>OX419335.1:29333690-29341190 GCA_948470475.1 Galaxea fascicularis | reverse complement strand
GTCTATATCCGGGCCTCTATACGTTGGAATATAGTTAAAATCAGTTTGCAAACTTTTCCGAGTCAAAACTTTTGATTGCAGAAATTTTGATAAAACAACAGGTGTGGTTTACCTTTTGTCCTCACCGTAAAAATAAGAAAGGGTTTCTTGCAGTAGTTTGCATTCGTTTTAACATCGGCTGCCAGAATCTCACTCTATGTTTAATATCCTAAACATGATTAAAATATTTTCAGCCTCGCAAATGATCGAATTCTCAGCAGTGTGGGTGTGCTTAATACGGCTCTAACGTCCATTAAGCCACTTCAACCCAAGACTTCTGTCTGCGAGGTTTTGTATGTTCAAACTGAGTAATATCAATCAGTCTTGCTTTGAACGACTGCATTGAAGCAAATTTTAAAGTAGGAATTGCTGCTGCCGAACTTACAAAACTGAGAAATCTCCCAGCAACCATCTTCAATTGCCAGGAGATTTGAAAATTGCAAGATAATAGTCCATCCCGGTAATCGTCCTCAGTTGGCTAAGTATAATGCTCGACTACGAAGACAAGGCTATATTGGCGGTTTGAGGTATGGTTGCTGAAGAATATTAAAACAAAAATTCTCGAATTAGCCATACCAGAATTTTCAATATAATGATAATAATAATAATGATGAGGATTTGTATAGCGCCTTTATCCAAAGGGCTCAAGGCGCTTTACAACACTTTTTGGGGGACTTTGCCAAACTGCTTTTTTTTTTCTTCTTTTTTATATATATAACTTCAATGTGCACAATAGGCAGGTTTCAGTTTTTAAGTGTAAATTCAGTTACTGTGTTCACAAATAACCTTGGCTTTGCATGACAAACTCAGTCTGATTTGAATATCAGTAATAAGCTTCGATATTGGCTTGGTGGATTAGAAAGCACGCAACATGAACATTTGGAGTGACCACCTTGAGTGTAGAAGCGTACGTTGCTTGACAAAGCTGCACGACGACAAAGTGTTACAGTGCACTATTAACGCCTTTGTTAAGGCACTATCAGGCAACCACTGTTCAAAAAGAGCAGTGCAATGTAGCCTTTTTGTCATTACTTCGATATCTCTTACACATTTAAACTGATAACTATTAGTCACGCAGACCTTGCAGGGTTTTGAGCAAAATAGCAGAATGGTCTTGCAATAAATAGGAATGCGTAACTCATTAAACAACTCATTGTATATGAAGAGTGCCAGGAAGAGGAGAACGGTTATGGGGGAGCTCAGAAGCCAATAGGGGTCGGGAGAGGTGTGGTAGGCGGGAGGTGCGGGGAGGGGGGAGGAGAAGCGGAAGTTCTAAACGTGTGGGAGGTGGGAGAGTAGCACCTAATTTATGACGGGTGAGACTCGAATCGGGAGGTTTTGATCCCCTGTACCCCCAATAGAAGTATTTCATATTAAACTTAGCGACCACTAAATAACATTTTTGTTAATTTTTGTTATTATGATATTTTCTCATAATTTACAAGTTCGCAGTTCAATTACAATAACTGGGTAAAGTGCAAAGGGATTTTAAAAATATCTATGAGTTACTGAAAGACAAAACCTTCAACTGAATATGGATTACTGAAGAACATTCCTGAAACACTTTTAAAATGGAGGACTATGAGTTGAATAATTATGTTGTTATCAAACCAAGAAT
This sequence comes from Galaxea fascicularis, assembly GCA_948470475.1. Lineage (NCBI taxonomy): Eukaryota > Metazoa > Cnidaria > Anthozoa > Scleractinia > Euphylliidae > Galaxea > Galaxea fascicularis. The sequence goes on along the minus strand of OX419335.1, from coordinate 29,339,533 downwards.
ATGTCTTGTACGGCTTTTTATTGTAAATTTACGACCAACTGAGAACATACCCAGGCGGTATGTTCTTTTACAACATCGGTAAATTTAAGGAGGCCCAAATCAAGATAGAGGAGTGATCACAATCTCTTGTCACAACATAGGACATCATTCATAAATCGAATGGTCTTGTTTTGTAGCTTCACCGCATTGGAAATGATATTGTCACAATTATTCTCTCACAACAAACCTTGTTTTGCGGATAGATTTACATCATGTGCTTAACTCAGCAGCAGAACGTACCATATCAATACCAAAAAATGTTTTCATACCTGTATTTTAAATTTTACTAATTTCAAGCAAATGAAGCTCTGTCCTTTTGAGAAAAAGTGACTCTCGATTTTGGGAAGACTGATGCTTGATAATGGAAACGCGAAAGCGAAAATATAATATTTCCACGTGAACTTTGTATTAACCGAATTTTAATTTAACATAATTCCAAAAGATCCCGGATAGGAAACCTCACAACACTGTCTGGCAACCACGTTCTACAGCACTCGTTGGTTTTCTCTCCTTTATTTGTGAATTTCCTATATACCCGTATACCGACCACTGTCTTTGATCCTGGGCAAGGTTAAAGGGTGATTGAGAAATTTAGCACTACGAGGTTAAAACAGGAGAGAGATATTTAGATCACTAGCAAAGCTACTCTGAATAAATCGGCATCAAATCAAATTTAATTTCAGGTGCTCTTTTGATAAGCTCTGTATCCAGTGATGAGGTCGACCCGGCCGCAAATACAGTAACACTTCGTGGAACCAACACCTCGGTAAGGATAGAAGGAGAGGCTGGAAAGATTTCTACTGTCCACGTTGAGCAAGACGATGACGATGATGACGATGATAACGACGACGACGACGACGAGAAAGAAGACTTTGGTGATGACAACGAGGATATGTTAACATTTCAAGTCGAATCACTTCAAGAAATAAACTCCGCTGGTAAGAGAAAACGTTTTTCTTTTCGTACAGTGTTAATGAGGGTAGGAAGAAGGGAGTGAGCGAAGTATGTTGCAGGTATTGTCTTAAGCGCATAAAGGCACCTCCAGGCGCTGAGTCGGATGTTTTCTGAGATTGACTAAGGCCGGAACAGAATACAGTCTGGAACTGAGTGCCATCCATTAATCACTGACTATGAGCCATCCGGGACTCAGTGCCGCCCGGCTCAAACTGCCATCGGGGAAGGATTGTCATTCGGAAAGCATGTTCGTAATCCTCGCAGACTCTGGGGCAGGTAGCCAGGAAAGGACAAAGATTGGGACTTGCAAATGTTTTCAACGTCAAGTCGCAATCTTCGTCCTCTCCCTGATCTCCCGACTATCTGCCCCTGGGTCTCCGAGGATGCATGTTTGTAGGACTCACTGAAATGAGTTGTTTAAAACGTAGGAATTATCTGTACCAACGATGCAGGTCTGTCATTTTGTTGGCATAAAAGTCAGGTCTCATTTTAGAGACAAACTGGTTACCGCAGGACACTAACGAGTTGATCACTTTTGAATTACACAGGAGTTCCTGTGGGTATCAGCAGTCCTTCTTCACAGTTGAAGCACGCGGTTACCTCCCTGGCATCGCAAGCATTTGATTTTTCACCACTGGATAACTCGACCGAGTTTATGGGAATCCCCGTGAAAATGGTCAATTTGACAACTACTCTGACTGGCCCACAGGCAACTCTAGAGCTCATGGTGATGATTTTTCTGAGAGCTGGAACGGTTACATTTGGAAATGAAACGTTTAAAGTGCAAAGTGGAACTATGAAGTTTAACATCAAGGTCAGCTTGGAAGATTTTTTTTTTAATTTTGCTTTAGTTACACGAACTCCGAAAATTCACCACTCTATTTAGCTGGCCTCAGGGAGATAGCGGGCTAAGGTGGTACGGTTCAGACTCTTGCAGGATCGATTACTAATTTAGACGCTCTGCCACTGACCTACAGGAGGCTCAAGGAGCTTGGTCGTCCCTGCTGCCAGGATCTGCGGAATGTCAATAGGTTGCATGTTTGCAATGACGTTAAAATGAAATGGCGAATCTTAGGCATAGAATTAACTAAAAGATGTACTACTCTCGAACAGAATTCTCTCCTGATGTAAGATGTACTGAGCATAGACAATCTACACACCTATTCGTTTAAACCCTACTACATTTTCAAATACCTTTCTCAAATTCATTAATAATTCATCAAGTTAAAATAAAGGAAATCACAACCGTGAAGGGGGTTTGGATAACCGGTCTAAAATTAGCATAGATTTTGACGATTTTACTTCTCCGTTAATTCCTTAGTTTTTGTTTCAATTGAGAAGATATCCAAACACCTCGAATTCTGTCAAAAATACTCCGCTGCGTGTCGTATTTTCAACTCTCTTCGCGGTGTTTGGATATCCCGATGAAATACTGTTTCTCATGTTTGATATATTACTTAACCATAATGTAATGTATGACGAAAGCATGACAGCAAGCACAAGTCAATTTATCTGCAATCCTTTCAATGTTTGTGATCACAGGTTAGCGACTGGCAGTTTTGTGATACCGCTTCAGTCAGCTGCCTTTCACAGAACAGTCAACAGGAAATCGGACAATACCTTGACCTGGCTCTCAGCATCAAGAGCCAGGCCGAGGAACCGGAAGAGGTCGACGACGAAGATCGAGCCAAGTCAAACAAAGAAGCTATCTGCGTGGATGATGATGATCCCAACGAGCTTGATGACGACTGCCCTATCATCTACAACATGGGTGGGAACTCGGAGATGGTGCTCAATAAAGGAGTGAGTAGTAATAATTACTAATAAATGACAATACGTTTCACTTGAGTCAGGCAAAACCAAGACCAAAGTAATTATTCCAGCCAATCAAAACAGGAACGACAGTACAATGAACCAATCGGCTGGCGCTAAGCGCACGCACGTGTGCAAGTTACGATTGGTTTAGGTTTTGCATCCCATTGGTTGAGAACTTGGCGCGAGTTTTGCTAACAAATCACTAAGCAAAGCAAAGAAAAACCAATGCAAATACAAAGTACTTTTGAAACTCAACTGAAAGCCACTCTAATTAATAGGGCGGAACATGTAGCTATTTTGTGGAACTTGGCGACGCGTTGTTTTGTGAAACTTTTAAAAGCTTTTACATACTGAAAGTGACTTGTATTCTTAGTTTTCAGTCACGTGACCAGCGGCCATATTGGTTTAATGAAACAAAAGAAAGTATTTGCATAAAAATAGAGTTCAATTCCCAGAGGGTTAGCCTTGTGCACCAACATGGCCGCCATTCCTTTGTTTTTGTGCACCAACATGGCCGCCGTGACGTCACATGCAAACCAGCAATAATAGTAATAGTAACAGTAACATAACAGTAACAGTAACAATGCAAGTGGCAGTGACAGTGGCAGTGCAGTGGCAGTAAGGGCAATAGCAATAGCATACTAAATAGCAATAGCTTCAGCAATAGCAATAGCAATGGCCCGGTAATGGTAATGGTATTGGCAACGGTAATGACAACAGGAAAAGCTGGCAATGGTAATGGCAATAACAATAGCAATGGCAATAGCAGTAGCAAGTGGCAGTGGCAATGACAACGGTAATAGCAATAGCAATAGCAAACTGAGCAAGTGGCAGTAGCAATGGTAGTGGCAATGGCAATAGCAATAGCAATACCAATACCAATAGCAATAGCAAACTGTGCAAGTGGCAGTAGCAATGGTAGTGGCAATAGCAATAGCAATAGCAATAGCAAACTGAGCAAGTGGCAGTGGCAATGGTAATGGTAAAAACAATAGTGATAGTAACAACGGCCCTGCAATAAATGACAACTTCATTAAACAGTAAAAACAATTGCTCAAAAGAGTGACAGCAGGGAGGGCGTTAATCCTCATGACAGGCTTTACCCCTCACCCCGGCCCCCGTGAAGGAAATGGTAATAGTATTTATGGCCCTGTGAAGTCTCGCGACTTATAATGTGTTTCTTACGCGTCCTCTATTGCTTTTCAGGTTTTGACCGATAATGGAAACTATGTCGCAATGCCAACAGGGTACCCGAAATTCGAGACAACTGGATTCATGAACAAAAGATTAATTTTCCGCATTCCCAAGTTCAACAACACTGTGATAATTGACCCCAGCGTTAATGTAGGTGCCTCTCCTAAGGACCAACAGGGGGGCGCTGGACACAACGCGGCGTCGTCACTACAGTTTTTTTCCCTGGCTTTACTCTTGAGTACAGTCATAATTTACTATTGATAGAAAAAAGGAGACCTTTCCAGCCAGCGTGGCTGGCAGGCTAGTACACTGGTAGAGAGGTATTTCAAAATAACGGCTATAATGAAACGCTTTCATCCAATCATAACTTAGAGAATAGTGCATTAAACCAACCAATTTCCATAGGCCATTTCCGAGTTCATGTCTGCCTCGTCTTCAAAGCGAGTCTAAGTGCGAAGTATTTGTTATGAAAATTAGTTTTCATTCATATGTAAAGTAGAATTAATTACCCGTCACAAAAACTTCGCACTTAAACTCACTTTGAAGAGGAGGCAGACATGAACTCGGAAATGGCCTATTGAACCAGCAAATTATAGTCAGCATATACCTAAGTGACTATTAGAGGCATTTCATCCGGGTTTAGAAAGCATACAGGATAATTACGCTGCTGTTATTGTTATGAAGTTGACTCTGACGAAGTTAATTCAGTTAACATTTTCATTTTAGAATTTTACATTAGGGCATGCACGATTACTACGGTGCTTTCACTGTCACCAAGATGGCTTTAGTTAACTAAATTAGCGATTTCGTTATCAAACATTTTGCATCAGAGCAACTTTCATTTGGGAACAAACGCTGAAGGTCAGATACTCACATACCTTTTACTTAGTCAGTTAGTGTTTTAAAGATACATAGCGAAATCGATCGGTCGAAAATCAAGAGGCGGATAGGCTATCGAAAAAAACCATTAGCTAGAGCTAAATGGCTTTCATCATCAGTAGGGTGATCTGTGAAATTTGTTTCGTAGTAGGGCACAATGGGTGCCGGACTAGCGTGGGAAGCCAGTTGTGGGTGGTAGTTTTGCAGCTGGTCTTTTGTAACGACAGGTTCACACTAGTGACACAACGACATAGCAGCATAGTCATAATGACCTAAAGAAAAGATCAGTTTTATCCTTATGTCGATATGTTCCTACTATGTCGTTATGATGTATTGTTCACACTAAAGACACGAGGTACTTTTTCTTTTTCTCCATGTCGCAAGCGTGAACCAGGCTTTAAAAAACAACAGACCTTGATACCTCGGAAGTTCTTTATGGCAGTTCGACGCAGATCGTTTAAAATATTTGTATCAAAGTATTTCATTGGTGTTAAGTATGCATTTGTGTAAAGAACACTGCTGGTACAGTGCTAATGTAGAAATTTCATGTCGCAGAGGAAAATAGAAAATACCTTACAACTCTTAAAATTGTTCCTGTCAAACTAGAAATTTTGGAGTGTTCATGTTACAAACATGAAACTCGTTCATGATTAAACTGCTGATATATACCTTTAAGGACGTCCAAGTTGTAACTGTCTCACAAATAAACCGATAAAATATAAAATTCAGGGGGTAAAATCCCAATTTGTACATGGCGTGTTGTTATATCCTCAGTAAACAGCAACGAAATTTTAGGGCTATTAAAACTAAGAAGTTTATGAAGTTTAGAACGACACAATAAAGTGACACACTTCCAAATATTACGCTTCCAAATGCGTGACATCTTATGTCGCGCATTTGGAATTGTCAGGAATTGGCCAAGGATTCTTTTTTTTTTTTCAATTTGAGCCAGTTTCCTGGCT
>OX419335.1:29316190-29331190 GCA_948470475.1 Galaxea fascicularis | reverse complement strand
AACGACTTCCATCTTTATGAGGCGAGATTTAAACAAAAATTACGGGTTTTGCGATGTTATAGTGCCGACATATTCCATAGACGAGTTTAAGTCTCACTTCCGAATGACAAGAGGTACATTGGATATTTTGTGTAGAGAAGTGGCAGCAACAGGAATAATTCCACAGGGAAACCGCTTTGGAAGACCACCTATACCTGTCCAGTGCCAAGTGTTGGAATTTGTTTGGTTTATGTCCAATTCTGAAGTCATGAGATCCGTCTCGGACAGATTTGATGTGACGCTAAGTAGCCTGTTTAGAATTATTCAGCGAGTAACAGATGCTTGTATTTCTATGCGACAGCAATACATCAAGTGGCCTACAGGTACGCCTATAAAGAAACTATCTAGAATCTATTGTATATTGTCATTATTTTTTGTTCTATCGTAATTGCTATATTCTCTGGAACCAGGAGAATTAATAAACAAACATGTTATTGGCCGTTTTTATGCTAGAGACGTTAAAGTCGTCTGAGACGTTAAAGTCGTCTCGAGACGACTTTAACGTCTAGTATAAAAACGGTAAATAAGACAGACGCATTTAACGTCTGACGACTTTAACGTCTTCTGTTAAGTGCGTCGTTTAGACGCACTTAACCGACGGCTTTAACGTCTCAGACGTTAAATGTGTCTAGTATAAAAACGGGACGCCCCAACTGGGACGCATTTAGCCCTGAATCCTTTGTTCATCTGCACTTCGCTACTTCCTTGCTATCTTGGGCGACAAGACAAACAAGCCAAGTGCCGAGGCTAAATCTAGTTCCTCGTCCATCGCCAGAAAATGCTCATGCCTAGACTGATTTTTGTCATAAAAATAATTGAATCTGTCCTTGTAGACGACGTCGAGACATAAATTTGAGAAGCTGCAATTCCGCCACGTTTATTTGTTCATGTATTCTTGTGTTAACGTTTATTTGGAGCCGAGTTTGCTCGTGCCCAGTGTCTTCCGAGAATAGAACCTAGTCTTTTTTTAGAAAAATCTTGTTTTTGTCCGTTAGTTTGTCTACTTTTATGCGTCCCGTTTTTATACCAGACGGCTTTAACGTCTCAGACGTCAAATTCGTCTTGACGACTTTAACGTCTCTAGCATAAAAACGGCCATTGCCTACACAAGTTGCATGACTTCTTTACAGTCATAGCTAAAAAGCTACCCCAGGAGTAACTCACAATAATAATTGGAACACGAGAAACCAGTCGGGACGTTCCAACCGGGAAAACGGGACTACCTTCTGAGCAGTTCCACTTTTCTGGGAATTTTCCAGTCGGGTGAACCGAAAAAACGTTTTTCATTTACCCCCGAACCGGAATTTTCGGAATTTTTGACCAAATGGAAAGCGCCCATTCATTTCAGGAATTTTTTTGCCAAGTAATTGAATCTTCTCCGGAATGAGTCATGTGACTTTTATTTTGCGTGTGATTGGCTTGTGGTAATTTAAATCTGCGCGCCCTGTCCGCGCCAAATTTGAATAACCTCAAATTCTACACGTGAACGTGTGAAGTTCGCCGTGAGAAAAATCCGAGCCGAAGAAACAAAAGCTTTATCTTTCCTGTCGCTTTATACCAGAAGCTGTCCATATCCCGACAGCTGAGATTTTGCAGTTTAGCGGGAATTTTCTTTGCTATGAGCTGCGTGAGACGAAAACTATTCAAAGATGGTTCAAATTCCTGGGTTTCGGAAACAATCGATGAAAAGCAAAATAACGACGAAGTTGAAAATGGCTCGTCTCAGCTTGTTGAATTCACCGTTTTAAATGAGGGAGATGCCGCATTTAAAGGACAACTCGCGGAAAATCCACATGGATTAAAGACTTTACAGGAAAACGTGTTTCGACGTGTAGCTTCGCCGTTTACGGAGAAGGTGAAGTTAGCGCAGTTGCTAAACTAATTTCAGTGTATTTAACTTGCCCAGTTCACCTTGCGTGCGCTTCGTTTGAAAACATTATTATTGAGTTAACTATTTGCTTAATGAGTTTTCAAACTGAGGTCGTTTTCGGAAATCTGTGAATTCTTGTCGACAGCGTATTTATTTTCTTAAATCTTTATTTGAAGTTTTCTTTAGGTCTTCGGTGGAGTTTTAAAATTTTAAAACCTCTTGCTGCCTTTAATTTATATGATACTTGTACTATATTTTACATTTAATCGCTGCCTTGACCTTTATCGTTAATTTCAGGATTTTATAAAGAGTATTCTAATCGTTCATGAAGGAAGTGGAGAGGAACTTGCTAAAACATGGATGGAGCTAAAGCAACTCCAAGATATGCAAATGACAAGTTGTTACAGTACAGACGTAATTTCAGTTTGTACAAAAGAAAAATTTGTCCTTATCTTCTTAGAGATGTCTTCAGTGGCTGGCCAAGCTCAAAAGCTATGCTCCACTATAAGGCGAGTATGTACGTTAGCAAGTAATTCATGTAGTTGTCTTTCATTTTATGGGTTTGAGAGTATTTGGGAGGATGTTGCAGGGATGGGTCCCAAGGGCGGCAGGAAGCAGGGGATATTTGAAATATTAAGTACAATTTCAGAGCTGAACAAAGAATTTCCAGCAATCTGATTGGTTAAGCAGTTCCTTGTGTGAGGTTGTATTCACTGCACAAGGTTGCAGGTGCATGTGACCTTTACACCAGAAATAAAATATGTTGATTAGTGATTTTCTCTGTTCAGTTCTGAAATTACACTGTAAACAATTATTTTGGTGAATAAGTGTTAAATATTTTGAGGCAGAAGCCCGCAGAATAGGGCTGTAGACCAATGAAAGTACATGGTAAAACTATGCCACATCTGCATTTTCCTTGCAAATGTGAAAAAATCTTGAACCTAGTCTGGAGCCAAGAGGTTGCTCCCACATTAATGCTGTCTCCTACAATACAAAGATCATCTTTGGCACTCTTCCACTACCCAATCTGTCCCTTCCCCACCAGGAAAAGATGATTTTGGACTTGCACTGTCGCAAAACTGAATTGACTTTCAATTCTCCACAGGTACAATCCCAGTTCTCTGAACCGATCTGTTGCCATAATAGGAATCACACAAGAAGGAAGTAATGGTATGTATGTCGATGAAACAGACATGCTTCTCCCATGTGACCTGCATCTAGGTTTACTTGTCAATTTAATTTGTCAGTATGCTTTCACCTTGTAGAGGACTTCACCTCCCATGGATTAAATGACATTATCCAACTACCAGTGACAGAAATGACAATGAATAAAGTGCTGCTCAAGTGGGCTGGACACAAGTCATGTGAAGGTAACTCAAGAAGAAACCAAAAAGTCTGTTCCAGTGTAGTTTGGCACTCGAGCTATTTAGTGTTACACAGCAAGAGCATAACTTGGTTTGAAATCTTACACTTCTTCTTCCTCATGCTCAATATAAAAATGATTAGTGCATTCAGTAAATATTTTAACTTTTTGTTTGTAAAAGTTTCTAGAAGATAAATACTGTGCATTAAAAACAGATGTAAAACTGCTTATGAATTAAATTTGTACCCAAACCTGACATAGGATGGCCTATTCAGAACAAAATATTGTTGTGTATTATGTGTAGCTTAATTGCTATCATCAGGAGACTGAATAATGCAGTTAGACTTGCGTGGTTAGGCGACCTCCAGAAACCACAAAACTTTAACAAGTGAGGCCTCGGCCAACTCTCTTTTGTACCTTCACCTTGAAATCTTCTTTTTTCATACTTAAAGTGCAAACCTCTCTCCTCACTTCCCCACTGTAGAGGTAGATTGCCATGTGCAACAGCATTCTGACCCTTTTCTAATAATTATCCATAAGGAGGGAGAGGAATGTGCACAAATAAATCAGCAACGGTGGCTGAGGGAGATGGTCAGCTGACTCCCTTCTCCCTGAGTCAGCTATCCTAGATGGTCACATGTAGGGCTAATGGCTTGGGGAACACAGTTTTTAATAGCCTTGTACATAATGTTATTTTAAACCCAAGCAAATATTATGGACACAAGTGTAATACTTGAGTAATATCATTATCTCTCATTTAAGGCTTGCCTTTGACTCCAGAGAGTCCTGGAGACAGGTTTCCAGTAGCCACAGGAACAAAAGCTTCTGAGATGACAAAGGAAGGAAATGAAGCAACATCTTCACTTGTAAACTACAACAGCAATCCTGATACATCACCGTCTCTTCAGTAAGTGATCAATACCTTTTGTTGTGGCTAACTTATTTTTTCCTCAACCTTGGGAGTGCCACTCGATGAAACTACACCAAGTTAAATGGCCCAGGACAATTAGCAAGCTCCAGAGAACATCAATATTTACTAATAGCCTGTGTGATAAAAGTTTTGATAACAACTTGTACAGTGTAACCTGACCAGTGTCAAAGTCATTTGTTTTTGACATGCTCTGTAAGGTTTCCCTGTTGGTCTCAAGCTCTACAAGTTGATTCATGTGAGCAAAAAATATTCGTTGGAGTAAAACAGATTGTTAGCAATCTGCATTTCAGGTTGCTTGTTGTATTTAACATTCTTGCAGACAGGGTTGCAACAGAATTCCTGAGGCAAGCAGTGGTGTAACTGATTCTTACAGACAGTCTCAAGTGCAATTAAGCCAAGCAGTACCCTTCTATCAACAATCGCTCAACAGTGTACAGGGTGGTATGAGTAATGGGATCACAAATTCTAACAGAAGCTTGACAGATCTTACACAGAACCATCACTCAACAAATCCCAGTGGGTTGGAACCAACCAGCAGCCAAGGTGCATCAAACATTGCAGCACTACAACACTTTGTACTCAGTGGTAACCCACATCAAGATCAGCAACCAACATCTCTGCACTTGTCCAGATCAGCACCAGACCACTTCCCTGTTCATGGTGGACTTGTTCCTGCCCATATCACCAACATGGTGAATTCTGTTTTCCCACCAGAGCACTGCAACCAAGGCTTTCTCTATCATAACATTCCATCATCAGATACAAACAGACAGAGTATCGTTCCCCATTTTTTGCCCATTAACGCACCTCCTCTTTACCCGAGCACACTTAGTCCAAACAATACTGGGATTAGTTCAACCCACACTGCTACATCAAAGGCCGATCAGTCCCCAGCATCAACTCAAATATCAGCTGATTGTAGTGGTAAGATGGTTGGCAGTCCTGCTTATATGATCAGTGGTCCTCTGGGAAGCAAGGATATGAAAATTACCATGTTGCATGATGACCTGTCCAAACACAGCTCCAAAGAACGAATTCGAAGGTAAAACCGAATAAAAGAGTTAGTTTCCTCTTCTTAATATAAATGTTTTGGTCAGATGCCCGTGCACACTAATATTTCACTATCAAAATGAAGAGTGTATGCAATTAATTTAAGTACAACCTACTTCATATTGGATTAATTGCAGTTGTTTGGATGGACAAGGAAGGGAGAGGGCTTTGTAGCCAGGGGAGGGGGAGGGGGGGGGAGAGCGGTTCTCCAGATTTCAAGTGACAGTGATAATCAAAGGATTTTTTTTGGGTTTGAAATGTTTGATTCCAGGATTTTCTGGGGTAGGAAACTTTGCATTTTTTTTTTTGTGAGACTTGAGGGTTAAATTTTTGGATTTTCTTGGAAGCCCTACAGAATTTTTTTCGGTATTGATTTGTGTCCCCATTCAATCATCCTCATCACTTAAGTAATGATGCGCATAAGAACTATAGCGCTAAATGGCAATGCACGATGGAATGTTGACTTTTTTCATTGTTTAATCTAGCAATCTCATTGGTCAAAACTCAAAAATGTTTAAAAGTTAGGGTTAAAGGCACATTTACTAAGTATTAATTGAAGATTCAGATAACCTGTGCTGGCGTTGCACCACATCAAATTTTTAAGAGAAATTGTGTGGGGGGAACTTCATCAAATCATCAAAATTAGTGGCTATTGTGTTTGGCAGTTATGATTGGTTAGGCACAAAAATTTCCTAAATTTTATTTGAACCAAGTACATTTAGTCTAGTTCTACAAAGAAATTTAGGTAACATTCAAGAGTTCCAGCTTTCTTCCTAAAATCAACGATATCCTATGTGGGGAAATTGCCATTGCTGCAGAACAATAGGGTTTGCTATAGTTCTTGTGTGAAGTGTTACTTAAAAGCCAGAGTACCCCCTCGCCCCCCTCCCCTGGGGGTATGTACCGGTACTCACCCAAAGTTAGCACAAACTACAAGGGACAAACTCCTTTTAGGTTAAAGATAGTGTCATCTAAACATGATGCCAAATGATCCCAAAGGGGAGACCTGTAAATTAGGTATTTTCAACAGCAATTCTGTTAAAACTAACAGTACAAAATTATTTTTCCCCAGAGAACGCATCAAGGAGAGTTGTGATCAACTGCGTTTTCTGTTACCAAGTGTGGCTGGAAAAAAATCTGATATGGCTTCAGTAAGTTATCTCTGATTAAAATTTAAAGAAAGTTCCTGAGTACGTTTTGAATATTCAGCAGTGTTACTATGACTCTGTTTGGCAAAAGATGATTTCCTATCAGAAGCTGACCAGCACTGAAAGGAGAGCTCTGTAGCAAGGAACTCTGTTACTGTAGGAGGTGGGAATATGGAAGGAGGTGATTGCAAACTGGCATAAAAAGCATCTGTCAGCAAGTGAAATCCATTTAATAAATGCTCACACTAGTGACCAATAGAAGGAAAGAAACTGGAAGAAAACATCATTAACTTAATAAGAAAATGGAGAATTCTTATTTGTACGTGCCTGTCCTGCCCTGGAATCAACTTGCCTGAGACAGCCCCAAAGCACTGCTACCCCAGCTAGATAAAATGACTGAAAATTTTAACCAAAACTTGAGGCACTCCAGACCATATTACTAAGTGTGCTTTTGATGAATGTAATTATTTTCTCTTGATGCATGCTAGATCCTCGAAATGACGGTGAAGTATGTTCAAATGGTCAAGGAAAGACTGCCCCCCTCAGTGCTTCAAGAGGTAAGGATTTAATTCAAATTAAGTACCACGTTTGGCTGCTTGTTGTAATGACATTCACTTTTATATGGTAGTCAGAATACTAGAATAAATTAAGCATTTGATTTGTTTTAGATTTCAGAGAACATAGTTGACACCTCTACAGTACTTCCAAGGAAAAGAACAAACAGAGACATGCCAGTAAAACAGGGAAGGCCAAGGTACCCAGTTTCAAACTTTGGTTAACACTTTGCCTTAAACATTTTTGAGTCCCCTATATTTTCTGTAACTGTGCAATCCTGTAACAGAAAGAAAAAGATGCAAGCAAATCTCAAAACTGCTGGGGACTCTGGCATTTCTCTTTAGACCGTACTCTTGATCTACTGATTATTTTATTCATGTGAATGATATAAATGAAATAAACCATTCACGCCCAAACATATGAACCCACAATTGACCTGCTCTCAACGTCAGTGGCTTCATAGTTTAGTTGGTTAGAGCATTGCACTGGTATTGCAAGGTCACAGGTTCAAACCCCATTGGAGTCCTGAATTTTTTTCAGCCTTCTTTATGCAACTGTATATTAATAATGATAATGATAACAATAAAATTACTTATATACAAAAGTTCTAAAGTGCTTCACAATAAAAGAAGAAAACAAAATGATAAAACTTACATTACCGACAGAAACAACTGTGAGGATCATTCTTCATTTGATTTTATTTCATTCATGTTGCAGACTCACTCCAACACCAAATATTCATGAAGGAGCACCAAGATTGCCTCAACCTTTACAGCCATTCTACATGAGGCCAACGCCATTTCAAGCGAAAGCTCCAACTATGGTCACTACTACAGGTCCCATGTATGTACCACATATACATGTCAGACCAGTCCACGAGCACCCGCAATTTCCCATGCAGCAGCATCTTACACACCCATCTGAGCCAGCTAGCTTCAGACCAGCAACTTCACCTCCATCTGCATTCAACAGCTGCAATGTAGCACGCAACATTAGGGGTGTTAATGTGATGCAACATATTCCACCACATGACCAGACTACAATGAATCTGCAACAGGAATGCAATGCACCACACACCTCCTTTCACCCGAAGTACATGTACCATGGAAACCAACCAGTTCAGCCTGGTGGTCACAGCTACGACATGTCACAGCAGTGGAGTTTCCTGAAGTTACCAGCAATCGGAAATATTTTTCACTCATTAAGTTCAAGTAATTTGAGCCAGGGAAGTTCAAAGCAAGATTCGTGTGAATCAGGCACCTCCTCTCCCACAGATTCTCCACTTTGGGAGAGCAGTGGAAACATGATTGGCAACAGACAAGATAATACACATCTGGAGAGTCCACTGATGTATAAAGGTACATCCATATAAAACCCACTTGTGGATGACTGATAGCCAAAAAATCTGCATGTGAAGTCAGCTGAATTAATCAGCTATTAGATATTGCATTTAATATACAAATTATTGTAATAAATGCAAAGAGAAAAAGTAAACATTAAGCTTCAATGAAGCTACATTTGTGTCATTTCATGATAAAGATTTACTTTATTATGATACAATAACCTATCAGTGTTCTGGTTCTTAAATTATTTTAATTGAATCTTGACGTTTCAAGGTATAAGCCACCAGTCATCTTGGGAAAACCTCTTTTTAAAAAAATCATCATTGTAATGCATATTTATGTAAACAGTAACCTAAATTTATTTATTTGGAAATATTTGATAAATATTAGACTGTGAATATCTCTGCTGAGAGGTATACAGTTTTCTGATTAGCATGTAACTTCTCCTTATAATATCAATGCTTTGACTAGCACTGGTGATGAGAATAGGCAAATTTATCAGCTAGAGGGTGTTATCTTGATATAACCCCAAATTCTCTTAACTAATATAGCAGCTAGAAAGGAGAATTAATAATCAGATCTTGGGAATTGATGAGTTAAAGCAAAGATTGAGGAGAACATGTCAGTCTGAGGATAAAATCTGTATAATTATATATAAGTAGCTTTTAAGCCAACTAAGGTTATTGTATTAATTTTATTATCCATCAAACATGATATCACCCAAAGTTGAACATTACTGCGGTTTTCAATAACATGCGAACTCTGAAGTTCAAAAGCTAACTGATGTTTGCGCTTTTCGCTGCCGTCAATCATCTTAGCAGACCTCATAAGAAACAGAAGTTTACTTCAACGAGTTCAAAAGGTCATGGTTTGTGATTGGTGATTGGTGGATTTCAATCCGTTTTGTGTGTTTCTGAATTTCAAGGTTCGTTCCTTGTGATCGAAATTATGATTGACGGCAGCGAAAAACGTAATTGTTAAGGCGACTTTTGAACCTCAGAGTTCGCATGTTTTTGAAAAGCGCAGTAAAAAGGTAACTCCAAGGGGTAGAGTTCATTTGGCCATTTAAACCTTTCACCCTTAAGGGGTTCTCCATTGATGAGTAAAATCGTCTGGCGTTAGACAGAGTAAAATCTGTAAGTGCCATTTGACACTCTCAGGAGTGAAAGGGTTAAAAGGAAGCACTCTTTTGTTCAAGGTCAGAAGATTCTAAGACAAAATTAATGGAAACATCTAATTTACAAGTGCCAGACTCGTTAGTAAAAGTACAATCTGGCCAAAAATTTCTGAGAAACTGTGGATGGGGCTGCAATGTAAAGATTTCAATTATGGCCACAATAAATATTTTAATGAGTTGTGTTTATTGTAGAAACTGAGGAACATAAAATTCTGAGGACAAACAAAAACTTTTACATTATTTTGTAGAATTGGTTCCCATTGAATGTCTGCATTTAACTGCACTTACAATCTTTATCCAAAAGCTTGTTGAGAAAACCAAAAAAAAAACTTGCAATTTTATAGATATGTACAATAATATAATAAGTTATGAATTATTGCAGTGTTTATAATGCAATTTATATTTAGTTGTCACCTACTTGTATCATGTTGTTTATTGAAATAAATCATCATGAATTCAACTTCGTTTGGTGTCCTGGACTGATTTTTTAAACATGACACATCACAAAGCCAAGTCAACCACTAAAGTAAAATTAATTAAAAAAATAAATAAAATGCAAAGCCTTTCAACATATAATACATCTTTTAAACAAAAATAAATTATAATACATTGTCTTGTGATTTGTTACGGTATAATTATTTACTTAATTTGTCAAAAAGGGTTGATAAATGTTCTTCCAAATAATACTAGTGTCACAAAATCTGGTTTCAAATTTTATACAGCAGACATAATATAATGGGCTCTCATGATTCCCTATATTTACCACCAAAAATCTTTTCTTTATAATGAAACTCAGACAATTCAGACAACACTGGAATAATATTATTCTTGTGATGAACATTGAACATTCAATCAAAGAGAACTTGATTACATGATTAAGCTTAGTTGTTTTTGATTTAGACAAGATACGTTTCTGTTCTGTTTCATTTATCGAGTTTTTACGCCCCTATTTTCATATACTATTGTTCACAGTTTGAATCTATTACGTAGCTAGCCGTTCCTGTTTTCTACCGGTTTTACAACTGTACACGTGAATTGGACCCTTAACAGAGAACGCCCTTTAAGCTTTTGTTAGTTGGAGTTAGGAGATCGACGGAGTAACGTAGAAGTTTTCGGAGTTTCGTAATGTTGGAGTTTTCTAGCCCTTAAGACAGGATCAGACATAAGTTTCAGCTCATTGTATTCAGTTTTCGTTTTCCTTTAATTTGTTTCCTTTGTAATTGGTCTTAGTCCCTTTTTTGATCTCGTACATTGTAATTTCCCCTTTTAGTTTTCACTGCATGTGTACCATAACCCAGACGAGTTGGCGATCGTATTAAACACTGTTAAGTTAACTTGTGCTGTTGCATTCTACGCTGTGGTTGACACTTCCCGATCTCCAGTGCACAACACCCCGTGTCCGCTGCACTAGGTACGCAACAATTCTTGACCAATATTCCAACATAGGTTCCAATTTCCCACAGTCAGGTTACAAATACTTATTTTTCATCACCTGACTGAGGAAGATCCAAACCTATATTATAATATTAATTTATTTATTTACACCACTGTTCATTTTAGGTCTGGCAAAGAAGATCCCAAATACACCTTAAGGTTTTCAATGTTGGACTGAACCAGCTTGGAAGGAATAGTTTTCATGTTGAGCCTTTTGTATGCCTCATACCTATGACATCCCCCAAATGAATAATAGTAATCTCCACCTTCTCTTCCTTTAATCCACAAAACATCAATTGGTGGCACCGTATGTCTTGAATTCTTGTCCTGAAAGTGACATGAACGGTTATATCAAGACCAATGCAGGACAAGCCAAAGGAGCATTAAAAATGCTTATTACAAAAATACCATATTTCCTCTATTTAAACAAGCCCTGGCTTGGAGGTGTGAAAAATGTACTCAGCCCCCCCCCAGGTACTTTTTACCCCCTGACCCCCTCCTATCTGAAATGGGTGGCATATTACACCACAAAATCATTATTTAATTTGTTGAAATGTTGAAGCACAATGCAATTGAAAAACATTGGTCCTACATGTCTTGTACTTTAATGACTACTGTTATCTTTTCGTGTAACAGTTTCTTCTTCTACAGTTCAATCTTCAGGACATTTATTATCTGGCAGTTACTTGAATAGAAAGAACGTGAAAATTTATTAACCTCCCAGCTTCTAATAAGCCCCTCTCCTTGCCTTCTAATAAGCCCCCAGTCAAGAAGGACTGAAAAAACACATATACACCATAGAGTGCCTTCTGCCTGTGATCTGTGAATCTGTCGGGGAACTGGATAACACAATTCAGTCACACACTATCACGGTGGACTATGGGAAAGGTCATGTTGTGTTGGGTTTGTTTCTCGGAAAAATCTATCCTGTTAGTGTTTCTGTCAATTGCACAAATGCCAATTGCCAATTGCCACTTTTAGCCAGTCAATTTTGTTTTTAAAGTTAAGTTCCTTTCACTTTAAATGATTCACCCACATTTCATCCAATCTACCACAAGCCTGGGGAGGGGTTGAGATGATTTTTAAGGAAGGGACCGGTGGATTTTGTTTGCAGAGTTATGGGGACACAAAAGAAAAAATATAATTTCTCTAAAACCCTTTTTACTTCAGATCCTAGGGAACACATCTAAGGCATAATCTAAGTGGCACCGAAGGAATGTACAGCTCAGTAATTATGACCTTCAACTAAATGCATGACTAAACTTAGGATTTTATACTTTAATTTGAAAGGTCACGTTTGATATCCTTTCAGAGGTTCAAAAGTTAACCATAATCAGGATTTGATCTTCTGGTGGTAAGTCCCTACCTTGATCGTTTTCATCAGTGATTTGACTTTTTCTTCATCGAGTACTGGGATTATGGGTCGATTTATAACATTTATAGGCACCTGATGGACTTCGTTTATTCCTGCTGAATGCACAGTCTTCCCTGAAGCCATCGTTCGCAAAATCGGCTTAGTTAGACAACATACAAGTACCAACCGTTCAAAAAACAAATATGGCCGCTTTTCCATCACAGGGCAATGAGCGTGCTTCGACGCCGAGGAATGGAATGGGGAATTGGAATCCTCAAATCACATGAGTGAGTCATAACCCCTAGGCCCTGCTGATGGCGATGATGGTGACTGGCGGATAAAATTCTAATAACTATAGATAGTTATGTGTCAGAATTGAGAGTTGCTCAAGTAAAATCTCTCTGCTCTCACCAATTTCAGAGACTAAAACATACCATTTTCCACACCTGTTTTCAGATCTTGCCTCAGAAATCCACTTAGCCAGGTCAGTTACAAATTTCCCACTGGCTTTGTTGTAGAGTAAGTATAAGCTTAGCATCAGTGCTGAAGTAAAGAATTGGTGAAATTCAGCTAGAACGATATATTTTGGTTACTTCTCCTTCTCTATTATTCTGATTTGGAGTTGCGAAAAGCAAAATATTATATGTTCTTGTGGTTTCCTTGAAAACCATACCTGATTTCAAACCAAACTGGCCAAAATCTATACCCGTTCTCAGACCAAAATGGCTAAAAAAAACTTATCCTTTGGGGCAGCACATACCCATATAGCTCATATAGGAGAGTCACCTCCTCCTCCCCCTCCCCCCTACCCAGGAGGACAGGAAGGGAGTAATAGAAATCTGAAATTAATGTATATGGAAAGCTATAACATTTATAACATTGGAAAAAACCAATGTCTAAGGTAGCTATTGTCATGTTCTTTCTTTTTCCCCCTTTAATTTTACAATATCTAGCTGGGAGATTAAGTAAAATAAAATAATAAATCAGGTTTAGCAGTAGGCATTCATAGTGGCTCTTATCATCCACTGTACCAAGATTGAATTGGAATTTGGAAGACTTGGTTTTTGATAAGAGGGGACAACCAGAGTACCCAGAGAAAAACCTCTCAGCACAAAAAAGAGAACCAACAACAAACTTCTGACTCAATTTTCATTTATCAACTGTTGATAAAACCAAATTTTTGTGTACAACTCCCCCACTGATGAAGCACACAGTTTCCTTAGGGACCAGTCATTATTTATGTAGAGGGGTGCGGTTGGAGTGGGGGGGGGGGGGGCATCAAGGCTGTTTTAGATTGGCTAGAGGAGGCATTAAATTTTTTTAAA
The DNA here is from genome assembly GCA_948470475.1 of Galaxea fascicularis. NCBI lineage: Eukaryota > Metazoa > Cnidaria > Anthozoa > Scleractinia > Euphylliidae > Galaxea > Galaxea fascicularis. The sequence continues at coordinate 29,317,601 of OX419335.1, read as the reverse complement.
CAATAGGGATAACTTTTATGAAAAAAATTAATTTCAAAGATCCAGGCGGTGAAGATGGACAACCCAGTTAGAAGAATATCGTCATAAACTTCATTGCTTTAATATTTCACACCTTAATAAAAGACAAATCCAGATTAGCCTGTTTCAGTGTTTGATTCTGGCTGCATTTAATATCAAAATTAACAAAATATTTGTTGGTTCAATAGCCCATGAAGTGATAAAACATGAATAACATAACACAAAAAGTATTGCTTTCCACCTTGGAAAATATTTGGAAAAAATTTTATCTTCCAGGGTTTAATATTTGATGTCCAACATCTGGAAAGTGGCACCTTGATGGCAAATTTTGTGATGGCAACTTTAGACGATATATAACTTTTCCAATTATGCAGTGGAAAGGAATATTTTTCCTATACTGCATGTGCTGCAACAACATGTGCTGCAAAACAGTACTTTATAGAAGTGGAAAAATGGGGGGGGAGTCATCAATGAAATACTGAATTAAGAGGGGGGACTACTTGTCAATTTTAGACCTGAGGAGGGAGGGCCTGGCAAAAAATTTCATCTATCAAAACAGGATATAATGGAACTACCAGTAGTTGTCTCATATGCTATGCCTATCCAAGTACTGAGCTACTTTTCTGTCAGTCAAATCAGTAATTAACATAACAACTATAATATTACAGTCTTTCCCGTAAAACCGTGAACACCTGAAATATCTATGGAATGTTATTGTGTTTCAACTAAAAAGCCAATCACGCATGAGAAAACTAAACCGCAAACAGTAACGGTTATAAGGTTGTGGTTTCATGTTGCTTCTGATTGGTCGCGAATCAATAAACATTCCACAATTTTTTTCTGGTGTTCACGGTTTTACGGGAAAGACTGTAAAATTTAACATTTAATATTATAGTTATATTATATGATTCACTTGCAGCATTTATGGACTAATAAATTTTATTAGTCCATAAATGCTACAAGTGAATCCGTCAGAAGAACAAGGGGAAAAGGAACTAATGGTGAGTGCCATGATTTTTTGTTACAACTTCTGGGCAGGACGTCACGTTTGCATCTAGGAAATGATCTATTAAAAGTATCAAATCAACAATGACAACAGATTCCAACTTGACATGTATATAATATCAGTGTTTTCAAGTTGTGCCCAGGCTTACGACGAGACAAAAAGAAAAAAAGTTTCCTTTTCATCCGGAAATGTGCTTGAAGGTAATTGCATAGTCACACATTTGGCACAACTCTCACAGCTGAGAACACTTGATTCAATTTCCAAACATTTTCAAGCTTGGTCTAGCATACCCATGAAATCAAATGACTACCAGTGGTCCAGGAGAAGGCCATTTAAACATAAAAGCAAATGTTTGTGTCAGTTGTGAAATATATTTGGTATACCGGC
>OX419335.1:29311190-29313690 GCA_948470475.1 Galaxea fascicularis | reverse complement strand
TAATTAATTCGAACAAGAATATTCCCGTTGCTTACTAGGGAACGTGGCCTAATGATGGGGAAAACGTTGTGCTTAGTCACCACAAAACTCATTCTCAATTTGGGTAGCAAGTTGATCAGTTCCCTCTGGAAATTATTCCTCCTGAAAATATCTCAAAATGAAAGTGTTTATTCTGACTCTGTTGATTCTCAACTCTCTGTGCTTTGCTTTCGGTGACAAAGACGAGAAAGATGATTTCATCGATATAGACTCGGATGAAGGTGAGCAGTTGGAAGACGAGCAGCAACCCGAGGATTTCGTCGAAGACGAAGAACAAAATGTAGGTGACAACATGGGTTAGTCGCTTTAATTTTTAATATTCAGGGTTTCGGATTTCATCCCCAGAATCCAAACTAGTGGCGCTGTGCAGGATAGTAAACAACAACACAGGAAAATCTCGCTGTGAACTCGTAACTGAATGAAAGATTTAGTCCACGGACCCAGAAGACGAACCATAAGATTCAACCTACAATTAATGCAACAGAAATTTGCTTTTGTAATTAACACTCACGACGGTCAAGAACAACATTTCAATCAGATATTCAAAACTGAGAAAACGGAGTATTCAATGTACCTTCTGGCGTTTCCAGTTATGCCTATTTTTTTTATTTTTGACACCCCCAAACTCTCGAAGTACCCTACCGTGAACAGAGTCTCCTTTTCAGAAGATCGAAGGAGACTATGCTCGCATTGCATAATGATTTACAAGCTAAGCTTCGGTGCTGGAAATAAATTTAATTTAACCAAAAGGACAGCGAATAATTACTTGAAAATGAAAGTTAGCAAACTTGTTATGGTTTAACGATGACTATTAATCTATTAGAACAGAGGCTTTGAAATGTTCTATGTGAGAATGCCACCACTTCTGCCAATTTTACCTTGGTTTCGAATGCTCTGTAATTGAATGATGATGGCGAGAAAAGACAGCAAATTTAAGTACAAATCGTGATTTTTATTAGTTCCCGCCAAAACATAAGTGTTTTGATTCTCCTTTCTTTTAATACTTACAGTTCATGGATGAGTTGGAAGACGAAGACGAAGACGACGCTCAAGAGGTTAGTGGATTAACCCACCATCCTTATATTCCAATTTTTTGTGTTAGTGTAATGAGAAATCTGCCTTAACTGGTACAAATATTTAGAGCCGCAATTGACAGAGGGATGAAAGCTTTGCACCAACTACAGAACCCGACGATAAAGCAATCAGTTCTTAAAAAAACTGCCTGAGAGAAATCAGTTGAAAATCCGGCAACACTGCCACTGCACATCAAAGTAAGTTTATGCGGGTTAGTTTATTAGAAAGGTAATCACGCCTACTAGTACTTCAACTCCTAACAGCCCAAAATTCAAAATCTGCGAGTGTTTCGCTTTAAGAGAACTGAAAATTGAAACAAACTAAACTTATTTGTTTTTACCACAGGACGAAGTAAACGACGAGCAACAAGATTCCAACGATTTCAAGGTAATTATGACTTTGCTTTGCTAGCTCTGCCTCTGGTGTCTTTAATGTTTAGGGAAGACTTTATGTTTTGCTTTGATCTTATTTTTCAGGAGGATTCGATCGAGGTTGCTGCCAAAACACAGGAGACCAGGCCTCAACCTGCCCAACAAAATGTGAGTGAAGCAATACTTTGAAAAACAGACGATTTACCCTCATATGCCGAGTTGGTTGGCAATAGTACTGAGCCTGCGTTATTTTTCCATCACCTAAAAGTTGTGTCAACAGGTTCACCTGTAAGGCTCTGGTAGGGCCACAACGCTCCACCTTTATCGCAACTTAATTTTCTCCACATTGAGTTAGTGTGGGATTTGTTTATTCTTTGGAAAGCAACTGAGCAAACTTGCCAAAAACGTAATTTGTTTCTAAAGGAAAGTTTCAATAAATTTTCTTGAAGTCACTGGCCTTGAACTTTCCTCCCTCCAAAATCAGAACTGAAGGAAGTCAATAACAGAAAAGTCCAATCACCTCCAAAACAAGTTATGACATGCTTTGAGACCACTATTGCGTCATTGCGGGGTGTCTACGTTTGCCTCTAGCAAACTAAGATAGGGCTAACTTTAGCTAGTCATGTGATTACCCTCTTTTCCTTGTTCTTCAATGTCACCAATCCTGAAGAGCCTTTGATTTCGATCATACGTTTTTAACATGCAAGTCACTTGAGCGCTCTTGTCTTCTCAGGCTGAACCTGGTACGCCAGCTCCTAGCGAGGAACCTGGAAGCGGCAAGGAAGAGGTGAATCAGTCTTCTGTACTTTAAACGAAATCCGCCACAGGAAACATGAAAGGAAAGGAATAAATGGCTTGGACAGAATTTAACATGATTGAGGTTATTTATGATAACTATGTACTGGTTAAGAACATGGAGGAAACTGCGCACAAGTTACACTTCCAAATATCCACTCTTTGCCTCTATCACACACAGACGGGGTGAATATGTGGCAGCGTAAACTTCCTTTTGAACG
>OX419335.1:29283690-29306190 GCA_948470475.1 Galaxea fascicularis | reverse complement strand
ACAAACTCTTCATCAGGGCAGGTTCTTACAGCCTTAGCAAGGTCACCTATGTACTCCTGTGTAGACACAAAAACATTATGCAGTCTGAAATGTTACACGTAATGCAGGCCTGTAGGCAGGAGGGGGGGTGCACCACCCAACAGGCTGCAGAGGTATGCTGCCGATGCAACCAATTTAGAAAAAATCGCATAACTATTGCAAGCAAAAAATTGCTTGTGTGGCTGCAGCTTTATTCAAATTGTATAGTTCCAGGAAATATCCATGCCTCCCTCACAGAGGGTCAATGGAAATTCCAAGGGAGAGGGGGTGACAAAAGACATAGCTTTAAAGAAAAGAAAAGAGCACAATTGGAATTTCAGGAGGGGTGGTGGTGGGGGTATGGATATTTTCTGGTACCACACATAAAAACAACAGGTACCAAAACATTCACCATGAGGTCTGTTGTAAACTTGTGTTTTTCTCGTGTGACAGAATATGAGGCCTTTGAAAAACTTGTGTTTTTCTCCTATGATTTCACCGTTGGAGAAAAACACAAGTTGGGATGCTAGAAGGAACTGTGTCCTTTTCCCAGTGAACCCTCCCCCTTCCCCTGTTCATCTCTCAGTGTTGAACACCACAGACTTACCACAAACTGAGCCTTGGTGGGACCCTCGTGTTGTGAAATATTCCTAATCATCTTTAGCAACAATGGATCATTGAATTTGAATGCTCTCCTCATTAGTAACTTCAATCCAGTTCCTTCACACACCAGCTGAGCATTCCTCTTGTTGGCTGCCAGATTGATACCCAGAGCAATGAGCTCCAAATCAATGCGATCTCCTGGACACTCCAGCATCATCTGCATCATCTACCACAGTAACAGAATTATGAAAGAATTACTCACTGTTAGTCACTTATAAGTGATAGGTTAATTGTACAACATATAGTATATGTTACTAGTAATAATCAAAGATTAAGGAGATGCGTTCGACCATTTGGGAAAAGGAAATAACATGAACTGGTACTGACATGTTTTTCACATGTTTATTAAATCGCAAAAACATGTCAATGTGTAAGGCAATTTTCATGTTCAAAAAAGGTTTATAATGGATACTGGAAAAGTTTGGTGTAACAACAGTTTTAATGCGGAAAGAGTTGCACAGAACACATTATCAAGAAATATTTACAAAACGTAGCAGTAAAAAGTGGCTTACAATAACTGTAACGATAACATTTTATTTTTGGAAAAAAAAAAGAACTTAATGTCGTACTTTGTTTTGTTAATATATAGAATGTATGAAAACCATTGTAAAGCTTAAAGTGTTTTGTCATTTTTTGAAACTTAGTGAATTAAGGTAAAATGAAAACTACTATTTGTTTGATTATTTAGTGCATTTAGCACATAATCAACAACATTTGAAAAGTTTTGTATTACAAATATTAACAATAACTTCAACTTGTAACAACAACACTATTTTGGTGAATTAACCAAAATCAAATATTATTTCAATGATTGTTTAGAGCATTAGCACATAATGAAAAAGGCATAAACAATAAACTTTAACTCGTAACAACAACATTTTATTTTGGAGAAGGAAGAGCTGAATAAACCTAAGTGTCATCTCTTGTTTGTAAAGAAAAGTCAAAATATTTTCTTTTATTGGAAGAGGCATTTTTAATGGGAGACACTGAGTGTATGTAGCAAGTTATCTCTGGGTTAGAAGGTTGACTCGCTGAAGTTTCAGTAAGACCAGGTGTTCCATCCATCGCATCCATGACCTAAAGGGGTAAAAAAAATTGTAAAGGTAAATGATAGTCGAGTGAGGATACGATAGAATATAATAAGGTGTAAGTAATCAATGAATAACAGAATTACCGTTGATGTTCTTCAGGGAATGTTATAGATTGCATGAAAACTGGGTATCACCGAGTTGTTGCAACCCCTATAATCAAATGACCGGATGAAGTTTCCGCCATTGAAACTGCACCAGTTCGTTTCACTTGCACTGGGAATGTTGCTTTTCTCGCCACAAATCATGGCCATTTGCCGAGTTACAAAACTCGGTTACTTTTTGCTTTGGTGACCACAAGTCATGGCCATTTGCCGAGCTACACAACTCGATAACGTTTTGCTTTGGTGACTACAAATCATGGCCATTTCTCTAGCTACACAACTCGGTAATTTTTTGCTTTGCTGACCACAAATCATGGCCATTTGCCGATCTACACAACTCGGTAAGTAAATTATTTGCCGAGCTACACATCTCCGAAAGTAAACGTTACCTATTTTGCTGCAACTACGGAACTTGTCTGTTCTTCATTCAGCGCAAGACAGCGTTGGTTTCTTGTGGTGAAATGGGTGAACAACAGCAGGCCGAACTTATTCATGTGTCTTCGCAGTCGTACACACTTTGTGAGAGCGTCAATAAATTTCACCCGTAAGGTTTCTTTCTAACTTTATAAACAACACAACTTACCTGAGCAAGAACAGCCGTCCCGCGAAACAAAACAACCCTCCAGCGTGACAAAACGCAAGATCACGCTAGAAACAATGCACATGGTCGATCTCAATGACGTCATTCGCCCCTGCTTTCGGGGGGGCCAGATCGGTGTCGATGAATATACATAGTCCAAAAATCTCGATTTCGACTGCATTATGAATGCGTTCTTTGTCGAACGCAATTACAATTCTCTCTATACTGTGTAAAAAGAAAGAAATGGTCCAAAAATAGTAATAAACACGTGGACAAAAATACATGTGAAAAACTCACAATCGGTATGCAGTCAGTGTAAGTGAACATGGACTTGAACCGATCATCCATACTGACGTGGTACAGGATACACAGAACCACAACACTGTGAATCTCATTGGCTGCATGGATAATAAAGTAATCACACATCACATTACTCTAACAGGAATCAAAGAGAGGCTTTATAAATTTGTAGGCCAGGGATAACTTACCAGTAACTATGTAAGAACAACAATAAACAACAAACTTTTCTCCCCTTTTTCTTTTTACAGACGATGGCCACCACTGTGCTTTTGATGATGACGATGATGATGATGACGATGATGACGATGACGATGACAACTTTATTCATGTGTCAATTATAAAATAGCAGTAATAAAACCACTAAGTAAGGACACAACATAATAAGTTAAATAAAATTATAGATAGCCAGATATCAATGTATAAATTAATTTAAATGTAAAATATGTACAAATTCTATACTGAATTACTTTGCTGCAGCAAGTAATTACTGCTACGCTAGTAATACACTGTAGCTTGCCAGTAATTCTTTTATGTTTGCTAAATGCCTTATTCTTTTTGTTTACACTGATTCTGGACACGCATACACAAATCAAAGAATTCAAAGGCACTCACAAACAAGTTGTACTAATTTGGGCAGAAGTCCAGCTTTCACAGCTTTAGCTCGCAATTCAGTGTCAAATGACAGGTTAAGAAGCAAACGAAGAGCAATGTTGAGAAGATCCTGAAAACAGAGAACAAAAACACCACGACTATTAACAAACATTAATTGCAGAACTTGATAATTTGTAAGACAGCTGAAAAATCACTAAAACTAAACAGATCTCTTTGTTTTTCACACAAACTATATTGACTCTCAGATATCGAACCAAACAATAAATTATATTAACATTAAGTTTACAACAGACCTCATTTGAGTGAGGGACTAAGTTAGTCAGCTTGTCTATTATTCCACATTCAGCCTACACAAAAAGATAAAATACTGGTTAATATTGTAGGTGTATGTTGGCAAATAATGTACAGGGGTTTCATTAGAAGCTGGCAACCGGCGAAAATCGCCGCCTAGTTTGTCAGAATTTACCTCTCATCGCCGCCTACTTTGTCTAGATTTCACTAAAATGATTAAAAAAAATTAAGCAGGTCGCCGCTTACTTTAGCAAGCTCAGACAGCTATTTCAAAACTTATTGAAACCCCTGAATGTACAGCTGGTTGTGCTGAACACTGGTCAGTGGAAAATCTCTTGAACCACAACAAATGCTGTGATGATGATGATGATAGAATATTTCTTTATCAAACTGATTTCTGTATTTTTTAATGGCCACCAATAATTGAATTAATAAAACAGACTGTTGCTCACCATTTCTGTTTTGTTTTCCACAAAAATACTCAGCTTTTTCAGAAAAGAAACAACCAGAATGAGCAGGTCAACATTGTCTCTTTCTAATAGTCGCACCAACATGGACACTATCTTTTTGTTCTTCATCTTCATTTCAACTTTGGCATCTTCAGCCAGATTCAGGAGTAAGTATGACAGAACTGTCAGATGTAACAGAAAATTAAATCCTCGTTGACTCATACAACTGTTTTAATAATCTTATACAAACTTAAGCAAAAAGTCTCATACAGTATAATATATCAAACATCTTTAAAACCAAGTAAGGTGGTAGAAGCGACAAGTGACATGGCCCTGAACACAGGCATCAATCTTCTCCCAAAACACTGACAACCGACTGAAATTCCCAGAAAAAGTGCTACAATTTGTGACAGGAACAATTCACTTCTAATTTCTCTTTGTTTTAATTGCCACAGTGCCATTTAGCCCAAACCAAACAGGCGACAGACAGAATCATAAACAAGTGACAAAGCAACACCAGGCCACCCCCTGAAAGGCCTTATAATTATTATTTTGTATGTGGATCACATGGGTCATAAGCGTACATGTACAAAACAACACCACTACAGTATTGGATCTGTACAGTGTACTACTCCATAAATGGCTGTGTATTTACCTCTGAGAAGCTGTTCTTGCTTTTTAACCAGACCAAGAAATTTCTTGTAACCTTTTTCGTAGTCTTTTCTGTTGTCATGTGAATAGGTTAAGAAAATAACTACAAATGAAATCTACCCAACACTCATATCAATTTGTAAAGTAAGAAAAGTTTTCTAGTTCACATGTTCCAAAATTCATGAGTTAGATAACTACCATGTAAATTTGTTACAGCTGTGTGTAAGACACATCACACTCTTGGAACTAATTTGGTGACTATTGAAGAAAAGCTTAAACTGGCTGCATATGCCATATCAGGCATACTTAACAAGAGATAGCTGGTTTTAAAGCAACAGTATTGGCCTATAACAGACAATCAGGGATGTATGTCCTTTATGGCTGGGAAGGAGAGTTTTCCTTGGATTCTGTATTATACTATTATTATTTTTCTTCTTAAATGTAATAGTGACAATCTCAGAGTCTTGAATAGTTTTATGAATGTTACTTCCCCTCTCTGGTAATCAGCCACGCGGGGAACACATGATCCGGACAGGCTACGTTAATGTTAGCGTTCTGCGTTCAAAGTAATCGTGTCTTATAACAAACAGTAATCACGAAGAGTATATTAGTATATCTTTATACGTTAACAGATAAGACAAAAGAATAACTGCCTTTTAAAGGATTTTAGGATTCGTGGTAACCGGTGCAATAATTATGCGAAATTCTTGTGTGTGAAATTCGACCTCATAATTATCAGCGATTGACATCTTTGTTTTGACGAGGCTGGATTCGTAGCCGTTCGAAAGTTTCCATAATCTTTCATTTGCTTTGAACGGGTAACCCAACTTGTTTTTACGGCTAATATTTTTTTCTGACTGATGAACAACTGTTGAGAATTTTTCTGAATGGATGACAGATAACCCCAGCCATGCGAACTGTTGAATTACTGATATTTCTCTCAACGGATAACAGGCTCAAGCGGATAACACCAGCAGTACGAACGGATGCAAACTTTTTTGAACGGATAACCCTGGCCGTGCATCAAATTACTATTTTCTACAAAAATATGGTCAAAACTCGAGGTGCGGCCTATACACGAGTGCGGCTTATACACGTGCGAATACGGTAGTTGCCAACTTGAAAGATTTGCCCCTTTGGCCACTATGCACTAATCCTCCCTAATAAACACAATTCCATAAAGCCACTTTTCTCTCATTTTTTTCCTTTTTGTATTAATTTGTGATTATTGTGATAGACATGAATAATTATGAATAAAGTGAAATTGAATTGAATTGAATTGAATTTACAGTGTAAGTTCTCCTTTGATAAAAAAACAGTGTATCAACTTTGCCACAACTAACTCGATCCCCTGGATACTTTTTGCACACCTACATGTATGTCAAAAACTAGAGGCAGCCCTCATGAACATCATTGAAAGAGGTATAATAGACCTATCAAAGAAATATTTTTTTCATTGGTGCTTTGAGGCGTGAAAAAATGTTATGCAAATTAGCTGGCTGCACATTCAATGTGCAGCCAGCTAATTTGCATATGTAACTAAATAAATAAATAAATAAATAAATAAATACTTAATTGACCACTCCCCTAGAGGGGCTTTTCAGGGACAATGAAACAAATCATACAAATGAACACAACAGAGTTAAGAATCCCAACTGGCGGGAGGCAGACCAGTTGGCTATTTACAAGGATGACCGAGGAGTTGAACCAGGCACGAACCCAGAACAACACCAGCTAGTGGCTAGAGCGGGATTTGAACCCGGGCCACCACATTGAAATCCAGCGCCCTAAACCACTCGGCCATCCTGCCTCCAAAGCCAAGGTTTGACACCTCTGGGTACCGTGAGGTGTTAGCCGAACACACTAGGATTTCAGGTAGTCGTCCGCAAATGTTAATTTAAGCTCCCCTATGGTGACATGAAAGTAACCGCAATTTCCGATAAGTGTATTTTTTTAGTCACGTTCCAGATAGCGTTTCGTCTTTTGCTTTGAGCTAAAAACGATTACACTATTTCAATATTCTGGCCTTCGAGAATTGTTCGTCAGAATAAAACTAAATCACAAGGGCTATACAGTTACTGTAATAGAAAAAAAAAAGGTCCAATAATATATACACGATTTTCATGATCATCATTTTTCCTTTTACAAATTGCTCTGCTGAGCCCGACTTACAAACAAAGATGCACTAGTTCGCGCGAGTAATCGCGGCTCGCGGAATATTTTGAGTGCCGTTATACCACCAGCTTTGCTAGCAATAAAGAATCGCGCGCGGCAATTGGGTTTGAAAATGGATTCACTTTCTCGGCGGCGTGAAATCAAGCTAGATGAACAAAAGACAGATCGAACACTGCTTAAGGTTTCAGTATACAAGCCGCGCGAGATCCGGCATCACTGTTATTTTAAAATCCAATCGTCAGTACATAAAGCTGCTTTTATTGAAGAAATTGTTGGGCGATCAGAAGCTGAAGCAACACATCCACACTTCACTCTCAATAGAGGGCTCTTTCAAAATCGATAATGCCCTCTTCCCTTTCGTTCTTTTCGGAGTTTCTTGTTATAAGGGCGTTTCGTTCACTGCATGCTTCTTTCTCTAACTGACGTCGGTTTTCACTTTATTCACTAGTAGACTCCATCGCTCACAGAGCGGCGCAGGAGGAGATGACGAGTTAAATGACGAGTTAAATGACGAGTCGGAATGCCTTTTATATTTTTGAAGAGCGGGAGTGGTAGTGATTTGTTTTGTTATTTTTTTTTATTGTAATACCATTGGAGGATTTCCATTTTTCTTCAATTGGAAGCCATTTCACAGATCTGTTTCATAACACAAGACCTTTTTCTAGTTACATCTGCGGGATATTTTTTCCAAATTGGTACCTTCCAAACCCTCTACCCACCTCTCAAAAACTGAAGTCGCTTCTCTCTTACGTCCCCTGTAGCTCTTATAGAAGTGTGGAAATAAAGGTTTATTGTTTTGGGGCAAGAAAGAGACAACCAAAAATAAACCCGACAACAACAACACTTTCCATAAGTGTTACGTTATGAAGAATGCTCCGAAAGGTTCAAACCATTTTAAGCTTTGTTAAAACACTTTTATCAAATCCATGTGGAAACCCCACGTCCAAAGCGGTCAGCGTTTCTAAAGAATGATACCAAATTTCAGTCGATGTTTCTCTGTTGATAAATGCGTAAATTAACTGTAACCCTCAGGTACATGTGGTATGCAATCACATAGAATAGATTTATGTGACAGTTTAGTTATACGCAAGCTATTCACAAAGGCCACGCAAAGCTTTATAACAACCCACGAAGGGCAGACACATTGCAGGGTAGTGGCAGCAAATGAAATACAACCCCCAGGTTTATGCTACCCACTGAGGCACATTGCAGGTTAGTGGCAGCAAAGTAAATGTAACCCTCAGGTATACACTACCCACCAAGGCACATTGCAGCTTAATGACAGCAAATTAAATGTAACCTTCAGGTATACACTACCCACCAAGGCACATTGCAGCTTAATGACAGCAAATTAAATGTAACCTTCAGGTATATGCTACCCACCAAGGCACATTGCAGCTTAATGACAGCAAATTAAATGTAACCTTCAGGTATATGCTACCCACCAAGGCACATTGCAGCTTAATGACGGCAAATTAAATGTAACCTTCAGGTATATGCTACCCACCAAGGCACATTGCAGCTTAATGACAGCAAATTAAATGTAACCTTCAGGTATATGCTACCCACCAAGGCACATTGCAGCTTAATGACAGCAAATTAAATGTACATGTAACCCTCAGGTATAATACTACCCACCAAGGCACATCACAGGTTAGTGGCAGCAAATTAAATGTAACCTTCAGGTATATACTACCCACCAAGGCACATTGCAGCTTAATGACAGCAAATTAAATGTAACCTTCAGGTATACACTACCCACCAAGGCACATTGCAGCTTAATGACAGCAAATTAAATGTAACCTTCAGGTATATGCTACCCACCAAGGCACATTGCAGCTTAATGACAGCAAATTAAATGTAACCTTCAGGTATATGCTACCCACCAAGGCACATTGCAGCTTAATGACAGCAAATTAAGTGTAACCTTCAGGTATATGCTACCCACCAAGGCACATTGCAGCTTAATGACAGCAAATTAAATGTATCCCTTACGAAAATAGTGCCTATTTTTCATCTATTTTTTCCCTATTTTACATCCTATTTTATCCCTATTTTTATATTATTTTATCCCTATTTTTCCCTCAATGATTAATGCTATTTTAAAACTATTTTTTCTCTATTTTAAAGCTGTTATTTTGAAACAAAAAATAGGAAAAAAATAGCCTAATGTGGCAGTGAAAATATGACACAAGCAGGTTGAAAATAGCTTTAAAATAGTGTTAATGAGACCAAGAAAATAGGTTTAAAATAGCATTCGAGCAAAAATTCACTGGGATAAATAGCTGTAGAATAGGGGAGAAAATACTGATAAAATAGCTATAAAATAGATAAAAAATACCTTTAAAATAGTTTTAAAATAGTGTTGAGTGCAATAAAATAGGTTTAAAATAGTGTTAATGAGAGCAAGAAAATAGGTTTAAAATAGCATTCGTGCAGGAGAAAATACGGATAAAATAGCTATAAAATAGATAAAAAATACCTTTAAAATAGTTTTAAAATAGTGTTGAGTGTGATAAAATAGGTTTAAAATAGCATTCACATGAAAACTCCCTGGGACGAATAGCCTGTAGAATAGGGGAGAAAATACTGTTTAAATAGAAATAAAATAGGTACAAATAGCTTTAAAATAGTGTTACTATAATTATGCAAAAAATAGGAGTAAAATAGCACCAATGCTTAAACTTCCCTTGCATAAAATAGTGATAAAACACTGTTAAAATAGGTATAAAATACTTTAAAATCCCTTTAAAATAGCTGAAAAATAGCTTTAAAATAGTGTTTAAGAATGCAGAAACAGAGAGGTTTAAAATTTCATCAATGCAAACATTCTCCCTGATAAAGCAGAGAACATTTTGTCAAAATAGATGTAACATACTGTAGGTTATAATACCTCTATGTAGACGTGAAAACAGCAAATAACATACAGTCATATAACATGCAGAGTAAATACATGTAATGCATTATTGACCAAGAATGAGGATATTAGATAGCTGGATATTGGCCAAGTTCTCTTTTTGCATTTTTTTGGACCAAGACGAAGTCGAGGTCCATAAATTCGCAAAAAGAGAACGCCTGTTCTAGATTGGAACTTTAATGAGTTCATTTTGCAATGCAAGGCTTATGCCTGGGCTGTGATTTTTTAACATTCTCAACCTTTCCAAGCTTTGCAATCATTGCAAACTCTGAAAAATAATGACAAATAAATTGCAAGAAAAACTTTCCCTTGCAAAAAAGATTTTGGAATAACAGGTGTGAATCTTCATGGTAAATTTGGACTAGGAATTCCTAGGAATTCCCAACTGTAACAACTCATGTTCTAAAAGCCTAGAAATTCCAAGAAATTCCAAGCATAGATCCAACAGGACTTGGAATTCCTAGGAATTCCAAATCAGAGCACCAATGACTTCCCCTGAAAGACTGTAAATCTAAAAACTTGTCAGAAATTCCTAGGAATTTTTAGAAATTTCTAGGAATGTTTAAGAATTACTGGGAATTTTAAGGAAAAATTTTAGGCGACAAATTTACAAAATAAATGCATGTTTCGTTCATTGCTCCCAACTCAAAATTCAAGTAGTCAATGAAATTTATTTGCATTGCTTAACTCAGGTTTACATGTAAAATTTTTCATATTGTATGTCAACATCAACGGCTAGTAACTAATGAGGATGGAATGTGATTTCTTCTTCTATTTTTGAAAACTTCATTAAAATTATCTTCAATTACATGTACATTTGGTTTGACACAAATTGTGAATAAAACCTGTTGATTCTTTTCCATAAAACCCAATTATTTGAATTATGTTTAATGCAAGAGAATGCAAGAAATACTATGAGTCCAAAAATAGTCTTCAAATGAATCATTTAATAGTGATAATATATTAATACAAATGGTATTTAAGTTTTAACCCTTTCACTGCCAGAGTCAGGCTTTGACTTAATTTTATGTGGTTGTAACTTCTTTGGATAAAACTCATGTGTGTGAACATTCAAAAGTAAGCTGTCAAGCACTGTTAAACTGTTTGTTTTTGTTGATTTTGCAAATCGAAATTCACTGTGAGATTTCTATTCAATTTTGACTTAGCACTGGTGGGAGTGAAGGGGTTAATTACAGTAAAATAAATCATTTTTGAATAAAATCTTGTTGTAAGTGTGACAATAAGTTTGAATGAGCTTTTCCTAAACTGCAGACTTAGCTGCTTCTTGTCTTCTTTTGCTGGGCTCGCAGCTTTCTCTACTGGCCTCGAATGAGGTTGTCTACAGGGAGCCTGTCCATTTTATATCTGGATTCCCTGACATCTGAAATTAAAAGATATATATTGTGAGCTCAGACAAAAGGAAAAGGGAAAGGGAAAAGGGCATTCAAGGACACAGGGATTGGGAAATCACGGATAGATTGAATGACTTTTATATTGGAGTTTAAGAACATCTTTTCCACACATTTTACTAAAAAGGGCTGAATACATTATTTTGTTTCATTACATTACAAAGAGGGCTTCTCTATGCATTCAGGGTAGTTTAATCACAATTTTTATTATGAATCTAAAACTTACAGTAGATAAGGTCAAGCTTTTGCCTCTGAAGGCCAACTACACTTTCTCCTCCTGAACTGTGAACTATACTGAAATTAATGATGAGAGAAGTCGAAATTTTGAAAGCAAAGCAGGATCAAAATGTTCCCAGACGTGACTAAAATAGTCTTGAAACTTTATTAGAAGATTTATATCATAAAAAGTGTATAAGCTTAAGAAACTGCGGCATGCAAGTGACCGATTCGATGCTCGATCTCCGAATTATTCAAGTTTCAGTTGCACTGGGCTTTATGTGTTATGTAAGCTAAAATCTATTGTTTGGTAAGTATGTATCTATTCCTTGGTAAGACTTTGATCACGTACTCAATATCGCAATTTGTACTCACCTCAAACTTTCAATATCGACGCTTTATAAATGGCCGCTCGACCCTTGTTTGTACCAGCCGATATGTCAACTGTTATTCCTGTTATTCCACGGCACCGACGACTTGCTTTTCATTTACAACACTCACGCTGTTCTCGTTTTCCCATTGAACAACGATAAAACCCATCTTTAGAAATGCTATATTGAGCAGAAGAAAAGAAATAACTCTCCGCATGAGCGATCGACCGATGAAAAAACTACATTCAAAGATGAGCGCCAAATAGCAACGGAACACGGGGCATGATCACGTGGATCTTTTGGGAATTGTCATTGGCTAGCAAAGAGAATCCGCTGGTTTCCCCGTTTGCAGTCTCAAGAGAATTTACGACCGAACTACAAATGGGGTCTTTGGAGTCGCGTTCTGACGATGAGCTAAATAATGATGTGAACTCTCTCTATGTAGAAGCTAGGAATCGACAAGAATCGAACGTACTATAAATGCACGATTTGCGGCCGAATTTTGTCGAGGAAACAGAGACTCAAAACCCACTTGAGTTCAATTCACGGCAAAGGTGAGAAATAACACAAGATTCATCTTGCACGCAATTAATCTTAGCTTTCCTGCAGCCAATCAAAATTTTGAATGCTGTTTCAAATTGTGTTTTACCCTCATTTTTTTTAACAGAAGGATACCACATTAGGAAGTTTAAGAGATACCTTGATAATCCCAGTGTACCGGTACCCAAATCAACAAAGTTTGACCGTGAACAAGCGTTCAGCAACACGTTCCACGGCGAACGCAGCCATCTCGATTCCTCAATCTGTCGTAGACGTAGCAGTGTTGTCAACAGAGTCAAGTGCGTCTCAAACATTTGTACAAGACCAAGAAGAGACTATGTGCGATTACAGAGGCGCTTCGGAATTCTCGCCCACAAATGGATGCACACAGTCGGAAGTCTTCCCAAGCTTAGAAAGTGGTGTTGAAAACGAAGACACAACGGTTATTGAAACATGTGGACTTAGTGGAGAGTCGGACAGTGAGTGCAGTGAAATTTCTTCGAGCCAAGACTCTTGTTTAGGGTCTTCAGAGTCTGATGAGAGTGAATTGGAAGCCCAGTGTTATACATGCATCAGAAGAAGATGAACAGGATGATAACGGTCATGCCAATGTTGAAACCAGGTTGTTCACAGACCATGAAAAAGCATGCCAGGCAGTTTTGGCCTATGTTTCAAGAGACTGTATGACAAATGTAGCTGTGAAAGATTTAATCGATTTGGTTAAAGTTACTTGTACCGAAAGTGTAACTTTCAAGTCACTTAGTTACAGCAAAGTTCAAGAAGTATGCGGACAATGCGACTTACATGTGTATGACATTTGCGAAGTATATCTCAGGCTGTTTCCCCTGGATGATGAAAACAGCTTTCGTTGTTCCACAACAGGCTGGGTAGGGTAAGGCCCCGTTTATATGGAGAAAAGTTGTCCTGGGTAGAAGGGTCACCCTCCCAGCTGAGTCAACTTAAGCGAGCATTTATATGAGAAAAAAGTTGACCCCTTTGCCCGAGCCAATAACGCTCGTGCATGCTCTGACTTGGAGTTGTCCTGGCTAGGCGAGCCAAAGTGTTTATATGGAGAAAAGTTGGCCCGGCTAGGAGGGTGACCCTACTATCGCATTACCCCGTTTGGCATTTATTTCTTCTGCTCATTAATGGAGTGGCTTATCACAGTCAGAGCTACAAAAGAGTAACTGCAAGAAACAATTTCACCATCTATTTCTCTGGGAAGACACAGTCAAGATATGGCTACATCCTCAATTATGTGAAAGTTCAGGACAAATGCCAACTGTAACATTACACACTGACTGCCAGCTTGAATGTACAGTATGTAGCTACTTTGCTTTAGTTAAAACTATGGTTGCATCAAGATAAATTACCAGGTCTGAAGGGGATCGCTGTAATCAGACGCATCCATAGGGTTGAAGAGACAGCCAAAGTTATTGCAGTGCCCCTGGACTGCATTGTGGAAAAGTGTATGCTGGTCTCTGTTTCAAACAGACTTTTTGTTTGCCATTTGGCAAACAGAATTGAATGGGACTAAAGGATGAACAGTGCAGGCATAAATACGCACACCCATGAGCAATATTCTAACTGCTAACATTTGTGTAAAAAGTGGGCTCAATTCCAAGTTGTCTTCCACTAGAACATCTTGTGGTTACTTTGCATTAAAAAAGAAAGTTGAATTTTACCATTTACAACATAAGACTAGTTTTTGAAAGAAAAAGAGAACATGGTATTTTGTTAGATAACTTTGAAATCTCAATCAACTTACATTTTTGTTCAGAAAATAGTATTAAAATATACTATTTTAAACCTAGTTTGCAATGGAAAATCTAACTCCAAAAATAGGGATAAAATAGTATATTTTAAAGCTGTTTTGCATGGAGTGTTTGACTGATCCACATCAAAAAGGATTTTAGTAGCCTATTTTATGTATATTTTGCGAAGGAACAGACCTGAACCCTTTACTGTATGGAAAAATAGCAGAAAAACAGTATATTTTATTACTATTTTACAAAGCAATACTATGGTTTTTAAATTTATAATAGGATTAAAATAGTCTATTTTACGGGCTATTTTTTGGTTTGTTGTGAGAAAATAGAGATAAAATACACCACTGCTTTTCATGTATTTTTAAAATAGGGTTAAAATAGAAATAAAACACCTACAAAATAGATGCTCTATTTTCCTTATTGTGGAAAATAGTAATAAAATATAACTCTGAAAAATTAAAATAGGGTTAAAATAGGTGTGATAGCATTAAAATAGCTATAAAATAGAAATAAAATAGGGATGCTACCCACCAAGGCACATTGCAGCTTAATGACAGCAAATTAAATGTAACCTTCAGGTATATGCTACCCACCAAGGCACATTGCAGCTTAATGACAGCAAATTAAATGTAACCTTCAGGTATACACTACCCACCAAGGCACATTGCAGCTTAATGACAGCAAATTAAATGTAACCTTCAGGTATATGCTACCCACCAAGGCACATTGCAGCTTAATGACAGCAAATTAAATGTAACCTTCAGGTATATGCTACCCACCAAGGCACATTGCAGCTTAATGACGGCAAATTAAATGTAACCTTCAGGTATATACTACCCACCAAGGCACATTGCAGCTTAATGACAGCAAATTAAATGTACATGTAACCTTCAGGTATACACTACCCACCAAGGCACATTGCAGCTTAATGATGGCAAATTATATGTAACCCTCAGGTATATACTACCCACCAAGGCACATTGCAGCTTAATGACAGCAAATTAAATGTACATGTAACCTTCAGGTATACACTACCCACCAAGGCACATTGCAGCTTAATGATGGCAAATTAAATGTAACCCTCAGGTATATACTACCCAACTAGGCAAATCGCAGGTTAATGACAGAAACTTAAAATGTTACCCTAAGGTAAATGCCACTCATAAAGGCACACTGCAGATCAGAAATTTAAGCTAGAACCTTGGTTAGACTGGACCATGTAATCACCATGTTTCTTTATTTTATGCTTTTGAACATCTAACCTGAAAATCAATGGAGTAAGGTGTTCTCTGAGAAAAAATACACAATACATTTTACTTTTTTTATACGTAAGTTTGTATGATAACCAAACAAATATCTGAATGAAACAGTTGATTTGCTAGGTGACTAATTTGAAAGGTTGAGCTCATGAATACAGACTTAAGAAAGTTACATGTATCAGCCACTGACTGTTCCTAACACTATGACCCCTGAACTCTAGTAGGATATTACAAACAACAAGAACAGTCATGGTGAAATAACATGTCAGCAACCTGACCTGTTGCAAAATGTTATACAAACAGTTTAATGTTCAGTAGTATGGTAAGACTTTCCAAACGTTATTCGATGTGAAATACCAGTATGCCAGTGCCTTCAATCTTTTGCCTCAGCCTAATTTAGCTGAAAAGGTAATATCTTTATGTAATTACTTGACCAATTCAGTTTTGGGTTCATTTTGTTGATTTTTCTTGCAAGCAACCACTTTGTCATTCATCAAGGGTGGTGTATATACAGCATACATAAACAAGTAGGTACACCTTGCAACATGATTCAATGTGGTTTCGCCTAAGGATGCTAAAGCCAATATTGGCACAATAACCCTGTACTAGCCCAACCCCCTCCCTTGACACATACACTGTACACTTCACTACCACCACCACAACAACAACAACAACAGAAATTTTTTTCAGAAAAAGTAATGCCTCTAAGGTTGTTAGATCTGATTAATAGTTGCTTGTATTACACAAAAATTATAATTACCCCATTCCGTCCTGGCTGTGTATGTAGATTAAGCGAAGTCTGCCAAGCAGCAACTGGGAGTCTGGCTCAGATCTTGCACAAGTCGCTGGTGGGTTTCCGCCAGGAGAAGATCGGGTGAAGTCCTTTTTTTGGTGTTATGATTTGTTGTCCTTAGCTTCAGCAGTTCATGATCGCCTACTTCGAACATGCACAGCCTGCATTAAATATTCAAATCACGCGCGCTAAAATTTGAATTTTTCCCGCCTAATCTTGTGGCTGAGTCAAGGATGACACAGTCATGGCCTTTTGAACAGAACTAATTGAATTCTGAAGATCAGATAAATTCGTTTCGGGGAAGTCTCGGCGTTGTCTCGATGAAGTCAGTTAGAGCAAAGAGCAAGCGTGCTAGTGACACTCTCGGGTTTCCACAAGTTGAATTTCGCCTGAAATCGACATGAAAAGTCGTTCTTGGCCAAATTCTTTTGGTCTGCTGCTACATAATACCTCTTGTCAGGACGTATGAATGCTTCTTGGTGTCCAGCGCTGGGCTGTAATTCTGAAGCTGAGAGTTCCCACATCTTCGGGGACATCGAGGACGAAACAACATGGGTTCTCAATCACTGAACGCTCAATGGCGGCAGATGTTTGACGATCCCGTGAAACACGTCGCGTTCTTAGTTGAAAGTCCGCTTGAGTAAAACATTTAAGTTGAGAAATATTTAACCTTTTCAAGATAATTATTTTCGACGTACATATTGAACTCCAGCTGCAGGAAATCAAGAGTCAAGAAGAGTGTCTCCACTGAGCGCGTGTAAAAGAAATACGTGACTTGCGTGACAAGACATATCGACAAATCGTTCTGGCTTTCGCGGTCGCGTGCGTGGCAAGATCTCACCCGATAACTACGCTGTTGTCCCTATTTTCCTTTGAGGTGCAACCAAACAAGAAATTTAAACTTTATGTTTTCCTCTATACGCGCCGAATGGCATTAACTGAAAATGACAAGCCGCTACGAAGCACAGAACCAAAACGGGCCGAAAGGTCTCTTTGACTAGCTTTGACATTTCCTATTGATACGAAATCTATCTGATCGTTTCGCCTTCAGAGATACTTGCATTTATTTCGCTCAGTAAAATTAAATAGTGCCGATTGATGCGGACCACAAACGTCATTCAACTGTGCAAGTTTAACAAAATAATTGACAGATTTTAGCGCCCCGAAAAGGTCTCCTGGCGCGAATTTTTTTAGAGGCCAAAGCTCCTCATGAAGTAATGAAGACATTCACACTCATATATAGACCTCAAAACCTCTTACACCAGTGAAAGATTTTAACCACACAGGTGTAATGGCATCCATCCAATGCCCTCCTTCTGGAATATGTTCCAAGAAAATTCATGCCTTGTTTAAACTGTTAACTTATGACCTCCCCCTCCCCCTCCCCCTTTTCCTGGCTAAAATCCTGTACTAGATAACCAACCCCAAACACCATTCAGTTCCAATTTTTTTTTAATTAACATATACCGTACACTCACAACAAATACTTGAACAGTAAGTGAAAAGTAATTTCAATTTCCAATCTAGGTAACATCTAAAACCATGAATTCAATTTTGACTGCAACAAGGTATGGGACAGAGTAGAGATTATTTTTAATTCCAGTTTACAATTTACTCAAACAGCACCCTAGCCCTTCTCTTTGAAAAATACCCTTTGACCAAAGCTGGCTAGGACTCAAATACACACACAAAAACACATTTCAACCAGTAACTGCCTGTGAAAGGATATTGTTTTTCTTTTTTTCCAGTTCAGCAGACCACTGGTCATATCTCTTGACCTCATGCTCCATGACCTGCATGCACATCGCACCAATCTTGTAATGAATGATGATGGAGTGAAACTGCGAGAAGCTGGAGAAGCAGAAGAAGACATACACAATGTTGGTTGTCAGCTCTGTGCTTTTCTTCCAGTCTTCTCGCAACACCCTTGACAAAGCCCCCAAAACAGTTTCTGTCAGAATAGAAAAAAAGAAGAAAGAAATTGTGAACCACTCTTATCACCACAGTATTCTTATCAGTACATGATTGTATTCTCTGACACTTTTAATTAAAGTGAAGCTATGTGGATGCTAATCAAACCATATACACATATCAACCATATACACTGTACATACTGTTCAGGCCAACTTACTTATAACAGGGTACCACCCTCCAAGCAACTTTTCAACTTTTCAAGTTTTCAGAAAAAAAATTGGTTAACATTCAGTTAAGATCTAATTATGATGTTACATGTAAGACGATGATTTCCCCATCTGGAATACCGATATACTGTGCTTTTGATGTGTTTAAAAATGATTGGTAAATTTGGTGAATTAATGAAAATAACTTAAATTTAAGAGCTGTAAGCAAGTAGCAGCAAATCTCTTCATGTACAATGTGACCAAAAAAAAAAACAACCCCTGAAAATGATCAAAGGTCAACAATACTTCTTGACACATACATTGAAAAGCTATGTGGAAATGGACAGTGCTGCACCCCATGATAAGACTCAGCAGCACAACTATTGAGGCAAATAGTAAGTCCTGTACAGGGTTGTCACTAGGATTTTAAGTAGATGGATGAATGGGTTGAAGTAGATGGTTACAGATTATAATGAACACAGAGCTCACAAACGCAATTTTTTGCATTTTTGGGCAAAAGTAGCCTGCACAAAGTGGTCTGACAGACGGCGGAAATCCTCCGGCTATTGGCTCCTAATGACAACCCTGGCTGTATGCTGCTTATTTGGGTTTAAGGCATGGTTGGCCTGGAGCTCACCTATCCACTTACCATTCACTGCAAGTTCTTCCAAGTTGTCAGGATTTCTAGATAGCTGTAAAATGAAGGCAGTTCCTCGAATCTTTTCAGGAAGTTCTTCATACAGCAGCTCCACATAATCCTCTATATCATTAATGTTAGCCTGTTCATCAAGCTGCACCAAAACAACAACAACCATTATAATTAATTGATAGACGTACCTTAACTTCAGGCTCATCATTTTTAATGTAGGAACTTACCAATTTTATATTAATTTTAATCTTTACATGCATGCTTCATTACTAATTACTAAAGTTATTAACCCTTTTACTCCCAAGGGGTTCTCCAGTGACGAGTAAAATCGTCTGGCGTTAGACAGAGTAAAATCTATAAGCGCCATTTGGCACTATCGGGAGTTAAAGGGTTAATAGATCACACAGCTATAGGACCCTATATTTATTCAGGAAACTAATGGATGTGCTGTGGTTTGAAATAACTTTCTTGGCTTCCAATTTTTTAAATAAGCTTAAATTTATTTTCTTCCCCTGTCAGACTTAATGTACTTAAATACAATCAAGAGGATTAGAGAACATCATAATCACATGGCCCACCAAAAATAAAATAGAATTAACCTGATTAGATAAATCTTATTCCATTAAGATTTTGTCAAAAGATGCATTTACAAAACTGTTACAGTTTTTGGTGAGCCCAATACCTGACAGACACAGCCTAAAGAAGGTATTTGACAGTTCCACCTGACATTAGACTCCACTTCATCTCTTTTTGCTAGTAAAATCTCTTAAAATAGAGGTGACAAAATAATAGAGAGGTAAATTTGCAGGGTTGCCACTCATTGGGATAGAAAAAATTCCCTAACTTTTCACTGACTTTTCACTGACCAAAGACCAGTTTCCACTGACCATCAGAGGCAAATCCTCAGGCAACAAAGCCAGCAATGAAGCCAAAGAAATCAATTCCTGTGAAGGATTTTTTGAAACAAAGACACCTTTACTACCAAAGAATCTCTTTCCAAAACCAAATGGCTAGCCAAATGTAAAATTCCCTGACTTTTCACTGACTTTCAGGTAGAATTTAGAAATTCCCTGACTTTTCCCTGACCTTGAAAAAAATCTGTTTTTCCCTGACTTTTCCCTGACCGTGGCAACCCTGATTTGAGACCACATGAAACAGTAAAACCAACTTTTTTCTTCAAGTCCATAGTGATAATTTTTAAGTTTGAAAAAGATATCAACTGAAGATATATGGATGGATATATAGGTCTAAATGTACATGTACAGTAAGTTAGCTTAAACATACCTCTGTGCCTTCAAAATCAGCAGGAGCATTCTTTAGACTATCAACCTTTTCTTTCCCTAGAGATGGTAAAAAAAGGCAATTGTTATGAATGAATAGCAACAGTTTTATTTTAAATTTGAAAAAGGTACAAAATCATGTGATCATGATAATCATTTACTGCCAAATCCATGGGTTCAGGGTTTCAATATTTTTTAAAGTAGCTGTCAAGGTAGTGTGGTGAGCTGATAATTTTTTTTTTACCCATTTAAGTGAAAAGTAGGCAAAGTAGACAGCAGTGAGAGGTCAATTCTGACAAAGTGGGCGGTGGCTTTCGCCAGTTGCCGGCTTCCAATGAAACCCCTGCATGACCACTAATTTCTGTAAAAACTGATAATAGCTGATAAACTGGTCTGTGAAAAATACTAGGGCTGGAAAGTTGGAGGTCATAATAGGGACATTACTTACCCTTTGCCTTTCCTGCTCCAGTATCCTTCCGGTTCTGTAAGTAATACAGAAGCTGTTCCACTTCAGGGAGTTTGGTAGGGTGAATAAGTTTACACTTTTCAATGATTTCTGAGGCTAGCTTTGCAATGTTGGTTGTAGCATTTAGGCTCTGTAAGCGAATTCTGTGAAATAAAATTAATTTCTGATTATTGGCATCTGTGGACTTTAAATTTGATGAACACTACATGTAAGTATTATTGACTAGAGTCTGCCTTTACCTACAGCATAGGCATTTGTGTTTCAAATAGTGTAAAACAACAACAATAATATTACTGCTTCTCCATAATTTGGGCACTTTACAACTTCAGCCTTTAAGAGCATTGACTGTGACGTTGGACTTTTCTTTTGAATATAGAGCGTTAGGGCCTGGTTAAATTTTTCTGTTTTACTTCCTTTGTTTTCGTACAATCACTGCATTTGTCAGCAGCCTTTAACAAAATCGTGGATTCTTTACTGCAACGGTCTACAAAATGCGACAAAATTCTCCGGGATCAATATTTTTTTAAAATCTATGCCGTAGCTAGGAGACGTCAGTAACGCTTTACCCTGGCAATGCTATCCGAAATTCACACAACAATTTTCAATTATTTCCAGAATAAAAGAACAACGTTTATCCAAAACGCCAATAAGACATTTTATTTCAAGGTCTCGATTGTATTCCGGGATGACCTTGTGGCTAATTAGCCGTTAAGCCTTCTGTATTTCAACTCACACTTTTTGACACTCCTTCCGTTCGCCCAACATGGGCTCCCCCATCTCACCAAGAATAACAGCTTCCAGTTCATAATTCACAACGATCGCTTTTTCTGTTGGATGGGCATCGATACTACCTCCTGTCACTCTCCTAAAAAAAGATAAAAAACTCAGTAAAAAATCGAAGGAAATAGCGAAATTACGGTAATTTTTGCAGCAAAAATATCCAAAGTACAAACGTCGCGAAATATATGCTTCAGTTCATTGCTAATCTTTAAATTTAACAGACACGATCTTACCTCTTTAAGTATCGTGCCTCATCCTGCATTTTAACGTTAGCTGTGTCTAGAAAATGTTTTTCCACCGTTGTAAATAAACAACCTCTAACTTCGTCGCTGCAAACGCCATTACTTCAGCTGCCATATTTTCCGGTGTGGAATGCTGGGTACTCTTTCGTTCCAGTCGGGACTGGACTCTTGGATGTTTGGAAAGAAACTCGCAATGCTTGGTGCGAGAACCACTTACAAATTATGATCTGTTAAGGCTGGTTTTCACTAGCGACGGAGTCGGAGTCGGAGTCGTAAGCGGAGTCTTAAGAGCGCTTATGACCTAGTGAAAATCAAAAATCGGAGTCGTAAGCGGAGTCATAAGCGCGACGGAATCGGAGTCAGAAGAATCAGAACGTTTCCATTTTCTTCCGACTCCGCTTACGACTCCGTCGCTTGCGTTCCGCTTATGATCTAGTGAAAACCAGATTGTCGGAGTCGGAAGCAGAAGCGGAAGAACCAACCAATCACAATGCTTGTTCTCACGCTCTCCGATTACAGTTTGATACCAAAATAACGCTTGCGACTCCGACAATCTGGTTTTCACTAGATCATAAGCGACGGAGTCGTAAGCGGAATAGCCTTCTACTTCCGACTCCGTCGTTTTGATTTTCACTAGATCATAACGCTCTACGCTTCTGATTACGACTCCGACTCCGACTCCGTCGCTAGTGAAAACCAGCCTTTAAAGCCATCAAGTATCAAGTATTGATTCACAATATTCAACGACAAGTATTCCT
>OX419335.1:29206190-29278690 GCA_948470475.1 Galaxea fascicularis | reverse complement strand
ACAAAGTCAATCACAGATTCAGCCACAGTGTGGGCGGGCTAGAACAGTTGTAATCTAGAGCAGTCGTAATGGCAGACCCCGTTGGGTAAATGATTACGATGATTTTGTTACTTTTCATTTGAAAAATCAAATAAAAGACGTGTATTCATCAATGTCAACCAACAGCTGGAAGAGAATTTCCGTGAGACATTTGTCGCGCTTTCAAATAGAACATGGGTCACATCTATCTACTCATCCATTTTAACCAATAACTACAACGTGGATTACCAGAAGTACCATGTCCATCCATCACAAAACAGAATGGACTTCAACGTTCTCACTTTCGCCAGTGGTTGCTTGATGTTCCCTGCCTTTTAATGTCCCAGAAAAGTTTTATAATTACCGATACAATGTTGATTAGACGGAGCATAGTCCATGTTCCCGCGCTCAAAGCTCAAACGGCGACGGTGTGACCACCGAAATCAGCCAATAGCTGATGAGCCGATAATGAATAGTTTCCCGCGCTCTGGTGGATGTACCCCCTACTAAACTGCATCAGCCAACAGCTTCTGAATGGAATACGAATAGTGGTTCAATTCCCTTGTTTCCAATTCAAATAGACGACGCTACCACTGACAAAGGCCAATAGCCTCCATGCAGATTACGAGCAGCCGAGTTCTCCGCACTTCTCACGTCCCACGTCTACTCACCAATATCAGCCAGTAGTTGTTGTGTGGAGTAAGGAGTAAGCCCGTGGATCCTCAGAATACTTTCTGTGTAGGCGTGCATGGTACCTCGAGCGATGGATCCAAGCCAGTACGTGCCAGGATGGTGCTCGTCTTCGTCTACAAACGACGCACAACACAACATCACTGCGAGTACTGACAACTGTGGCGTTTCCCTTCATACCTTTGTTCTCATCACTCCTCAAGCAAACACATAGCGCCATAAAAAGGTTCTTTTAGAACCACACGTGACTCTCTTAAACATAGTAGTTTGTAGCACAAAAAAAAAACGTTTATCATCTGATCATGATCACCTCCACGGAAGACTATAACGATGGAAATTGTGTCATGCTGTTTTGGTGAAGACGTTCGGGGCTAGTCCTTCAAAAATTGACTTCAGTTCAAAGTTATAGAGTACGCGGAAACCACTGTTATTACAATGAAACCTCACGGCTAACCTAGCTCTCCGATAAGAGCGTTTCCGCAGAACTTAAACAGCTGAAAAATCTTAATAGATCGTCAGACGCCTTGATAAAGCTGTTCGACTGTGGTGACTTAACGATTTACGGTTTTTACAATGGTACCTTGTAAGTCTGGGAAGGGCAAATTTCCAACTTTCATGGCTGCCTCCAAGGCAGGATTGTCTTGTGTTATAAAAGGCTCTAGTTGTTGGGGAAGAGTCAGAAGATAATCCCCAATCTGAAAATAAAAAATACAGTGTAAGTTACTGAAAAATGTCAATTACGCCGACAAACTCAGAGTAAAAACATGGCTGAACGAGTGCCGCGGAGTGAGTGAACGTGATCAACGTGTCAGAATCTCCTAGCGCAAAGCACTGACTGGTGACAAAAATACAAGATAAAAGTAAACTCTAAAGCTCTATAGTAAAAGAACATTTTCACATAAAATTCTAAACTTATTTAATACTTCGAAGTAAATAATTGTTACTAATTACGGAGCATGCATTTTCGACGACAATCTTTCCTGTATAAAGACAGTCGGGTCAGTTCTTCAGCAGTATGTAATTTCTTTGTTAACTTCGACCACAACATGGGGCCGAAGTATGTTAAGGAGTGCTTTCCAAATTTAACCGTATTAAAACGAGGTAGGTTGAAATCCGATATTTCAGTTCAGTTTCAGTTCTTTTCGTAGTTTGCCTTATGGGTAAAGAGGTCCCGTTCATGATACATATTACACGAGAAAAAATCTCCAGCCAAGCTCTTGTTCTTACGACGTTAATTTCGGCAAAACTCTGGGATCATTTCATATAGCCATAGCAATTTTCTGCGGAGCCGTGACAGAAGTCTTGGCCTGCGATTGATTAAAACAAAGACTTGTCATCAAGATAACCAATTGGAAGTCAAGCCAAACCAATCGTGGCATCATCGCTGGCGTTTTCCCGCGCTTTAACACCGTTCACTTCTATTTGCTATGAATTCTGATCGGTTAATTGTGATGTTTATGTTTGCATTGAACTGTCAGTGTGACCACTGGGGCTTTGGCTTTATTCAGTACTCATTTGAAAAACATCCGACAGCGTAGCTAAGGGCATCAGTAACTTTCCAGATCCCGCAGTATCAAGTACAATCCATTAGATTTGTGTTACTCACGTGTGTAATGTATCCTTGAGGTGAGAAACTGAATGTTGGGAGTTCGTCACTTAGAGCTGCCCCCGATTCAGGAGACTTAGCAGACCAAACCTAGATAACACCCAAAATAGAATGTGGCGTAAACTTTAGCAGTAGGTATCGTGTGTAGACGATCACTGTTTCCATGGAACAGGGACCGCGGGAGGTTTTATGGGTGGGGGAGGAGGCCTAAAGAGAAGTGTAAGACTAGGGACAGAGCAAACTAGGGGGGTCGGAGGGCA
Source organism: Galaxea fascicularis (assembly GCA_948470475.1). NCBI lineage: Eukaryota > Metazoa > Cnidaria > Anthozoa > Scleractinia > Euphylliidae > Galaxea > Galaxea fascicularis. The sequence continues at coordinate 29,276,116 of OX419335.1, read as the reverse complement.
TCCCCCCCCTGCCTCTGGAAATTTGAAATTTAAGTCTTCACAAATGGTTAGTTTCTAAATGCATCTCAATAGTAAAGTCACTCCCAAATTATCGTAGCCCGTCGCCCAAAACATCTTTGTTTTCTTTATCGTATCGAGACCGAAGTCTGGTCCACAGATTTCTACAGGGATCAAGAAACATCTTTCAACAAGACACGTTTAACATAAACCCAAAGTTCGGTTTTCCTTAGCAAAGTTGAATGCCAAAACGTAAAATTCTTCACCCTACGATAACGGAGTGTCACCCAGACTAACTACGTCTGGAAATGATACACGTGCTTAACTATAAAATAAAACAGAATAAACGCAAAATAACGAAAGAAAACGAGTTTTAATCATCGAAAAAAGTAGAGGGAGGATGCTTTAGCCCCCCGTGACCTCACCCCCTGCACGGTCCCTGTAGAATATTAAATGACATGCTCTTACAATACCCAATTGTAAGTCAAGAGCCTGTTCCACAGTGTCAAAAATTCCTATTTCGTAAGGTTCCATAGCCCATTCCTCTGAACAACACTCTAGCTTTACAGAGTTACACCTCGGAATTTTCGAACTGGTTATGGTATGCATAGTGGTCTCATATATAAATCTTTATCTTTCCATCAGATCGATGATGAGTGCTGTATATTTTGAACAAGGCGTCGAAAAAGACGGGTAAGTGACAATTTTCGCATACTCAATAACAGTTTAACACCATCAAAATTACAATAAAAAAGTTCGCTGGCTAAATATTTTTTTAAAAAGGAACATGAGCTTTCGGCTGTCGATCTACAGCCTTCGACGGATAAAAAATGGAATGCGAAATAATAAAATACATACAAGGAAAGGCGAGATAAAATTAGGAAAAAGAACAAAAGCAAAGTAAAAAGGTGTAAATAGGTGACTATTGTTTTAAAAGAATGCTATACTGGTTTGGAATCGGCTTAAGCCCTGGCTAAACGATCAAACATTTTCATCCAACATCATTCGTGTTGAATAAGCATGTTTGACCGTTTTTTTTTAGCCGCCTCTCTCAACATTGCATTTGAATGGCTTCCAATGTTTGATGTAGATCAAACATTTTCACCCAACATTTGCTTCACGCGCAAATGTTTGACCGTTTAGCCACCTCTTCAAACAAAGCAAGCGCGTAGCGCGAACTCGAGCGAGAGCACGAAAAGGCAACCAATGAGAAAGCGAATCTGCGGACGTGCACGTCATAATTTCAGCCGTAACACGCAGAAGGCGTTATGTGGGCTCACTTTGCTTGATGTTTGATCAAATACTGTTTGCTCGTTTAGCCACCCCATGTTGTGTGCAACAAAAACGATGCTGGATGAAAAATGGTTGATCGTTTAGCCGGGGCTTTAGAATTATTGTCAGCATGCTTAGTAGCAGAGGTGTGCCAAGCCTCCAAAGTTTTTCTAATGGAAAAAAGCCTTCATCGATAACACTAGAATTATCAAAATCTATGCGATGGTCGAGCGACCATGCATGTTTCGCAATGTTTTTGGTGTAATTTTGATTATGTCTCATCCTGGTTGTGCTTCAATCTTTAATAGTTTAACACCAATTTCTTCCCACTCGACTAGACAGTATGCATCCAAGGACCCAAAATAAAGAGTCGAGGAGTACAATATCTCGCAAAAACGTCTTAAAGAGCTAATACATTAAAAAAAACAAGTAATTTGGCAGAAAATCCTTTCAATTAATAACTCGATTAAAAAAAAAACACACACAGGGTTCGTACACATTTTTCGACCAAAACTTCAAGGACTTTTCAAGGCCTTTCAAGGACACATTTTTCCATTTTTTAAGGACTCCAGGAGGGGCAAAATCCAGCCAATATAATGCCACATAAGATGTTCAAAGTAGAGAGTGCGCCGATTTTCATCTCAGACACTTGTGAAGCTTTGTTGGATAAAATTGGCAACAAATTTCAAGGACTTTCCAGCACCGACTGCAATTTTCAAGGACTTTTAAGGCCTTGAATTTTTATTTTGAAATTCAAGGACTTTCAAGGACTTTCAAGGCGCGTGCGAACCCTGAACACACAACTAAAAGGTACCTGAAGCTTCGGAGTCTGAGAGAGTTGTTGACGTATTTCAATAAAGACAATGTCAAAGGCAAATGTGTGAACACGTTCGTTTAAAGCTTGAAGCTGATCGGCAACACTGGACAACACCACCGCTGATTCACCAGCTGATAAAAAAATAACAGCAAAACAACAGATATGTGGTCAAAATAACTAGTGCAAGAACACTTAAATGATAATATCATTATCAAATGCCCTCAAACAATTATTTAAACTTCACTTAGGAAACCAAACTGGAAAACGAGTAATTCCCAAACAAAAGACCAAACAATTCACTCCCCTGAAAATGAGTTAACAGAGAGCTACAGCAAAAAATAAAATCAGGAAGTACAGACCTATAAAGGTAACCGCACTATAACTCATACAAACAAAAACAGCAACACAAAAAGGTAAAGCAAACAGTTAAAACATCAAGCAGAAAGGAAAGCGGGAAATTATCACACGGAAGAGAAAAGTAAGCAGGAAGTTATAACACAAAGGAGAAAGGTAAGCAGCAAGTTACAACAGAAAGGAAAAAAAAGGTAATCTGCAGTTAACAAATAAAACAAAAAGGTAAGAAACAAGTTAAAACATAACGAAGAAAGGTAAGACGCAAGTTATAACACAAAGAAGAAAGGTTAGCAGCAAGTTATAACATAGACGAGAAGGGAAAGCAGCAAATTATAACAGAAAGAAAATAATAATAATAATAACGGTTTAATAATAACATCTCTACAGAGTAGCTCTACATTTATCATAAACTAACTAAAAATGAAAGTACCTATAAATATATCGGTATAGTTTACAAGTAATAAACTTTGTGAAAACACTTACAAATTGAATATAAATTGAAATCAGTGTAATCTAAGCTCGGCCTTAGTTTTCAAAAACTTAAAAGCTTTCCTCGCGAATGTGTTAGCATTAGTCTCAAGTTTGATGTTATTTGACAAACTGTTAAATAACTTAGAGGCTGAATCTTGAAATGTTCCAGTTTCAAGAGGCACAACCAATTGCGGTGTGGCACACGAGCGTAGATTCATAGTAATTTGACGTTTCTGCAGGGTTAAATAGCTTGGCCAGTAAGTATCATATAACGCTCTATGAGTTGTCTTTAAGCAGCAAGTTATAACACAAAGAAGAAAGGTAAGAAACAAGTTACAACACAAAGAAGAAAGGAAAGAAACAAGTTATAACACAAAGAAGAAAGGTAAGAAACAAGTTATAACACAAAGAAGAAAGGTAAGAAACAAGTTACAACACAAAGAAGAAAGGAAAGAAACAAGTTATAACATAAAGAAGAAAGGTAAGAAACAAGTTATAACACAAAGAAGAAAGGAAAGAAACAAGTTATAACATAAAGAACAAAGGTAAGAAACAAGTTATAACACAAAGAAGAAAGGTAAGAAACAAGTTACAACACAAAGAAGAAAGGTAAGAAACAAGTTATAACATAAAGAACAAAGGTAAGAAACAAGTTACAACACAAAGAAGAAAGGTAAGAAACAAGTTATAACACAAAGAAGAAAGGTAAGAAACAAGTTATAACACAAAGAAGAAAGGAAAGAAACAAGTTATAACACAAAGAAGAAAGGTAAGAAACAAGTTATAACACAAAGAAGAAAGGTAAGAAACAAGTTATAACATAAAGGAGAAAAGTAGTTAGCAAAGGAGAGCATGAAGGAGGAAGGTTACGGGAAGTCAGTTTTATTGCATTCCACAGAAACAAGTGTGCAAATTACCTGTTTGTAGCTTTTGTTTTAGTTCATTCAATGCAATAAACTCAGACGGTCTTTCTTTTTGAAGGTAATTGTACCAGTCAAAGGGTTTTGATATAGCAGATGCTGTTTCTGGAGATTTTTCTTGGTCCTGCTTTTGGGGATCCTCTTCAGGCATCAGGATTGCAGCTAGCAACTTGTTATCTAGATTTTTCATTTTCAGTAGTAATTCACCTGGCGAAAGAAAGGCAAGTTACAAAGTGAAGTGTGGGAATTGAATGTCGAAACTGAACAGTAATTTGTTGCTCTTGTTTTAGAGTGTTGCACAACTTGTTTCAGTACGCTTAATTGTTGTTAAAGATTTACTTATCTTAAATAAAGGTATTCGACAATATTGTTGGTTTACTGTCAAAAGTCTGTTGACAATCTTTCGCTTCCTTGTTGGTACGATGTCAATGAATGAAACATTCTTTTTTTTTTAAAAAAAAATAAGGGCAACGAGATCAATCAACGAAGCTGTCATGGCATCATATAAAGACAAGTACGTTTCCTTGTTTTACTTTTCATTGGTGGCTGTATTGAAAGGTAGAAAAAATAGAATTAATATTTTCCTTAATTTCTGTCCGGAGCGCGCTGGACCTTTATGGTAACTGCTACTAACGTTCCAGGTGTCAAAAATCAAGTTGCCGATTTCTCGTTTTAATTAGCAGCTTCTCTTAAACAGTTTGTTTATTCCTGCAGGACGGAAAATTCCAACCAAATGGCTCTCCTTGTCTGGTTGAGAAGTGGAGACTGTGTTTGTTTCTTTTATTTCTGGCTGATTCCATTCAAAGTTCACTTGTCAGCTATTCATTCTCTCCACATAGAGCAAGGTTTTCCTCATACCTTGCTCACCTGCCTACGCTTTAAACGAGTATGAGAGGAAAAAACCCTTGCAAGGCTCTCCAGTTGCAGCTTCCTATTTCTGATAGCATCATAATGGTCATCCGGCAGTCTTTCGACATTTCCTTATACGATCACTGTGTGTTCTGGGCAGCTTGGTCCCTGGGCTGCTTTGGATTTTTGCATTCAGCCGAATTGACTGTGCCTAACTTAGCAAGCTGCTCTCCACCTGTCTCACATAGCAGCAGACTGTAGCCTTTCACCTTCCTGTATTCGTGTCCTTTCTGGTGCTCCTTTGTCTGAATTTGCCTTCGTCTAAAGTTCCACTCGCTGTACTTTGCTGGCTGTCATGCAGGTTACCATTCGTTCATTCTCCTAAGCTTTTACTGGTGTGATTCCACTGAATGTATTCCATTTATTAGAGCTTGATTCACTGGTACTTGAGGTTATTGGAGTCGGAGGCGCCATGTTCCACTCCGCGTCGTGGCCCCTCCTTGTTCAAGCACCCAAGGATCAGATGGTTTGGTGGTGGCCGCTACGTGGGTTGTCATGGATATCTCCCCCCCCCCCCCCACCTCATTGCTAACGGGCTCCAGCAACCTTTTTTGTTGGTATGAAAATAAGCCCCGAACTGCCATTTCCTGTTTTAGGGCAGAGTGTGGTATTTCCCAATTATTCTCCATTTAAAGCCTAACATCTACAATTTAGAGTGAGCCCTCTCAAGGAGACACCGGACAGTGGTTGAAATTGAAATTACCTTGCATGGTCACTGAACACCATCAAATATGGCTCGAAGAGATATTACCAACATAACATACTAAATGAAAGTAGCCAGAACATTTACCGCAAATCTGGATCAGACGAAATGCATTCTGGAACATTGTCCAGTCCTCACTGAGTCCTTCACTTGGCATCTCTGCTTTAGGATCTACGTCAAGTGAGCACTCTTTCCGCAAAATTGAGATGCATTCATCCATCCTTCCTGCATATGCACCAAAGAATTCCTGTACATACCAAAAATACGTTTTGATCAGTCTCTGACCAGATCGACCACTTCTCGGTTAGTTCAGTTGTTCAGAGTACCGACAGCTGAACAGGACATTGTGGATCAAATACAAGACTGGACCACTAGCAACAGAGTGTTTAAATAATAATAATTACGTTTACGATCATGCTGGCTGTGTGCTCAATATCTTCTTGATCTGAGTTGAGATGATTGTGTCATTGGGACAGTGACATGTAACCATTGGCACTATCTTCTTCACCTCGAGACTCAAACTTGAAGGGAATGTAAAAGCACCCACACTGTTCACAGAAAGAGTAGGGAGTAACGTTCCCAGTGCTGCGGTGCATTCCATCACACAGGGTTTGGTGGAGGCAGGGGAATGGGCTGACAAACTGTCCCTGGAGCTTCTGTTGGTCACAGAAATGCCTTGGAGGTCCTATGTTCGTGAGAGCAAGTAAGGGGTGTGTACATGTGACAAGATTGTGGCTGCAAAGAAGTCTCCACTTTGAGATGATGTGGATGAGCTTGATCAGGAATCACAAATTTGTTAGATATAGGTTACAATATGTCTTTACAAAAAAACATTTTTGCAAACTGCATGTACATGTGCATGTGCTAAAGTTACTCTACAAATTCTTCAATTTTGTGACATTGGTGTTTAAATAATTGTGTTAACAAAGCGGTAACGTCACTCAGTTTTACTTTGATTTATAACATTAATTTTGATAGTTGGTTCTTTGATTTCTAGGGATGACATAAGTCATTTTCAAGTATTGATTCTCACCTCCAGGACGTGACAGAGTCCACGTGTAGCATAACCATCAGTTAAATCAACACAATATTCAACTGCCTGTGGGTGAACAATTAACAATTATTGTCACACAATGCTGAAAGAGGTTGAGGAGCACAACTATCACTGGTAGCAGCTAGCTGAAACCAAGTGATTACGAGTGGGAACTTCAGCATTGTAGAAATTGATCATTTCTACAAAAAAAAAAAAGAAACAAAAGACAACAGACAGAGAAGCAGTCCTGTGGTTCTGACAACCCACTGTCTATGGGTAGCCTCTTCAAAGATCCGTGACAACACTGCGTGACAAGCAATCATGATAACTGAGTTCTTAAGGCAAGCATGGCCCACAAGCCTGATATTATTTCTGTTGCATAAAGCAGCCCATGGTTGTGAACTAGCTGTTATATGACACAACTGGAGGAAGGCTGCAAACAACTCAAAGCTTGTCAACAGAAAGAGGCAAGAACCATTACAAAGGGTGTCTCCTGAAAAGTTGCCTTGTAGAGTTGATAACCCAGCAGAAAAGATATCGAAGGGATATCGCCTACAGTATTGGTCGATAACTCAGTAGTTTTTTTATTCACCTGGATGGATGGCTATAATATGGAGAAAGCTTATCACCTGGATAAATGAAAGACGATGTCACTTCTCAAACCACCAAAAGCCTGAGGCAGAAGATGACAAAACCACACAGCTGGGCTGTGATCAGGTGAAGGTGAATTTAGGACCAGCAAGAAAAACTGGAATATCTGAATTTTTTTGAAGGTCCAAGAGGGAATGGATAATTGAGTCTGAAGTGTAGCATAGCGTACCTTACCTGCTCAGAAATATGAAATATTTTCTCTACAGATTCAGCCATTAACCCAGCAGTCTCCATGAATCCATCTGTATGCTTTATAAATTAAATCAGATTGTAAAAATAATACAAAAATGAAAACGTTTCTCTTAAATGGGCCATTTCCGAGTTCATGTCTGCCTCCTCTTAAAAGCGAGTCTAAGTGCGAAGTTTTTGTGATGGTAATTAGTTCTACTTTACATATGAATGAAAACTAATTTTCATAACAAAAACTTCACACTTAGACTCGCTTTGAAGAGGAGGCAGACATGAACTTGGAAATGGCCTATTAACTTCTTCCTAATAGTATTTGAAAACTTTGCAAACATGGAGTTTACATAATTATACACATATGCTTACATAGATCTCGACCTGATCTGGTCATGAATCTTAACAATTAATAGACATTGGACTCACTGCCAATAATAATAAATAATATTCAGTGTATCACAGGCCCTAAAGTCTCCCCAACATGGACAGATGTGGCGAAACAAGCTTCCACGGCAATACCACTAAACATCTGGCCCCGGTTGCTCAAAGGCTGGATAGTGCTATCCACCGGATAAACATCGATCCAGTGGATAGTGCAATTAGCTTTCCCAATACTTATCCGCTGGATAGTGATTTATCCGGTGGATAGCGCTATCCAACGTTTGAACAACGGGGGCCAGATCGGCCCGTTTTGAGGAATTTCAATTACTTTTGCTCCAACTACAGTTCGTAAATTGACAATGTTAGGAAACCAAAACATCAACAGTATCAACTAAGACACTTTCATGTAGCTTGGGTTCAATGAAAATGATCACAACAGAAGCACTTGCTTGAAATCAAACAACTAACACAATGTCACTGGGTCACAATGATGGTATGCTATGAGTGAAGCAAGGCAAAATACCAGGCGCATAACTTGTAACTGCTCTGTGAGTAACGTCTGTTGCAAAGATGGGTAGTCCAGAAGATAAGGAATGTAAGGTGAATATACTGCGTCAACCAGCAGTTCCATGGAAAGTGTGCTGCATTTATCTGGTGGATGGAAAAGATACTTGTGTGTAATAATTATTACCGATTAATTTATAAATACACTGCCAAGTGCCTAGCTATTTAAATTTCAGGAAAGCCTGAAGCCTGTTTGTTCAAGTCAATTAGACATTTTAGGATTTTGGGAAAATACTGCATTAAATTGTCAGGTGTTGTACATAACGAAAAGATGCTAAGTTGCTTCACATGACATGATGGTTTTCACAATTTTATACTTCTGAACAGGTAAACTCAGGCCCAGAAAACTGATACTTAAACATTAAATTTGCACATCTTGGAATAGTTTCTAAAAGCTCAAAGTCAGATTAATACAACTTGTAATAAAATCAGGGCAAAATATAACAGAGGAAAAATTACTCAACAAAAAATACTACACACCAAACAGTGTAAATGTAGATGTCTGTTTTGGGCTAGTTGCCACCTTAATTATGCCTTAGTGGTGTCTATTTTCAGAGAACCAGGTACCTTGTTGTTGCAAAAGTGCTTTCTGTAAGCCATGAGCAAATCGCAAAGTTACCTGTAGTGAAAGAAGTTCAAAGTAAACAATCAGTTAATTTCCTCTTTCCATCTTCTAGCCTTTCGAAGAAACAAGGAAGGACACAGTATACTTGGCAAAACCACAAGTAACAAGAGAAAGCAATGGCTCCAATTAGACGAATGCATATTAAAGTGGTGCCACGTTTTTTCGCCTGAGCTACTCATCCATTTTTGTAATACTTTACATAATCTATAAAGCTTAGGGCAATCTTTGCAAAGATTTAAACTACATGGACATTACTCTAAGCATGACTTCACCTGCCGCAGCTCAATCAACTTTTCTATGGCATTTGGCTCATTCTTGATGAACTCTGTGATGCATGCAGACAACGACGGCTCCAAGTGAGTCAGTGTCTGGGTGATAAGTGTGCAGAGCACAGTACCAGGTTCATTGAATACCTGTCCACACCACGTCACCTGAAGAACAAAATGAGAAACAACAATGCAGTTGCATCAAATCAGAAAAATGACTTTTTTTTTAACCAAACAACGCCATAGAAGCTGGGATGAATTACCATGTGATGACTGACTGGTTCACATCAAGAAATTTTTGCCTTAACCAATAGACTTTGTGACTGTCATTACATTTTGAGCTACAGTGTACCTTTTGGAATAAGGTCAATTACTCAAGACAAACTTATCCATCGCGAGTAAAACAAACATACAACAGTTGAGATCGTCCACATTAAGGGTGTCAAGCCGTAAAAAGTGTCAGAGGTTCACACCATCAATGATGGCTGCAAATCACTACAAGTCAAGGGTATCATGTATTCCATCCCTACATCAACTGTAAGTATACCACTTTGTGGGTGTCATTTTTAGATTTAATGCTCATCACATCTTATCAAAAAATATGTAAGAGGATAGCAATGTACATTGAACAATTCCATTTCTCAAGGACAGATGATAAAGACACAACTATAAGTCAACTTGTTTAAGCTATTACACCGTATCTTAGTAAGGAACTAAAACAATTCAAAATATCTGACAACGAGGAGTGTTTTTTCTGTAGATCCCCTGATTCCTTGGAACATGCACTTCTGGAGTGCCCCGTAGGTCTAAACCTCTTTCAAGAAACCCTAGCATGGTTCAATATTGGACAACAAGTTAATTTTTCTCCATCTAAATCACAGCTACTTTTCAAAGACTTTACCTCTTCCCCAAATGCAAATCCAAAACTTATCCAGAAGTTCAGCATCTTAGTTGTGCAAACCCAAAAATATTATTATACTTGTAAAATGTTAGGAAAAAACCCTGTTTTTCTGTAGCTGAAATCATAAATTCTCTTACAATGGAAATTTAAGAAATGCGAAGGTTAACGCACAAAGTGTCAGTGACTCTCTCTTTTATATTGTGTATATTTTAACTATTGGTGTTTGGTGTCTTACTGATTGTCAGTCTTGTGATGTTAAGTTTTACTTGTTTAGTAATTCTGCTTCTGTATACCTCAACAACAAAAATAATAATAATAATAATAAAAAACTTGTCTATTCAAACATAATTTTTATGTGTTTTCACTGACAAAAATGTTCACATGAATGGCAATGTCATAAGTCGGTTACCTTCACATTCATGTTTCACATTAATTCATATCATGACAACACTACCTATGTACAATCATTCCTAAGATATGTTCACCTCTGTGTGCCAAGTTGAGAGAATGACATCATAAAATGTTGATAACCATTCCAGCATTGATTTGTTTGGATCCTCCACTCGAACCTCATTCCAAGTCTTTTGGAGCTTGGTCTATGGATTAAGAACTTAATATCAACATGACACATCTTTATAACTTTTTAGTTTTTCTACACCTCTTTGACAGCACAGCTATTTGCATTTAAAAAGCTAACATTGGGACAACAAAAAAACAGGGTTGTCAAAAGTAGCTGTGAGTCAGTGAACATCACCACTAACAAAGTGTTCCTGAAGAAATACTCCTCTGATTCTTTAGTCCTGGTTTAGTATAAGATGCCAAAACACCCCCAATCATACGTCAACAATTGCACCACCCACTTCAAAACTTTCTGACTCCTTGGGGAATGTTAAAATGGTAAGTTCAGTTTATTGGCTTTGTATCTTTATCAATTCTTGGGGATGACCTGACCTACCCTGACCTGGAGGTATGGGGGATGAGCTGACCTGACCTGACTTGACCTGGAGGGATGGGGGATGGGCTGGCCTGACCTGGATGTATAAGTGGGCTACCCTGACCTGACCTGACCTGACCTGATCTGGGGGATGGGCTGACCCGACCTGCCCTGACCTGGAGGGATGGGGATAGGATGACCTGGCCTCACTAGGATACCAAAACTAACAGTAATGTGACTGTAGTGGCCCTATGTTCATATTGGGGTGTAAAGGACTTGGGACAAAGATTAGTGGTTAATTTGACAATCAAATGGCCCACTTGCACTCAGGACCCTTTCCCATTTGGTCTTTCCTCAATCCAAATTCCAGAATATCACACAGCTGAGCTTGTGTTACATAAAAACACCACTGACCTTGTGGCACCTGATATAATAATTCTGAAGTTGATCCAACCTTTCAATGTTTGTAAATATTTTAACATACTCTTTGGTGTCATCTGCAGGAAAACAATGAGGCAAGAAGCATGTGTGAGAATGTTTAGTATGAAACAAATTTGTTTTTTAAAAACAGAGTTATGGCATATGGTAAATGTTAAATATTTGTGATGGTTTTTGTTTGTGTTACTATTGAAAAAATATCTGTTGTTAATGACTTATTAGATCACAACCTTAATCAACCATAAAATCAATCATCTTTAATTCACTCACTCTACCTGAACTGAATTTCCCACCAACCATCTTACATATAGCTTGAAAACAAAGCAAATAATTCATGTTGTTGTATGAATGATGGCTTGAACTAAAAATTGTAGTATTGTATAAAGAGTGTGGTAATCACAGCCTACTTTCTCCTTACTGTCACCATTTGAGCTAACACACAGGTCATGAGAATAAACGAAATGACCAGCAAAAATTAAGTGTCTTGAGGTTTAGCCAAATTCTCTTCAAGCTAATACTATAAGAAATATGAGAAGACCAGGTAAGAGATTATTTTATGCATGTTGATTTCGGGGCTTAAAGGGATAAAGTGAATAAAGATTGTCTCCTTTATTACTACAATAGTTACTTATTACTACAAGCGCATTGTAGCCTTTCCACTGAATAAACCTGACCAAAATGAACACCAGCATGATATGATCAAATGCGGGAGCTTACCAAGCGAGTGATTATTAAAAGCAGCCACAATCTTTGGACTCAGGAGAGCCTCCAGCCTGTTTTTTAGACCCTCAAGCAGCCTGCGCCTCTGTGCATAATCAGGGACATCTTGTAACACAGTCTAAAGGTAACAAGCAAACAGGATTAGAATAAGAAATGATTCAAGTCATACCATGGTACCAAGCAAACAGGATTAGAATAAGAAATGATTCAAGTCATACCATGGTACCAAGCAAACAGGATTAGAATAAGAAATAATTCAAGTCATACCATGGTACCAAGCAAACAGGATTAGAATATTTAAAGAAATGATTCAAGTCATACCATGGTACCAAGCAAACAGGATTAGAATAAGAAATGATTCAAGTCATACCATGGTACCAAGCAAACAGGATTAGAATAAGAAATGATTCAAGTCATACCATGGTACCAAGCAAACAGGATTAGAATAAGAAATGATTCAAGTCATACCATGGTACCAAGCAAACAGGATTAGAATAAGAAATAATTCAAGTCATACCATGGTACCAAGCAAACAGGATTAGAATAAGAAATGATTCAAGTCATACCATGGTACCAAGCAAACAGGATTAGAACAAGAAATGATTCAAGTCATACCATGGTACCAAGCAAACAGGATTAGAATAAGAAATGATTCAAGTCAACTACCATCTTGACTAGGAATGTACAGAACTTACTAAGCTCCTGTGCATCCCTTCAAGCTTTGCTGCTATCTGAAATTAAAAAAAAAAGGTAAAATACTATTGTCATTTTATTTGCCCTTTATTGAAAGTACAGTAAAAACTAATGGTGAGATCTGGGTAGCACTGGTCAGCAAGGAAGGCAGTTCATTTTAGCTGACAGTAAATATGCATGTAGGTTTACTTTGTAGTTAGCACCCTGTTTCTAGCTTCACACTTTTTGTGACAAAAATATAGGTCAAACATACAGACCATAGAAAAACACACAGTACCCTAAAATTATATCATGTAAATCTATGTAATTTCCTGGGTTCAATAATATTTAGTCTTGCTATACTTACAGCCTTGACATCTCCTGATTCAAATACTTTATCCACATCAGATGATAGGACTGTCCAGTTATCTGCTTCCTATGAAAATGATTATTCAAAATGATCACTGAAATGATTGTCATATCTACACCATTTGAATCATTTCACAACCAAAAAGTACCTGCAAAGCCCTTGAAGCATCTTGCATCCTTGATTTAACTGTATCCAGCTCCATCAACATTCTCATTGACTGTGCTGTATTTTCTTCAACCTGAGAATATGGATAGCTTGAGAACAGCTACAAGTGATCATTTTGATTTTTACCACAATTGCTGGTAATCTCGCAATCTGATTGGCTAATTTGCCATTGTCGATAAGAGTCTAGACAATGCTGCTCGTATCAACTTGTCATGCAATGCCTTTTCCATCTCTCTCGCTTTGACACTGATATTGTAGTAAAAAACAAATCAAATGTGGTTTAGCATTGTCTGTACTCTTATCGACAATGATATTTGTCATCACAGTGGTCAAAATGAGTGAGTCCACAACAATTTGACCACTGTGATAACGAATATCGTTGTTGATGAGAGTACAGACAACGCTAAACCACATTCGATTTGTTAAATAACTGATTTATAATCCTACAAAAGATCACTTTTACCACTCTGATGTCCTCCTTCACTAAAGTCATTTGCTCTTTCAAAAGTGAGGCATCATGGCGTATGTTTTCTATCTCCCGCAGTACTCTGAAAGAGACGTTTTGCAGAAACTATAAAGCAAGTATGATTTTTTATATGTCCAGAACTTAGTTTTGCTAAATCAGTTCCAGGAATGGCTTTAAATGAGTTGATAATCCCAGGTGGAAATCTTATTAAGATCTTTGGAATATTCTTATTAGGTTTCTTATCAAGATTCTTATAACCACATAAATCCCTGGAAAATGTCAGATAAACAGAGCTGTAAGTCATGGCTGATACATGTAGCAGTGGCCAATTAACGTCTGTGTCACAAATGGAGGTTGGGTGCTCAAGGATCTGGGGACTGGTACCAACGACCCAACCCCCAGTCGGTGGAACACCCCATAAGCCTGCCCTACCCGCAACCCAGCCACGAGCCCCGCCCGACACCCCAGACCCAAAACAAGCACCCGTCACACTGAACAATAAGTTCAATGGAAAACAATCCCCGATAGAGAGAGGAGGGAGGGGAAATACTCGAAAGCCCGCGAACGCCAACCCACCGAACGCTGAGCTAAACAAAACCACGAGGACAAGCGAAGGCACACGCATAATGTGCAAAGAGAACCGCTGACCGCTCGAACTGCCAGAGGGCACCACAGAGAAGCCCAACATGCAAGTAACACACGCACATGCTAAATAACAACGCTGCAGGCAACCCCTCAAAAATACTAATAACACACTAACGCTAATGCCACGCAATGCCACGCCACAACAAACAGAGCAACTTGCTCCTAGTCGTTAACTAAGTTAAATTGCATTTAACCCTATTTAACATTCAAACAGATATTTTAAATATTCTGTTATATGGCCAACTCTCCTCTTTTATGACAGCACTGAACTCTTCTCAAGACAGAAACTTCACTAAAATAGACAGCCCATCAGTGCAAGACCTTTGCATGGCTTCCACCTTACATTTCAAGTACACTTATTCACTGCACTAGCAGTATGGCAGTAGTTTTCATAATAATGTAATGATTACAAAGAATAGTTATGTATTCAGAATTGTACCTTGGAATGTTATTAACTGATTGTGTACTGGTCTCCTCCAAAGCATTGTTAACTTCCTACATCACGACGGTAAAAATAATTACAAATTAAAATTATTTTTTTACAGAGAAATGTGGGAAGGATACTTATATTTGGAAGTTTAGGAACATACATTACGTGTTTCTCAATGAATTCATTGAGACTAGTAAGGTTAAAGTAGTAGTTGCTGTCAACATTCATGAGATGTTATAATAATAATAATAATAATATAATATTATTAATAAGCTACCCATGAGAAGCATTTTCAGGTCTGAAAGGTGTATATTTCCTTGTAAGACCTATTCTATGGTAGTGTTTTGGGCTAATATACACTGTATATAGTTTTTAAAAAATAGATGTTGCAATCAGAATGCGGTGGTGTAATGAATAATCCTAAGATACAAAATAACAGTACTTGGAAAATGATTGCAGAACTTGAAAGTTGGTGTATATGAATTGCAGTTAAAACTTAAATTCAGGTAGTTTTTTTAACTTAGAATGAAAATCAATTTCCTTTGTCTCCTAACCTTAATTTTGAAAAATTAGTCTTAGGAGAGAAAGGGATTTGAGAATCAACCAAGGGTAAATATGTTTACCTGCAACATATAATTAACAATTATTGGATGAGGTTGAGCATGATAGCGATAATTATCAAGGCCAAAGTTTGTGTTATTGTCTGTAGGTATGACGTAAAAGAAACAGAGCTAGCAAGAATTAGCCGTGTGCTTATAGCCAATATAAAATCAAGCTGGTGACACCAATGTATAATAATTAAGATTTAATAAAAGGCACTCTGTGGTCTGAAGGGGGATTCCTCAGGATGATCAAGAATTCATGACAAGCTTACATACTGTATATAAATATCTCAAAACTTAGTGACCTGAAGTTAATTTGACTACTGTGTAGTATTTTCATTAACTGATCACACTTCACCATCATTTGCATTGTGAAGTTCAGCTAACTAGTGGATTTTGATCAATCCTCAGTGTTCCAAAAGAAAACATTTGCGGTGGTTTGCAACTGCTCTTGTTCACTGTTATGTTTATATAGTACAGCTGTCATTCACAATACAGACAGAGAACCTCATACCCTGATAAAGACTAGCAGTACATGTAAGTATTCACAATACTGTTTCCCAATCATGAGAAACTGTTTTAAATTAACATAATATTATCCTAACACAAGTCTATTTTTTCTTCCCAACCTGAATAAATAGCTGCAATTTCATGACCAGGTTTGATGCATGAGCCTGAAGGAGAAAAAAAATCAAAATAATTATAAGGCAAAATATATCAGAAAAGACCAAACCTGGTCTCCTAGTCTACTGAAACAAATTTGCCTTCAGTTTGTTTGATCAGTTGCACAGATTGAAAGTACAGCGTAAGGGTAAAAGAGCAAATGCTTTCAACTCATGTCTTTATTTCAATGCTTAAACTTGATCCTTTTAACTTTTTTCCGAGTCTTTATGACAAAAAATAAAAATAAAGCTTTTCTAATGAGTTTATTTATTTTTCTTATTCCATTTTTTACCTTATACAACAGTAAAGCTAGAAAGATTTCCACACAGCCCCATACATTAATATAAAACATGCATCACTGTCCTACTAACCCTGTTTCAAACACAAATAGAGTTTGAGTCACAAGATGCATGTATAATTAATGTACAGCTGTATTGGACTGAGTGGAAATCTTGCCCAATTTAAGATTCTTTTTTGAGTAATTAATTTTATTATTACGGTTGTCAGGCTATTGCGTTCAGTCAGAGCTAAGCTTACATTATTCCAGATATGTATTTTTTAGCTTAAATACTTACATGTAAGGTGAGTTTGACCCATTTACTGCCATTATCACACTTTATTGCCAAATCATTTAATCCACAGTTTACAATATTTTTTACAAACAAAAAAACAAATTAAGATTTACATTTAAGCATACTGGCAAGTAGCAAAGGCTAGTTTAGGCCGTTATGCTTGGAGATGAAAGTTACAGTTGAACCCTATTTACATGGGAGGAGGATGATCCTAGCACTTGGATCATGCAAGTGCGATATACTTCCAGCTTTCAGTTTACTTGCCAAGGGTTGCATTTGGCCCCAGTGCTAGTATCATTCTACCGCTAGGATCATCCTATCTGAGAGGTAGGATGATCCTAGTGCTAGGATCATCCTACCTCCATGTAAACGGCCTGTTAATGTAAGTTACATTTAAGTTTCAGTTAATTAATGATTTCACATAAGGAGTAAGCTAACTTAACACTAAGTATTTCTGCTATTAAGGTAGTTAAATAACTATAATTAGCCTGAATTGCATATTAATATTAGACTATCTATGTTGATACAGCTGTTGCAAAGTTAAATTTTTAATCTGTTGAGATCTGGATAGAGAAGGATTTCATTTTTAGAAGTATTGTTGTATTCTACTTGGTACCAAGTGATAATGTTTTAATTCTATGCGTCAAGCCTCGAACAGCTGCAGCTAACTGCGAGCAGTGGTACATCATATTTTGTTTCAATTTTCTTAATAAACTTGAACTTGAACGTCAATGTAGGAGTCCTCGGCAATACGTTTCTAATTGAGGTACATCAGAGTAATGCTCTGAATACAGCTGATGCATCAATTTAATCGCTGCATTGATGACACGTTGCAAAACTGTCGAGTCTCATCTATATTATAACACTTACGTCGATAGGAGTACGATCGTCACGAATTCGCAGCGCTGAATTAATCCACTCCTTAACATCGAAGTTATCATCCGAGAACTTGGAAAAATCCATGTCGATTTCATAGAAAATAAAAACAAAAAACAACACAAATCACAACACATTTACCGCCATTTTGAATTGTTAAAGTACTCCGCTGGCACTAATAACGTGGGCGAGGATCGAGTTAAACCCAGTCTTCACTCCTGTTGTTTCACTGAAAATGGCGGTCGAGTTTGTACTTCATGTGTGAAGTTAGATTAGCTGGTTAAGATGTCTGTTGATGCAAGATTACCCAAGAAAAGAAAGAGGATAACAGCTTTAGCTGGAGTTGAGCCGAAGCACATCGTATCTCCCGGCGATGTCATAACAGAGGACACTGGATACATGAGGTTGGTTACAAAGAATCAAGCAGATTCAATGTTGTGGATCCAATTTCACAGGCACTGCCTGTTAAATTGGACTGAATAGCTTATTTTGGACCGTTCTTACTCTACTGGGCATACATGGTCTATATTCACATATTTCCACCACCGCCTTCTCATTTCTGACATTTCAGAGGGCATGGAACTTACGTTGATGGTGATAAATTGATAGCAACAGTTGCTGGAGTTGTTGAGAGGGTGAACAAGCTGATTTGTGTACGGCCTTTTAAGACAAGGTATGGATGACGGCTTATCATGTCTTTAAGGTGGCCGCTTAGTAAATTTTCTAGCTTGTCATGGGTCTCCCCACAGATCATGTACACTGTATGGGTCATTCTTTTACTGGGGACTCAAGATGTTTTTTTATGCAGGGCGTAACAAATCAGTCGAAATCGATCATCGAAAACGTAAACGATTAATCACTAGTACTCGCTAATACTCGATATTTGGCCATTGATTGGTTATAATAATCGATGAAAATCGATAATCACAAAATTGGCTAGAGTCGCTATTTTTTTTTTTATTTCATTCGAAGCTGAACTAGTGACTGGCATGTCTGTTGACTGTAGGTCGCGGTAAAACTGTATCCACTATGACTACAAAACTTCAAAGCTTTGGGAATCAGTGTATTTGAGAGAGAACCGTGGGAGACAACTTAAGTAATATTTTTTAATAATAACGGTAGCCAAGCATTTCTTACCTTGAGGGCATCCCATCTTTTGCAATTTAATTTACAGAAATGAACAGACTACATTTTGTAAATATCGGTTGTAGGGAAAGCTCACTGGGTCATCCTCAGTGTAAAAACCTGATGAAGTTTTCTTTGTTTTAAGAGGTATTGTTTTGCTGTAGGCAATTGTTTATAATGTTTTGTTGTCTTTGTTTTACGTCACTCGTGAGTTTCACAGGTTTTTTACACCGGGGATGAGCCAGCTCACTAGGGTCTACTACATGTAAATATCAGTTATGAGTTGCTGTCTATCAGTTCTTATCACTCCAAGCCACATCCCACAAGCCTTACACTTTTTATGAATACAGTTTGGTATGTCTTTGAGCTCAGTACTTCACAGTTTATAAAGTCTGTTTCCCAAGGTCTGTACTACATATGATCTTTAGTGCTGGTATTTTTTATTCTTCTGCACATTCAACTTCACTGTCGTTGTTTCCTCTTTAATTTAAGGTACAATGGAGAAGTTGGGGATGTAGTAGTTGGTAGAATAACAGAGGTGAGTAAGTGGCTCTTTTGTTCTCTTTTACAGTCAAACCAAGTGAAGCGTACCCCTCAAGATTGCATTAATGAATTGATTATTTGAAACTTGAACCCGCCAGTCATTTCGAGAATGCAATAATGAATTGATTATTCGAATATTGAACTCGCTCGCTCGATCCAAGAATACGGCTAACGGGTTCCGTTTTCGCAAAATCAATTCACTGTTGCGACTAGTAGGTTTCAAACCAACTGGTCTTTCGTAGAATGCAATAGTGAATTGAATTTTCGAAAACGAAACCCGTTAGCCGTATTCTTGGATCGAGCGAGCGAGTTCAATATTCGAATAATCAATTTCATTATTGCATTCTCAAAACGACTAGCGGGTTCAAGTTTCAAATAATCAATTCATTAATGCAATCTTGAGGGGTACGCTTCACTTGGTTTGACTGTAAATAGACTAAACCCTTCCAATAATTTATTATAATTGTCACTGTTCTATGAACAAAGACTGAAGTAAATGCTACAACATAGAACATATGCCATTTACTTTTGCTACTTTTTAGGTTGGACAAAAGCGATGGAAAGTGGAAACATTTTCAAGGCTGGATTCTGTTTTGCTCCTTTCCTCTGTTAACTTACCAGGTGGAGAATTGGTAAGAAAATCAACTGAAGTTATTTTCTATTTTTGGCATATTTTTTTGTTTGTTGGTTTTGTTATATTTGTTTGCTGGTTTAGTTTTCCTTTTGTTTCTTTGTGTGTTTTCAAGAAGAAATTGAAGAAGAGTTAGTGTTGCATCACTTAGAATCATACAGTCTTGTTTTGTGAATGTTAAAGATCATTGGCTGGGCATGAACATTTGGATTTTGGATTGTATAGTTGTAGCCAAAACCAGTACATTTAAAAGTACAGCCATGTAACCTGTTATTAGAGTTTCCAAATGAAGAATGGTCATCGCAATTATTGTGATCACAATTTTCACAATTGCATAAAGAAGCCTGAAAAAATTCAGGACTTCAACGAGGCTTGAACCCGTGACCTCGTGATTCCAGTGCGATGCTCCACCAACTGAGCTATGAAGCCACGGAGGTTGGGAGTAGGTCAATTTTGGGTTCATATGTTCCCATAAAAGATATGTAAGTGAATGATGCATATGAAAGAAATCATATGTAAACTGCGGATATGAAATCAAATGAAGAAGCCCCATTGAAGTCCTGAATTTTTTTCAGGCTTCTTTATACAATTGTAAAAATTGCGATCACAACTGTATTGATCATTCTTCATTTGATTTCATATCCACAGTTCACATATGATTTCTTTCATATGCATCATTCACTTATTAGAGTTTTCTTGGTAACCCAGTCCTTCACATCAAAGCACTCACGGCTACAGTTCAGCTGTATCAAACAAAGCCTGCTAACATGGTTAGACTCTACATGTATCTCTATACGGCAATTTTACTGTAATAGTGTAAAGGTCATTATTTCATGTTTGTTTCTCTTAGAGAAGGCGATCTGCAGAAGATGAGTTGATGATGCGCCATTTTCTGGCTGAGGGTGATCTGATTAGTGTATCCTTTTGAAACCTTTCCATGGGCTACATGTAGAGTCCGGCAACTGTTTACCTTATGGGAACTGAATCTTCTTATCTTCTTGTAAGCCCCAAGCATCAGAACATAACCTTTTCATGTCCACAATCACACCTTTGATTACTCCCATTGGTTTGAAGAGTGTTTAGTCTGTGGATGAACTTCCAAGCAAAGGTGATGATTTTTGAACACTGCTTTTCAGTGGTGCTGTTTATTGCATTGATCAAGTTGGCTTTAACTTTGTAGTGCAATGTGCCTATGAAATCCTGACATGTGACATTTCAAGATCCTTGTAAGCTCTTCAGCAGGTTTTCCTGATGCCCCTGTTAATTTGAAAAAGTTTTAGAAACAGAACTGATTTTAGTACCTTTCCGTGCTTAGAATAAAGGACAGGCATCTTTGGGGATGAACAGCTGAATGCTGTTTCTCAGCACAGATTTGTTGTGTTTCTTTGTTGGTGTCTGTTGAGTCTTCTCCTTGACTGAAACCAGGCAGAAGTGCAGTCAGTATACAGTGATGGATCCCTCTCCTTACACACTCGCAGCCTCAAGTATGGAAAGGTTGGTTTGCATTTTGTAGTAACTGTGTTGCCACTGTACCAAATGCCAGAAATGAAAAGATTATGTTTCAGAACCCCTATTGTTCAACCCCTCATGCCGTTAACAGTGACCAGAGCTTAATTTCTCCTTATAGTGTCACCATTTCAGCTAATACACAGGTTATGAGAATAAAGGAAATGATCATCAGGGCTGTCATTAACG
This sequence comes from Galaxea fascicularis, assembly GCA_948470475.1. Classification (NCBI taxonomy): domain Eukaryota; kingdom Metazoa; phylum Cnidaria; class Anthozoa; order Scleractinia; family Euphylliidae; genus Galaxea; species Galaxea fascicularis. The sequence continues at coordinate 29,254,522 of OX419335.1, read as the reverse complement.
GCCGGGGCCTGGGGATCTTCCCCTCATATTTTGAGGTATATCCCCAGCTACTGTGATCTAAAAGTATTATGTTGACTTTACTATAACCTGCGATCAGGCGTTTTTTTTTTGTTTTTTTCAAGGGCGGACGAGGCGAGAGGAAAAAAAAAATAGCGCCTGATACATTTGTTTAACATGCCGCCAGCCGCCCTCTAATTTAAATAAACAAACGTCAGCTCTACCTGTCAAGTTAATTGGCCAATCAGCATTTACCGGAAGTCAGCCGCTCCGCGTACATTGCCAATCAGAATAGAGTTTTTCAGAGGTATTGTTTCTAAGCCAATCAAAAAAAAAGTCCAGAATCTGGCATTTTTACATGTGATCCGACAAAGAAATGTATCATGCCCTCTTCCCGTGAGAGACATAAAGGGATAATAGGGAGAGGGCATGATCTCAGGCTAACTTTACTACAGCAACTTGAATCCCCGGCTAACATGATCAATGTATTTTAAGTACTGGTTTCTGATCACATTTCTGAGACTGATGTTTTTTGTTATGTGTAGGATACCTGTGTTAGTATATCTGAATCTAAATATTCTGTATCCTCTGCATCTTTAGGGGTTGGGAGTCTACTCCAACCTCCATTAACCATTTGCCTCAACAACTCCATCCAACAAGTCTCCAACTTTCTGACATTTTCTTCATTTATATACCAGGCTTACATTCCATAAAGGATACGAGATCTCACACATGCTACCATTAGCTTTGTTCTTGTCATATTCACTTTCTGGTTTGTAAGCACTTGTCTCATTTCATTGAACTTCCCAATTGCTTTTGATACACACGTTCACAAGTAAAGCGTGCGATAAGAGAAAGCAGAGACCAGTTCTTCGACATTGCTAACATCGATTTTAAGAGTAACCCCAAGTGTCTCTGGTCAGTGCTGAAAACTAGCTCCAAATCGCGCAACATACCAGAGAGTGGCTCCATGGCAACTGTAAACTTCCATACAACCGCTGACACCCCGGACCAGATCGCTGACATGTTCAATAACTATTTCACTTCGGTGTTCTCCACCTGTCAACCGGAAAAGAAAGAAAGCGGCCTCGAACAACGGCCAATTATACAACCTGTTATTAACGACATTGTATTGCATGTCAGCGAGGTTGAAGCTGTTCTCAAGTCGCTACAACTAGTTGCAAAATTGTTGAGACATTCGCCATCAAAAACGTCTCTTCTTTCTCTAAAACGCTGCTGCTAACAAATCTGTGACATGCAATACTCACCCCCTCCCTTTCCCCCTTTCAAAGTTGTTCCTCAAAGTTTCAAGCATGGTGCTGCGCCGTTAACAACTTTGATAGGAGGGGGAGGGGGAGGGAAAGCGGAAGATCGTGGAAACGTCATTCAAGGCCAAATGGCGTACAGTGTCTCAAGTATTTTTGCAACTCGTTGTAGCACCCAACAAAGCCGGCAGTCCGGACGGGATTCCGGCGAGAATCCTCAGTGAAGGAAACCGCCACTGCTATCACTCCATCATTGTGCACGTTGTTCAACAGGTCCCTGGGGGAGGGCTACATACCTAGTGAGTGGAAATTGGCAAATATAGTGCCCGTCCACAAAAAGGACGAAAAAGACCACGTGGAAAACTACAGGCCAATCTCCCTCCTTTGTATTATTTCAAGAGTCCTCGAACGCTGCGTCTTAAACTGCATCAAGCAACGATTAGAAGAACTGATTGTGGATTGTCAGCATGGGTTTCGATGTGGGCGATCATGCGTCACTAACCTACTTGAGTCCCAAGATCACATTTGGGCCATTGTTGACAGGGCCGGTCAAGTCGATTGCGTGTACTTAGACATGTTCAAAGCCTTTGACAAGGTTAGGCATGACCTGCTCATTAACAAATTGCAGGACGCTGGCTTCGAAGGGAAGCTGCTTGATTGGCTCCACGCGTACCTTTATGATCGGCGTCAACGTGTTACCGTACCAGGGTTTTCCCCAGGGTTCAATTCTCGGTCCTGCTTTCTTCCTGTTATATGTAAACAAGCTTCCTGAAGTCATCACCTTGAGTCAAGTGGTGATGTTCGCCGACGACACAAAGGTTTACGAGGAAGTGAAGTCTCAGGATGATGGCGCCGCTTTACAACAAGACCTTCACAGTCTCTCTTCATAGTCCGCTGCCTCTGGTTTAGCCTTCAATGAGAAGACATGCAAGCTGCAATCCATTACAAGAAAGCGCAAACCTATCTCCACAAGCTATGAGGTCAACGGCCGCACTATCCAGTCCTGTAAGGTAGAGCGTGACCTCGGCATCTTGGTAGACTGTGACCTGACCTGGCGCGCTTAAGTCTGTCACCAAGCTGTACGTGCTAACAAGTTGTTAGGATACATTAGGAGGAATGCCAGGTACATTCGAAGTACATCGACAAAGCGCACCTTGTATCTTGGCCTAGTGCGTGCGCGCTTTGCGTATGCAACTCAGGTCTCGGTGCCTCAGGCAACTGAATTAATTTCCAAACTTGAAAAAATTCAACGACGTGCTACCAATTTATTCTCCATTTACCCTTTATTACAGAAATATCTTACAAGGAAAGGTTAATATCTCTAGATCTTCTTCCAGTATGATTGGCATGAGCTTTTGGACATGGTATTTTTTTACAAGGCTACACATAATCAGGTCCACCTTAGTCCTTCCGTTGTTCCCGTCGTGCGCGGAAGCGCTAGAACGACTCGAACATCCGCTACTAGATCTCCTATCTTTTTCCCCAAGAGATGTAGAACTACAACATATCGCAAATTTTTTTTTATTAGAACAACCAGAATCTGGAACTTACTCACTGGCAGAATGGACTTAGCTAATGCTACTCTTACTAGTTTCAAATCTCTTCTCTATGACTACTACTGTTGTGCTGTTAGAACGAACTATAACCTGGACAATCCTAAAACGTTTAAACCATCTGATTGAAATGCAACTCCATAAGACTTTTATACGTACCAATAATGTGCTGCATGTAAAGTGTTTTTCTTTCTTTTCTTTTATATACATTTTATTTCTGTGCCCGCAGTAACAGCTTCTCAGCGGTTGCGATGTCCCTGCCAACGTCTATATATTGTGTGGAATTGCTTTGCTTTTTTTCCCTTTTTGGGGGTATTATAAAGGCAAAGCTAATAAAATAAAAATGAAATAAAGGTCTGTATAACTGCTTTGATCAGTCTTTATTGCTGAAGGTTTGGCCGAGGTATGTGAGCTCTAATACATTCTCCACCACATTTTCTCCGATTGAAAACAAAGAAGGTGAGTTGGCAAGCTCAACACTGTTGAATACTTGGGTCTTTGTCTCTTGAAAGGAGGTGGTGAGTTGAACTAAGCTGTTCTTGTTTTTCACATTACCACGCACACACTGTTAAAGGGCCAATATCTTATTGCAGCTCAAAGAAGGCACTCTTGTTCAAGTTCCACCATCGCTTGTGAAGCGGTGCAAAACTCACTTTCTCAACCTGCCCTGCGGGGCCACAGTTATCCTGGGGAACAATGGCTATGTTTGGATCAGTCCTTTGAATGACGAAGAAGCTTCCCTCACAGAGGGCCAAACAGACAGACTTGCCGTCAAGGATACACCTCCCAAAGAGGTGAGTTGGGAGATGTTGTGTAACAATTGGGACTGGTGAAAATGGATCAGAGGAAGGTTCCAGGGGGGCGGGGCTATTCAGTTCAAGTTAGGGTAGGAGTGTACGTGACAGGTTCTTAGATAATTACTCTCTGAGACGAACAATATTAAATTAGGTTATTGTTAGTATATTGATAAATCATTGCAAGAGCCCATGTACATCCGTAACAGTGATGCAGCTTTACCTGGTAAATTGGGGCAAGTGGTTTTGTTGAGCATTAAGCTGATCACTAATGAGCGGACAACTTGGTACATGTATATCTCAGATCCCAGCTACGCAAAAACAAAAATTTATCCCATAAGAAGGTTTAGGTTTATTAGTATTTGTCGCGCAACATATGCATTTACACAGATAGCAAGCTAAGCGTGGTGAACTAGATAAACAAGTGTGAAAGTATTGTTTCTTTTTTTAGATTCAAGACTCTGATCGTGAAACAATAGCTCGTCTTCGTAACTGTGTAATAACACTTACAGAACACGGAGTGATGCTGTTTACCTCCTCTCTACAGTACGCATATGATGCCTCCCTCAGACACTCGGTGAGAATTCATGCAGATCATAGCTTAACTTGAATCATACCTGCAGCCGATGTGTCGCATCGCAGAATGGATGAATGTTTTACTGATATGTGTGATGTCTGTGACATGTACAGTGTGTACTGCGTTTGTCCGTGCTGTGCCCTCATGATTTTTTTTTTCGCTTATTGCCGATTTGTTTGTTACGTCACTTGGGTCGGTTGTTGATAAAATAGTTCTTTTTAAATATACCGTGTCATTATCTTGTAGTTAGAACCGACTGGATGCCTTTTTTTCCATTGAATAGTGGTTTTCTCGAATGTAGCCGGTAAAACTATTCTGATCTTTCATCTTTCATCTTTCATCTTTCATCTTTCATCTTTCATCTTTCATCTTTCATCTTTTATCCTTCATCTTTCATCTTTCATCTTTCATCCTTCAAACTTCATCTTTCATCTTTCATCTTTCATCTTTCATCTTTCATTTTCCATCCCGGTCACCCGTCTCTGTAAACTGCACTTACCTGCAATTCAAAACGTTTCGGTCTCCCCATGTTTTAGACAACCAGTAAGATAATTTTTAACCAACTTGAATCATTTTTCATCTCCTTCAGTTTGAAATTTTTTTTTTGTGTTATAGGTAAAGGACCTACTTAAACCTGAAATCCAAGAAGATATAGCTGACACTGTTCGCCAGCGCCTCATACAAGAAATGTAAACTGTTCCGTTAGCAGAACTAACTGTGTTCAAGAACATTGTGTATATTGCGGCATCTCTTGTTAAAATCATGATGCTCAGTTGATAAGTCTGCTTTTGTTCGCATCAGAACCTGTTTTACTGAATAATCCAGAAACATTACTTTGTTTTATTCCTGAATAAGTGAATTATCCAGGTTTCGTACAGAGACCGACACTCCTGAAAAACTATGGAAATCTGCGAGCTAGTTTTCCAGGGCTGGAAAAGCATGGAAGATAACGGTTTAGCCTGGAAAAAAATAGAAAAGCCTGGATTTTTTATTATTTGTTTTTCAAAGCTATATTAAGTACATAATTCCCAAGTGAAATATCCGTCAGCTGGTCAACTTTCATTTAATTTTGCCGTAGCAAAATTTCCAATCGCAGAATCACAAGCACTTTGAACGTTGAAAACGGATGTTCCCGTTCATTTGCGAGGACGAAAATAAATTTACGGGGGGTGACAACTCTAAGGCCTGGTTCACACTAGTGACATAACGACATAACAACATAATCATAATGACATAAAGAAAAGATCAGTTTTATCCTTATGTCGATATGTTCATGTTATTATGTTCCTACTATGTCGTTATGATGTGTTGTTCACACTAGAGGCATAAAACATCAACACGAGGTACTTTTTTCGTTTGCGTGACCGGAACTATGTCATGCTTCCCAGAAAAATTCCCGGCAAAATCTCCAGATTTCCGGAAGAATTTTGTTTTTCCCCCGAAACAGGCCATCTAAAGCCTGGTTCACACTTACGACATAACAGGAAGGTCACGCAAGCGAAAAAAGTACCTCGTAAGGACGTTTTATGTGTCTTGTGTGAATAACACATAACGACATAGTAGGAACATAATAACATGACATAATTATTGATATGAGGATAAAACTGATCTTCTCTTTATATCATTACGACTATGTTGTTACGTCGTCTAGTGTCACTAGTGTGAGTCAGGCCTTAGAGTCGTCACCCCTCGTACTTAAAGTCTGCTGCTTTGTAAAGAAACAATACGAAGAAAAAGCTAAGTAGTAGTGGGATAATTGCAAACTTTCAATCAGATTTCTCTCTCTCTGCGAGGGTCAAAACTGGCAATGTAGCTCGAATTAATATCTCAAACATGTAATTACTCTTAGAGTGGCAAAAGAACAACATTAAATGATATGAAAAAAAAAAACGCAATCGCTTAACATTTTTGCTAAGAGTTGAATAAAAAGATAACATCCATTTCCATCTTGACAAGTTGTTGGTGTTGTCCCTGACATTTAACCCTTCAATGCAAATTCTCTTAACAGTTCTTCTCACTATACTGTTCTTCTTATACTATTGGTTCGTAACCAAGTTAGTCAATCTTTCTTTTTGAGACTGGCCGTTTCCTGAGACGTGGAAAGAGGCGCTTGTCTTGCCTTCTCTTAAGAAGCATAACTCGGACATTGCCTATAAGAATTTCCGTCCAGTGAGCAATCTCGCCTATATATCCAAGCTTTCAGAAAGGGCGAGTGTCCGGATCAGTTTACTGAGCATCTGACAGTCACCGAGCGCCATTCCTTGCTGCAATCTACGTACAAGTCTCTACACAGTACGGAAACAGCTTTACTTAAAGTAGAGAATGACATCCTAATGTCAATGAATCAACAACATGTCACCCTGCTTGTTTTGTTGGATTGAAGTGCAGCATTTGACACGATACATCATGATGAGCTGATTCAGTGTCTCGAGTCTGACTGTGGAGTAACGGACAATGCGCTTGCTTGGTTCAGGTCGTATTTATCTGACCGGTTCCAGCGAGTGTCTGTCAATGGTGGATTTCCAAGAAGTCCCCCCTGTGTCATAGCGTCCTCAAGGATCTTGCGTAGGCCCGCTGCTTTTTACCATATATACGCACAAGCTATTTGACATCGTGGAGCGTCACCTGCCACAAGTGCACTGCTATGCTGATGATACGCTGTTGTACGTTTCCTTCAGCCCAAATCTATCTACAGAAGCGGACGCTGCTATAAAGTCTATGACTGACTGTGTCAGTGATATCAGGAGCTGGGTGATATCGGACAATCTAATGTTAAATGACGACAAAACAGGGTTTCTTATATTAGGCACAAAGCAACAGCTAGCCAAAGTTAATATTGATAATATTAAGGTGGGCTCTGCTCATGTGAGTCCTGTTTCGGTAGTTAGGAACCTTGGATCATGGTTCGATTCACAGCTCACTATGTCCAGCCATGTTAGTAAGCTCTGTTCTGTTGCATTTTACCACCTGTATGATATTCCACGCATACGTAAGTATTTATCCCAAGAAGCCGCGGGGACGTTATTCCATGCTTTTATAACGTCCCGCATCACCTGGCATCGATTATTGCAACAGCCTATTGTATGGGCTGCCTAATAGCCAGCTTGCGGAAATTCAGAGGTTCTGAATGCTTCGGCTAGGCTGGTATGTAATGCGCCTAGGTTTTGTCATAGTACAACGAGGGTTGTCCAATATACACGAACTGATACGACCCGTAAATGGCATCTTGCTTTTAGAACGGGTCGTACGAGTCGTACGGTTCGTGAAACAATGGTTTACGGGTCGTACAGTTGGTGCAGTGCATAACATTAGTGAGACTTAGGGTTTATATTCAAGGATTCGTACGACTCGTACAGGTCGTGAAACAATGGTTTACGAGTCGTACAGTTGGTGATGTGCATATCGTTAGTGAGACTTAGGGTGTAGATACAAGTTGACGACTCGTACGGGTCGTACGACTGGTACGGGTCGTGAAACAATGGTTTACGAGTCGTACAGTTGGTGATGTGCATATCGTTAGTGAGACTTAGGGTGTAGATACAAGTTGACGACTCGTACGGGTCGTACAACTGGTACGGGTCGTGAAACAATGGTTTACGAGTCGTACAGTTGGTGATGTGCATATCGTTAGTGAGACTTAGGGTGTAGATACAAGTTGACGACTCGTACGGGTCGTACGACTGGTACGGGTCGTGAAACAATGGTTTACGAGTCGTACAGTTGGTGATGTGCATATCGTTAGTGAGACTTAGGGTGTAGATACAAGTTGACGACTCGTACGGGTCGTACAACTGATACGGGTCGTGAAACAATGGTTTACGAGTCGTACAGTTGGTGATGTGCATATCGTTAGTGAGACTTAGGGTGTAGATACAAGTTGACGACTCGTACGGGTCGTACGACTGGTACGGGTCGTGAAGCAATGGTTTACGAGTCGTACAGTTGGTGATGTGCATATCGTTAGTGAGACTTAGGGTGTAGATACAAGTTGACGACTCGTACGGGTCGTACAACTGGTACGGGTCGTGAAACAATGGTTTACGAGTCGTACAGTTGGTGATGTGCATATCATTAGTGAGACTTAGGGTATATATACATGGTAACAACCCGTCGATTCGTACGACTCGTAAGGGTCGTGAATCCGTGGTTTTCGAATCGTTCAGTTGGTGAAATGCATATCATTAGAACGACTATGTGTTGACGAGTCGTATGACCTGTACGACTGGTACTTTTGAGTCTTAATGTGTAGTCGATATAACTGTGTCCAAAACCTGGTTTGAAACAGCGTTTTACAGTTGGAGTTTTAATACGGTCCGTCGGTTGCTTGAGTGTAGCTGCAGTAGCTGCGAAACTGTACGGATCGTGCATTTAGTGCGTTTGTCCTGTTGTAAATTGTAGGTATTCTCGTTTTCGCTCTAAAATTAGGGGAAAGGTGTTTAGAACGTGAAACTAGCGAGCGCGTGTGATGTAGGGAACGTTATGTGTGAACGGCAACTGTTCGGTTGCTTTGTTAATGCTATCTTCAACATCTTGAGTAATCACTCAGATTTGTAGCCACGTCTAGTTGCAGTAATGGGTGTCTGCTTTGCATTTTGTTAATTGTAACACCAGAATTATTTGAAACTGGAATTTAAAAATTATGTTTAATTATTGTCTATTCTTTTGACAACAAAATAACATTGGGCAAAAAGTACTTTAACTCTGTATGGAGTAAAAACAACTGCGCGTGCGTTGTTGCATTAACCGAACTACTGAACCGAACAGTATCGACAATACGTAAACAAATAATGCTAATGAATATCTAAACATGCGCATTTTTAACGTACTCAAGGGGATTCCTGTTTTTCAATGTCTCAATGAATTATTTGTGTTTTATTAGTTGCGTGGTATTGATTCCAGTTAGAAAAGCACGCGTTTTACCTTGATAAACAAGGTTTTGACCTGGTTGTTACATGTTAAAGGGCGTCAATTGTACTCTGGATTGTTGGGTTGAAAACGATATCATCATTGGAATCGGCCGAATTTCACGCATGTATGTTGCTTTAACCAGGGTCATCAAGGTGTCGCTATCATTGAAAAAAAAGTGTCATAATTTGTTACGCTTATCATTGACATTTATACCAATATACGTTATTTTACTTAATGTCAATGAAGGGGGTGTCTTTCGTGTAGTTGGAATCAGTCTTCATTAGTTTAATAGACAGGAGAATGGAACTATATTGAAGTGATTTAAGCTTCTTGAACTTAATTACGGGGATAATAATAGACAGGAGAATGTAACTATATTGAAGTGATTTAAGATTCTTGAAGTTAATTTCGGGCATAATAGTAACAAGTAAATAGATCTATGGTTGGTCATGTCTTTTGTAAATGTGGTGGCTCCTAAAAGAGCCGTTGTTTAATAATGCCTACTGTGCTATGCCAAATTTATAGATTTCGGCTTGCAGAATTTATTTTCCTTTGTCCACTGTTCGTCTCAGTTCGTGGGAGGCCGTTCAGATGAAGAAGTTTGCGGTGATCAACATCGTAATAAAACAAAGTGTGAGCTTTGGAATCTGCGTTGTTTAAAATGAAATCTATTTGCCGGGCTCTTTTCTCGGCGGTGAAATGTGTTGCCCAAAACTGCGACAGCTTTATCCACAATTTTCAGTGCTCTGACGCTTAAACAACGAGAAATAAACAAGCACTTTTCCTATGTAGCGCTTTTGGGTTCTCGCGCTTTGGGCTTTCACGCTTTTAGAACGAGGTATTTGTGTCACTTATCATTAGTATATGTAATGTATGTATGTATGAATTTCACCATCAGTACGGTCGGTGAACTATTGTTTTACCAGGACGAAGAATATGCATTTATGTTAAGCGTTTTTGTGCTCTGAAGCTTAAACAACGAGAAATAAACAAGCACTTTTATTGTATGTAGCGCTTTTGGGTTCTCGCACTTTGGGCTTTCACGCTTTTAGAACGAGGAATATACGTTGTATTTTGCGCTTTAGGGCTTTTACGCTTTTAGAACGAGGAATATACATTGTCCTTAGCATGTTTGTCTCACTTACCATTAGTATATGTAATGTATGTATGTATGAATTTCACCAACTGTACGATCCGTGAACTATTGTTTTACGACTCGTACGGGTCGTACGGGTCGTACACCGGGTTGGGGCAACTGTCTCACTAATGATATGCACTTCACCAACTGTACGACCCGTAAAGCATTGTTTCACCACCTGTACGGGTCGCACGAGTCGTACGAGTAGAGTCAAACCACTCACGAGTCGTATCTGTTCGACAGTATTGGACAAGGATGAGTACAACAATGCGTGATTTGCATTGGTTGCCTATGAGGGCACGCATCAACTTCAAGGTACCTCTCCTCACGTTTAAGGCGTTACACGGCCTTGCGCCTCAGTATCTACAGTCCTTAATTAGTATCAAGACATCTTGCTATAATCTCAGGCGTTCTAATACTCTTCTCCTAGCTATGCCGTCAGTGAAATATAAGGCAACGCTAGGAGATCGGGCATTCGTCGTCGCAGCGCCGTCATTGTGGAACTCTCTGCCTTGTGAACCTCGCTCTATTACATGTGTAAATAGTTTTAAAGCTCATTTTAAGACTATCTTTTTAGACATGCATATACTTAGTAGAGACTTAATTAGCATTAGCATTTCCTCCCTTTTTACATCACACTTTTGTTAAATATTTATTAATTAGTTTTACATATTTTGTATATAATTTAAATTTATTAGGCCTTGTCATATTTAGTTAGATATTTTATTATTATTTCTTGTATTTAAAATTTAGGGATGCGCATCTGATCATAGTCATGTAAAAATGCGCACTAGAAATGAATAAATTATTGTTATTATTATTATTATTATTATTATTAGTTCAGAGAATTTGGTTAAACATCAAGACATTTCATGTGTGATGATCATTTCCTTTATTCTCATAACCTGTATGTTGGCTGAAAAGGTGATTACTGTAAGGAGAAAATAGGCTCTGGTCACTGTTAGAGCTTAAAGGTTAATTGGAATGCCTCCATAACAATGGCACTCTGGAATAAATAGGAGAAGGATAAAGAGACGAATGGATCGACATCAAAAACACTCAACCAACCAATCCAGGAAACGGCAGAAAAGTTTTTGTTTCTTCTCCCTGTGTATAATATCCTTCTCGACAATTCTGCTCAGTCTCGAGCAGCGATGTCCTCTATGCCGTGCCCTCTTTCCGCCAGGACTTACTTGCTGTACACACGCTTGACAGTGAAAACTTCAGCAATAATCAATGTAAGCCTTACTAAGCTGCATTAGAATACTGCCCGCCGGTTGTTCCCTGCAATTTGTTTTAACAGATGCACTTTGCAAAATAAAAATAAAATTGCAGCCTGAGTCGCTGACAATTAATTAATACGAATCAAAACGATAGGAAATAATTTTAGGTGTGTTTTGTTCTAATGGTTTCCTGAGCCTTTAGGCTTTGCTTTGCCTTTTAGCCTGTAGCGTGTAATCGTATTTAATTTCATGAGTTTACCATATCATTACCTTTAAATATCATGAGTAACAATCGTGAGTTTTTGACTTGTTGCCATAGCAATTTTGTATTTTCACATGTAAAATGAAAGCTGAAAATTCGCGCCAGTAGTAGTAGTTTTCACCCGCCACATTATCATTTTTTTCTTTCGTGAGTGCGTGTAGTTATGTTTGCTAAATACAATTTACCACAACCTGAGTTGTTACAAAAACATGAAAATTGGGAGGAAGTAAAATTTCTTTCTATTTCTATGTGTAAGGAGTAAGGAACATCTTATCTGCGATTTTTGTTTTTATAACTAACGGAAGGGGGTCACCAGTGATGGGTTCTTTTTTCATCAGCAAGTCGTGTACTGAAACAAAGTTTGTCAAACTTCCTTTGACGAGAGGAAACAAACAAACACAGCCATTGCTTAATAGACTCGTAAATTGCAATTAAGCTTGACAAGAACAATAACTCAGAGGAAATTAGATTGAAGTTTAAGCTACAATACTCCGCAAATGGAGTTTTGATTATTGTGGACTAAAAGATATCCTAGTCGCAGGTTCTGTATAGTGCATTTCGCATCGAAAAGTAGACTTATGGAAAATCAGTCGATATAACTTTTTGGATAGGTCAAGCACATCTGCTCTGAGATCATCTTCTTAACAGGCGACATGCGGCGCTTTTATACCGCTTAAATAAAAAACTCAACAACACATTATCCTGACATCATGGTAGGCTAGGTGGCCATCATCCTCCTGTTGCGTCCCTCTGAGAATAAAAGCCCTGCTGGTAAGCATAAACTATCTAAATCTGATATCATCCTTTATGATAAGGGTATTCAAGGTCTCAATCATAATCGCACAAACACCTAATTGCTTCCCAGTGTTATATCTTCAGTGTTCCAGGGAATCAATCAGCTGACAGTTTTGAACAATGAATCGATTGGCATCAACACGCGTATACTGCGATCGTATCGCAACCTTATCGCAAGATACCATTATTGAAGCTGATTATCCCAAGGAATAGCTCTATTTACCAATACTTCGGCTCAAATGTGATTTCTCTTGTACTTGGATTACGCCTTTTTGTTTCCATACTTTGTTTGTTTTGGGAGAGCAATATCATGACCCATTTGGCTATCGCTGTGTAAACGAAGGCAAAATACATCCTTCTCCATTGTTTCGCTAATAGTGAATCTCGCTTTTTTTCTTTTCCCATTACATACCACCCGTGGAGAGCTTAATATTTTCAGGAGAAAGACACGCACTTGTAAAATCTCCGAGTCAGTTACAATCGAGCAGATGCATGGTAAGTGGCTGTTCGGAACAGGTATTACCTTGCAAGTGATCTCATTCCTTTCAGTATGCCAACGTCGTTAACTTGATTAGTAAAGCACTGGCTTGGTTCATTTTTTCCTTTATTGGTTTTCTTTAATGGTCCTCACCACGCTTGCTTATTAATTTACATAATAATAACGATCAGTTTGAATAGCTCTACATAAGGTACTGAAATCAGTATATGAGGCTAACTCAATTAGAAGATTACTAAAATTACTCTTTGCAAAGCACGGACTAATTTTGTTTCAATAATTAACTCAACGGCCAATAAAACAATTTTTATTCGATACCAGCAAAAGAGTTTGCACTCGGCGTTGTCCCACCATGTCAAAAAGAGTTTGAATGAGGTGTGGATGGCATCAAAAGCTTTGCTTGTCTTCTTTGTGACCAGGGCTATAGCTATTTTTTTTTGTAGACAAGGGGAGGGGACACTCTCGCGAGTACCAAATGCGTAAGCCTTGTAGTGGGGTCTGTGGGTATCCTCCCCTAGACATTTTTAAATGTAGAGGCTCCGAAACGCTATTTTCAGCACTAGACACGAGATATGTCTTCGAATCAACCTCAAACAAGTGTGAAAAGGCAGGTGTCTTCGGTGCATACAACATTATTTCCGAGGTCCTCTTAATTTGAAACACACCGTAAATACCAGTATTAGTTTACACTGAACATTTCATGGCATTGCTCAAGTAACGGGGTTTGGACTTTGCCGGCGCCGGCTAAATTGTACTCGTTGAAACTTCGGCAACGGGATAAGCCTTATTATTTTGGTCCGCGGGGTCACGTGTAAACTTCATCGTTTTCAAGGGGCAGTGCGGTCAGTAAGACCCAGCCAGTGTTCCGGCCGCATATACATAAGTCATCGAAAACGTTACAATTCGGTTTTAACTGTTTTCCCTCAAGTTTTTCTGTTTGGGGTCTCCATTTCTACTCTCTACTAGACCAGTCAAGCAAGTCCCAGACATTCTCTGTAAATTAGATTGAATAGAGGGTTCGCTGCGTTTTGCTTACCACGTTGCACGCACCTTGGACAAACCGATTTCCAGGCCTTGAAAATGGCGAACAATTGCAAGTCTTTACAATCAAATCATAACTGAGTCTAAAAAAAGCAAGTCCTCATTTTGAAAATCCCCAGTCCACAGAGTTGAGTTGTATGGTTTAATTCGTCCAGGAGGGGGTGGGGGAAGCCCCCCCCTGACCTCTTTGGATAATACTTGTCATGTTTTAGTGGTTAAAAATCACGTGTGAAATAATTAACAATTTGGTCTCTTTTCCATGAAATAAATAATAATTTGTTTTCAAGGGATTATTCTAGACAAAGGTGTCTTCCCAGTTTTCTTCAACGAAGCAACGATTGTATTTTATTTTATTACTAACTTTATCAGTGCATCGGTATTGATTTTTTCAGTTCGTGCAATAAGTCGATTATTGTACGAGCCACATGGTTGGCAAAATACATTGACTTGTTCATTTCTGTTCCTGAAAGACGTCGCTCCGTCGTGTTCAACTTAAAGCAGAAATGTAAATTCGAAAAGTTGAGGTCAGCCTGTTAAGTGCCAGAACCTCCGTATTACCCGAAAACGTGTCAGGACTTATTCTTATTCTTTGAACAACATTAACTTAAAAACTGTCTCCTCCGCCTGTGATCTTAGTTTACATGTATGTTGCCAAGGATCTTCTGTGGTCAGTCCGCTTCCACACCATTATAGCTAAGGCAAACAAAGTTCTTGGCTTTCTTCGAAGGAAATGCTCTCGCAATCTCCCTCATTATGTTCAACGTATCTTGTAGATCGATCTGGTGCGTTCTCACCTGACGTATGCTAGCCAGCTATGGGCACCTTCCTCCTTCGCGTTTATCTCTCTCATGCGCAACCTTGAAAGTGTGCAGAGGAGGGCCACCCGCTTCATTCTGCGTGGTCTGGTTTTAAACTACAGATCTCGGCTTATTCACCTAAGGCTTCTGTCCCTTTCGTTTTTCTCGAGTACCTAGATCTTCTTTTCCTTTTTCTTTGCCTCCATGGCAAGATTCTTCTTGACATCTCTCAGTTTATCCAATTTTCCCCCTCATGTACTCGTCGACGTTCTCCTCGTCTCGACCTTTGTCTCCTTCCCGCGCGGACCTCTACTTTTCGCGACTCCTACTTCATGCGTATCTGCCCGCTGTGGAACTCTCTCCCTACATTTATACCTGCACTTCCCACTCTTCTTCTGCTTTCAAGTCGCAACTTAAAAATTTTCTCCTCTCTCGTCTTAGTAATACTTATGATCCGGATAATGTCAGGACTTGGCGTATAATTTGCCCCAAACGTTTAAGCCATGTCTCCGTCTGTTCATGCTAATTTGTCAATTCTTTTAATTTGTTTTGTAATGTTATTACAGTTCTACTATTTTGTCATACTTTTCTAAGGTTCGCCAACTGTTTGTGTAGTTGTAAGTTAGCTTTTCCTGTGCTGCGCGTGTTTGCGGTGCTATATTACAAGTATTCTTATGCGTTTTCGTATATTCATTGTCATCCACGTATTCCTGTTGTTTCGCTCTCTGGCCACTGGAGGTCGACCTTTGTAAGGGACTTCGTGTCCTCTTGTTGTTCCTCCATGGATTTACTTCCTTAATACTTATAAATAAATAATGACTTGTTTAGTCGAATTCTGTTTTACCCGTGATCTCTCCTGCAACTTTTCGTCGACAATAAATTGACAGAAGTGACCGCCATCTGGTTAATAGTGTTTTCCATGGTCTTGCCGGTCTTAAATCTTGGGAGCTATAAACTTTGATTCATTTGGCACTGACTTTGCAAGAAATAGACCTTTTGCTTGTGACAAGTTTGCTCCTCGTTTTCCGATGCACTAAGTGTCAAGCGCACGAGGGGAACTGATACGATTGCAGTCAGAGTGTATTGTCTAATGCGGCCTGATCTGTCTATGGTTTATTATCCCTCGCAAAGTTCCTAAAGGCAATTATCGGGCTAAGGAACATGGAGAGGGTCTATCTGTGGAGCGCAGATAACCAAAATAACCTGATACCGGTTCATTCTACCTTACTCATTTCTTTAATCTGTTATTACCTGAGTTACTTAACTCTGCGACAACTGTTACGTTGAAAACCGAGGAAGCATTTGCTGAAATTATTTTATAATAAAACTTGACCTTGGCTTGATTTTTGTGTTCAATTTATGTTCAATCAGTGGCCAATACCATATGTCAGAGAACTGTCATAATTTCTCATAGCATTCTCTATTCTCTTTTATGGCAACTGGTCATCATGAACCACAAAACAATTGTACATTTACTAAGTTCTTAAATTGAAACTTATAACATCACCAGTCACTCAAGCTGAATACTCTATCATTCATCTTTGTTTTTTGATCCTTTGTGTTCCTTCTCTCTTCGACTTTCCATATTGAATTCTCCCTCTTTCGACGTGCATTTAAATTGATGGAATAATTTATATTCAGTTAAGTCAAACAGGTCTTTACAGCTGTGTTGTTTATTTCCTTTCATGGCAAGTAACTGGTAGTTCTCTTAAAGACACTGCGCCTCCTTCGACAAACATTTAAAATGAGGAAAGTACAAGTTCAACTGACCTTGGGTAAAACTCAAACAGGAAAGTAAGATGTGCCAGTTTATATTGTTCATTCAATGAATCGTGAAACTCATCAGCTAAATAACTGACAATATTCTCTTTCAAAGAATAAGAAAGGTAAACATTACCGATTCACAGCATGCCGTCTGACCACTCTAACATTTACTGTAAGAAAGGTAAACGTCTACATTTTATATTTAAGTCAAACAGGAAAATCAACATATCTTAATTTCTATTCTGTTCATGAATCATGTTATCTTGATTAATAACCGCCAGTATTGTCTTTCAAGGCACTTGAGAGGCACGCATTGCCTGTTCACAGTATTCCTCGGTTCTTCACCTAACTTTTAAACTGATAAGAGCAAATTTCTAAAACTTATTTGTAAAGTCAAATAGAAAGGTAAACTAGAAATGTGTCACGTTAGTTTTCTTTCCTGAGTTGTAACCTCTTGACAAATAATTTCCAGTTTGCAGTTGCGAAGTACATTTTATATCCTGCTTTAACGGTGTATTGTTCCATGGTCAGATTCAGTGACAATTTGATGCACTGAAAATGTTGCCGGAATTCACGCACAATAAATTTATTAACGATTACTATATTAATTTTATTTTCAGCTTGAGGCTTCGAGTTTTTTTTTTCGTTCAAAAGCAAACTTACTCTTGCTTAATAAAAACTATAAAAGACGGCAAAACGAAACCCAAATATTTGAGTATCGATTGCGAACACATGTGAATGTAGACTCTTCCTGAATCAAACAGCGATCAATATCTGATCTGGTTAGCAGAACTGAACTTGATTAAGGACGGTCACAGGGAAAGACGAAACACGTTTTGAGCCGATTTTGTTTTTCTTTCCTCTTAGGGATAATTTAGACCTCTGGACGAGTTAATTTAAAATCGCACATAATTTCTTTTGTTTTAAGACGACGAAAACATCAATTTCGTTATCAATTTCTTTATTCCACATCGACCATATTCAAGGAACTTGGGGCCTTCTGCAGGTTCTCCAATCTATTGTGTAAACAAAAGAAAATAAGATTGTACTTGGATGATAAAGAAAGCGCTTATTAGATCAGCTCTCGGGCAATTCCTAGAAACATCATTCAGTCGTACAGCGATGTCTAAAAAGTTGCAAGACTATGACAAACTCTTAATTGATCACGGTTAAATCTAACAGTTTTCTTAAGTCCTTTAGAGAATTTTATCGGCTATTAAAGAATAAACTTACGAAACAATTGGACTCGAGTTGTGAATACCTTCTCATCTCCAGTATTTCTTTACAACAACAGCAGAGCCAAAACTAGAAATTAAAAGAATAATAGGAAACGCAAATGCGATCTTATTACTTAATTGTCTTTGCGGTTGTTACGAATCATACAGCACGTGGGTCGCGCGACTTGCTCGTTAACATAACGGCCTGTATTTGTACTAATTAATTTAAGTATGTTTCTTGGAAGAAAGCAAGACATCGTTTTCCACCGCACAAGTTACGGACAACGTTGGTTGGATAGCTCCAACGAAATGAAATCTCGACCTGTTTATTCTTCTAGTTGATTATGAGCGCCTTTTTCACTTGCAGATGACGACTTTGTTGAATCAGTTGAAAAGTCAAAGGACGAAATAAATTACCTGTCACTTTCCTGTTCAAAATGACAGAATGGGTATGGGATTTTTTGTCGTTTGCAAAGTAACCTAAAATTCCCCTGAATAAAAAAAAAGTTAACGGAGGAGAATCGAAAGAGTAAAAACTTAAAATAATTCAATTAGGATTTTTGTATTTCGATGGTGCATCCACGACTCCAAACTAAGTAAACAAGATTGAATTTATTAGTTCAAGTCGCCGTTCGCACTTAACCTTGATATGCAACTGATTCTTGTTTCTCTGTATATTCGCATTCACTGCCTTGAATCAAATGCTTATGACACTATTTAGAACTGTCACTTTTGACTGTGGAAACGTAGTTCTTTAGTTGTAAGGTCCGTTGAAAGGAATATGGTTGGATTGTAATCTGCATTTTCGTTCAGGAACGGGTTTTAAGGGAAGCCCACAATAACAAATTTCTACTTGTTGAATACACCGACCGATGGACACTAATCACAGTAAGTAATTGACCTCAGGCGCAACCTTTTTAGAATCGTTGTCAAGCTTTGATTCCAAATTATTATAGCCTAAATCCCTTACTGTATGCGTCTTAATTTCCAGGCAAATATGACACTGAAAAGTTGTCCCCTTCCCGCTTGAAGATATTTTGTGTTAGGAAAAAGAGTACATGCCCCCTTCCCTTCTCTCTGAATTGGCCATCAAGCTTCATCCAAATGTGATCGCTCTTGCAAAATCCTGAAAAGAACTACTCCTCGTTAAAAGTTAAGGGTCATTCTAAGCGATACTCATTTCACAATGGAATATTATAACTCGAAGTTCTCGCGGTAGAAAAGTCGTTTTATGAAAATGAACTATTTGATGTTATTATGGTATTCAGTGCACATAAATCGCAAGCTCCTCTCGTGCATTTGCCTGAAAAATAAAGTTTTACTACATCTTTGCGCAGTCAGGAATTTCCATCAGTGCATCAATTTTCTCCAAGTTTGAAACTAATGGAAATAGAAAGCCGAGTGTTAGAGGGCGCATGGTATTTGCGACAGGATAAGACATGGACCACTTCAAGCCGTACTGTAGGATTTTATGGTTTTACTTCAGTGGCGTAAAAACGGAAAACTTAAATATTTACCATGTTTTGTATACGGAAAATAGCTGCGTCACGCCTTATCTTTCGCCTGCTGAGAAAATCAATGGAAAAGCGTTGAATGACTAATATGATTTTGGAAAATCATTGTGTACACTGTGCAAGTTATTTGATGTTAGACCTGATTTCAAATTGTATAGATAAACGAAAAAGAAGGTATTTATTAATAGATAAGCGCTCTTTATTCTATTTCTTTGCAGAGGTAACTAGCTGTCTACTGTAAAACACAAGCGAGGGAGATATTTCTTTATAATCTGCAGCCACTTCAAACTGTATTTTTCCACAATCAAACTAAGACAATTGACATTTCGCAATACGACCCCCGTCCACCTCAAAATGGCGTCCAAATTTAATTTAGAAATCTTTATTCTCTGAGTTAAACTATGAATAAAATTCATTCTTGAATTGAATTTACACCCGTGTAGAAGCTTTAACAGCTATCAAACTTTCCACATGCAACGTATAAAAAATGTGTCAGTGCGACGACGAGGCGTTTATACATCCAAAACACCTCGTTTGGCGAAACTGATAAGTGCCCTTCCAGACTTTAATTGTACCAGAAAAGTACATTGTGGTATATGCCGTTCAAACATAACTTTTTCGATTATTATACATTGGTGACCGATTTACAGTCGTTATCGCTAACTGGAAAGCGAAAATTAAAAATTAAAATAACGTTTCCCGAGATAAACAATCTAAATTTGGTGGGCTCGGCAGGACAGCTTAAATTTTTAACAGAAATGAGCTGCGCTTGGTTTTCAGAATATCGCGCGAAAGAGAAGAAATGTCATCGGCTGGTAAACCTGGTTATAATGCGCATACCTTCGACGAAACAAGCGACGTCCGTGCGAACAGAAAAGATCTTTAAGGTAATAAACCACACCCCAACATCATCAAATTTTCAAAATACCTGTTTCAGCTCTTTATTGAATGTTTTTACTATCAAATGTATGATGAGGAAACTCTAAGTGCAATGAAAAACGAACACGACACTATCTGCGTGTAACGCGGATAGACGAAGTGGTTTGTTATTACAAGGATTGTTGTTAGCTCTAACTTGAGCTGTTAATGAAATTGCAACCCGGCTAAGTAAGTGTATATCTTCGATTTTAATGTGAGAGTGATCTGAGATCAGTTTAACGTCAAAGCGATGCTTTTCTCCCCTTTTTCGTTGTTCCGGTACGAAAATACATCGAGACATTCGTCTAGCTAGTTTCCCTTTCGTTCTTGCAGTTTACCGTGCTAAGTACGTTTTGATTTGAGATTGAAAACGTTTCTTTTAAATTCATAAAATACTTCCGATGCAAATAAATTTACTATCTTTATCATAGATAATATTATCAGTGGCACGTAGCAAGCAACCGCTTTCAGGATACTGTTGCCTTTTAGACCATCTTGAGCAGTTTCGTGTTGCAAAAAAAGTCAACATCAGGATGAATGGATTTTCCGTTGTGGCTCGATAAAACACAGATTAAACGCGAGTTGATAATTTGTATGAGCTGGTGAAAACTGTTTACTTTATTATGAATCTGATTGATATAACTTACTCTGTGAGGTTGCTATGATAACTGCCTGTCTTTGCCTTCAAATAGCAGTTTTTTAGCTAGCCACACTCACTCTATCTCCTCACAAAGCGCTCTCCTTTTTTTCTAGTCAACTTTTGTATCAATGGTAAATAGAGAAATCGTCTTGCCAGCAAAGGTTTGCCGCTTCTTGACGGCTAATAAGCAAATTTTAATCTCGCTTATTTTTGGAGCTTCCTTACGCATTGACTACTGGTTCCCCGGAGGGCACATATCTTTCTCTGAGTACCGCACAGTGACCCTCGGCAATTAAGAATGTATTTAAATTTACTTTGCACCAAGAACCATAATAAGCAATCACTGATTACCGCAAACCCAAACAAAGGAAAAATAAAAATTGCTGATGACTGTTAAGATAGGAAACGAGAGCCGCTGGAGTTTGGAAGTTAATGAACACCGAAGATCTTTGTGATTTACATTCCTGACGGAGATGGCGCCCACTGTGTCTCAACACGCCAATCGTTCTACACAAAAACAGCCCCAGCCGATCATTTAATGGTCCAGCGAGAAACAGAAATATAAGCTTAATCGATTAGCTGCTCCGGTGCCTTGTACATTGTACTTACACATTTTGTAGTAAAAGTTGGCACCGTGATGTCCACCTAGGGAACACACGCAAACCCCTCAAATGGACAGACCCGAAACAAAGCAATCACTGCATCTCTGGGGTTGTACTCTTGCTTGTACCCTCTGAGATGCCAAATAAACCAGAACATGGTCACCTTCCATGGCTTATCCTAAACCCTCTGGCTTAAGTTTCTATAGCAGACACCTGGGTGGTTTGACTTTGCTTTTCCCGAAACCAGTGGCCTTCATGGAGGAGAGAAACCTCGCATGGGATAAGCTCTTTGAAGGCAATTCAATACTTTAATAATTGATCGCATATTGTTCCAGGGCGATTTGTTTGCTGTTAAGCCTATTTTTTGCAGCACGTGTAGTCGCAAACAAAGTGATCATGGCCTATATGGCGCGTTCCTGCCTGAAAAGCCTAAATAAACTTATCTCGCCTTTTTGATTATGACTCTCAGTGAGTCCATGAACCGCTTAATTTGAAAGCGGGGCCTCCTTGTTTCAAAGGCGTATTGCTCCTGGCTCATTAAACTTCGCATGGCAACAAATCTCGGTAAATTACACATTAACTTGGCTTAGAAAGTTCAGTTGTATAATATTCCCCCTCCTTAGTTCACCTTGAAAATTTTAATTTGCTTTATAGGGGATTAAGCAAATTGGGTGTTTTCCGGTGATTATAGTATTGAAGTAAAGATTGAAAGATGAAATGCCCCGCTCACGGTGTTATGAGGTATTCGGGCGGAAAGGAAATAAGTTGTGTTTTATGTTGTGTTTCTCTTTCACTGCAAATGTCCATTATTCTAGCTACGAACTGCAGAGAGGGCAATTTCCTAGAGCCCAACTTGTATACAGCACCATTACAATGACCTTTTCTCAAGGACGAATTAAAATTAGCACTAGCGACAATTGATGCTGTTTGTAATGGCAAACGCTTTTTTTTACTAAGTAAACAAGAACGAAACAAAAACCTCAACAAAACTGGCCACCGTTTATTTATCTTCGGAATAAACTCTGGCTGTTTTTCGCCCCTTAAGTAATTTTCTGTCTCATTTACTCTAATTCATTATTAATGAGGCCGGCGTATTTATCCTCAGTAATGAAGGACACGAAAGTTATACCATTTAAGAGATAGTTTAAATAAAGGAGTAGTTATTGTAAAGAGTGAAATGTACTGTATTTTCAGTTTTAGAAGTCCATTACCTTTGCAAGCGCTCTGATTGAACCAAAAATAATGAGTTTTGCCAAGTGATGAACTTACACCTATTCTGATGCAAATTTAATTTCCTTCACCTCTATTTAAGTGTCGAAAAATTTCCGCACTGTTTTATCCACTTTTTTAAACCAAGTACAATGATAAAATGTTTTCTTAAATTCAATTTGCGACATCCTTTGAAAGGAATCAAGATCCTTCTCCAAGTGTTTCTAAACAAAGTGAAGAGAGAAGAAGCAATTTCCGTGCGTTGGAAAGAGAAGAAGAAAAACCGCCGACACCCTATGACACGATGCGGGCTGAACAGTTTTGTGTTAAGCGCTCGCTCTCTGTTGTTACATCATAAAGTTTGTTTTCTTCAGCTTCGGGATCGGCGGTGGGGAAATCTAACTGATCAAGCCCAGATTAAAACACGGCCTTTTAATTATAAAAGAAGGGTTGCAAGTTCGAGCAAATATGTTTAAGCACCTTTGTTTCTGCCACGCGTCTGCCACGCGCCTAGCAGCAGGTGCCAAAAATACGCCCCGCCTTTGGAGAAAACCTAGATTCTGTCTTAGATCTTCGGGTTTCCTACTCGTTAGACAAGACTCGACCCCACTTGCTGAGATTCAGTCAACCGACATTATCAAAGACCACGGAGTCTTCGATGGCTGGGACACGAAAAGTCGCTTCCGAATGAGGGCACATCAACAGTTAACTCGATAACAACCTAATGCAAAACCAAATTCGAAAGCTGAAAAATAACACATATTTGTTTTCTTATTACTATTTACTGCATGCTCTCTCAATAAATAGTTGGTGGTCTTAATAAGACTCGTTCTCATTGGAAAATGTTAGAATACTTCTAATTAAATAAAGCTATCTAATCACTAGTGATTGATTTGGGCGCTAACTTCTTTGTGTTCATTAATTCGTAATTGGGACCGAGCGTGTTTACATCTTTCCATTTCTGCAATGTTAATTCGAAGGATCTTTATCTAAGGAGTAAAATTAGCAAAAGATGCCTTCGGGTCTCGGGAGAAACCAAGTCAATGAACAAATGATAATGTACAGCTTAAAGGCGCACAAAAATGTTATTTCTCCTTTTACAACGGAACCGTTTTACAGTTCCTTCGCATTAATTTGCCAGAATAGTAAGCAGGGTGTTTAAAATTAGGTAATGAAGAGAACTAGAGTCTTGGAAGTTCGCGCCTTTTAAATGAACTTAAATCCCGAGCAAAACGCAGCTACAAATTGAGTCAAATTTGATACAAATGCAGCGAATACACCTGTGCCCATGATTTATTATTTGAAACTATATTTCCTACTTCTTCCATCGCTAGATTTGGCCATCCGGATGTCGGTTAAAAGAAAAAAAGTCAAGATTTAATCTCTGCTAATTCTCCATTTTGCTACAAATCTCCCTGACGCGGCTTCCATTAATCGAGATATTCCTTGTTATAGTCTTTCTTTTCCACAAAATCGCTCTCGGAAATCCGTATAAAAAAATCCATTAAATTCTCATGGGAAATTCAAGTCATTTATATTTTTTCCTTTCACGAAACCCTGTTGACCAATTGCTTAAGTCTCCGTAAGGGGTAGGCCAGGGCGCATGCTTGATAGCCGACAAAGGCAGGTGCAGAAAGTCCTGGCAGCTCATTATGACCGAGTAGCACAGCGTTCAATGAGGTGTGAAGGGCATGATGAAAAATATTTGATTTATTACAAAGACTTATTTAGTTTTGCTTAGCTATTGTTCACATCTTGATTATTGTCAACGACAAACATAGGCGAGAATATAAAGCGCTGACGTTTTATTAAAATCTCATAAACCGAAAGTAAGTGAATACGTAAAGACTGGTGATCGCGCTGTGCTCGGATCATTGACCAGGGTCCTCGCCGACATGTCTGTTTGGGTCGCGCCGCAACTCTTGGAAAAACCAAGCGGTCCACTGAACATAAGCCAGGAGGTCTTAAGAAGCGTTTTGTATGGAAAGTGGTGCAACGTATTTGGAGGCCAAAAAGAACTCACCTTTAAGTCTGGTGTTTTGGAGAAAGTGGACTACAACTCTGATGAAGGTAAACATTTAACGTTTTTTTGCAGTGAGTGAGTATATTGAATTGTGAAATGTCAATGAAATGAATAATACGGCGCGATCGAAATTCCCGTTGCGTACGTCGTCCCTTAGTAGAGTTTTGAGCAATGACAAATTATGTAATTATTTCTCCTTAAATGATGTGTTTAGTTAGGAAGATTTTTGGCATTGCCATTTCATTTACTCTGTTTCTACACGTACAGAAACGTAATGTCAAAGGGTTGTAAACCGCTTCATGTTACGTATTCTTTTGGAATTTAACTAAGGAATGCCATTAAATTTTAACGACTTAGGCAAGTTTATAGTCTCTGGTTTATTTTAATGAGAAGACTTTGGTTTTATTAAACACACATCATTTTTCCTCTGTATTCCCTTACAGAAATATACGGTTTCGCCGACGATTTCTCATTTGATAGTTTAGACATGACAAGGAAGCAAGGTCAAAAAAACTATTGTGCCGTAAATTGCAAAATCGCGTGAGATTATGGTAGTTTTCATATTCTTTGGTCGTTTTAGAAAGAACATCGCTCCAGGCTGTGCCGAAATGAAAATTTAACAGTGAATGTTCTGATTTATTCCCTAGTTCTATCCTGTAAAGTGTGTTTGCTTTTAAGGGCGTTAGGGAATTCAAGACACTTCGAGTAACAGGCATTGTGCTCCCGATTCTCGCCTTCGCTTTTTACTCAATGTTTTAAGGACGCTTCGCACAGTTTCCGGCTGTCTGGTGAAACGGCCATTACAGTGCGATCCACCAGCAAACAGCATTTCAAACATGGTGGCAAAAGCGCTTCCTTATTCCAATTGTAATTTCGGAACGATAATAAGGTTTAAATACCCAATTTGCTGAGGCAGGTGGATTGCTTGCCGAATGAATATGCATGCGAAGCTCGGAAATTTAACTAAAAGCACTTAATTCCATCGGGTTTTGTAAACCCACAGTGTTTTCGTGGACTTTTACGCTCTTCGAGCAAAGTTCATCCCTTATCGCTTTTTGTTTTGGCATCGCGATGAGGCCAGATACTGGCGGCCTTCCTCGTTGCTTGCGGAGTGATTCCAGCGTTATCGAAAACTATGTACTCGCATTGAAATTCTCGAGTGGAAAGGTGACATGGAACATAAAAGAACACAGTGCACGAAATGAAATATGTTTAATCTGGCCTAATTTCGAATTTGCTTTTCGAGAGAAATTAGCATGTTTGGACATTTTTTATCATGTAATTAATGTCTACTAGTTGGAATTAAACAAAGATTAGCATATCAAAGCAGAGTAACACGGTAGAGTAACAATGAACCGAAAAACAGTCAATCTCAAAGCAAAGTCAATCAATGCAGACAAACGTACTTTCAAAAACAACTGGGAAAGCTTAGACCACGTGACTAGCGGTCAAATCCCGCCTTCCCTCTATCGCAACATCACATCCACTTGGCGAAAAAAAACAAAAACAAGTATTGAAAGCAAGTCGGTGAATTTGCCTGTTTTTCAAAAACAAGTTTCCGTGCTCGGTTAATTCAAATACGTGTGTTGTATTGTTTGACGCTCTTTACTTTTGCATTGTTTATGAAATTTTACCAATACCTAAATAAAAACCTATTATAAGAGAAGTGTTCAGTAATGAAAATTTGCGAGCCATATCCTTCCTCCTCATATCTATACTTCCGCAATCATCTCCAAATTTACTTCTTTGGTTTGTGTTTCACACAGTGAGATCCATCAAACGTGATTGTTTGGCCCTGATAAGACTCCGCAGCATAACAATTCGTTAGAGATTAATGCGTCGCATAAACCAACCCTTTCTTCTGCTTATCTCAGTGTATTTAGCACGTTCCTTGGGTTTACTTTAATTCAAGATCATAAAGATTATTAGAAACTCCTGAAGCAGGTGGCTTCGCATAAATAACCCCACTGAATCTAAATTCATTACTGGTAAAGGATAAAAGAAAGCTCGTTTCGCTTCTTATTTTTAACACACCACGCTTTCTTTGCGGTATTCTTTTTTGCTGTTACGCGAGATTGTTTTAGCTTATTTTACAAACTCGTCTTTCGGATTCTACCCCACCGGTTGAATAAAACGTTATGAATAATTGATTGTAAACGACTTCTGTTTGCTGCGATAGAATACTACATTAGAGAATAGCGTTTTAGTTTTCACCCGCTCGGCCGAAAAAAACGGCGCTTTTCAATTCTTTTATGCTGATTTCAACTTTAAACAAATTCTTTTAATATGTAAAAAATTTCAACTTTCTTTCCGCCCGCTTTCACTGCATCCGTTGACTTAAAACGCTCAAGCTATATCCCTTGTTTTACTCACGCGGTATTTAAAACTTGTTGTCTAGACTACAATTCAGTTATCTCGACTATAAAAATCAATTTTTTACCTGGTGAAAGAATGAGTTGACGGTTATTCAGCGCGTAAAAAGATGCATACCACATAAACCTCTGAGTTAATTTATTTTATTCTCCAGAGCACGACGTTGGTTTCATAAATGGCATAAAACGCGTCGGATCAACAGCTCTAGTACCGGTTCTAAGCAACGACAGCGCCAAAACAAAACCACTGTGCCTGGAGAACGAATCTTTCTTTATGGCATTTGTCTCCCTTCCGGAACAAGTGAGTATAGCACCCTCATCAATTCCAGGGGTTCAGCTTGGCGTGTTTAGTACGTGCTGGATCAAAGAGGGCACGCAGATGGGTCCTTACACTGGTCGCATTGTTAAAATAGAAGAGCTAAGCTCAGACGTTGATAACAGCCTCATGTGGGAGGTAAGTCAGTTACTATTCGACTCATTGGTAAACAACGTTATGATGTTCGAATGTTATCACCTTAAAAATTACGTTATGAAGCGTGCGGGTTGAACGTTATCGTGTCCAAAATCGGTAGGCGCTCTATGAAATTCAACCATAGCGCGGCAGGTTGCCAATTCTGAAATCAGTTAAGAATTAACTGGAGTTTTATTAGAGTTGTTTTAATGAAACCGACAGCATCACCACTTATCGGCGAAATTCAAAACAAGAAATACTTTTCCGAAAATAAGATGCTAATTCTAGATTTGATATGCATAACCCGCTTCTCTTGCGCTGATGACTTTAGATTACTATGTCTTACTGTCGGAAGATAATTCAAATACATACTTTTTTCTATGTTCATTGTCAGCTGCACCATATAGTTATTCAAACGGATGCTTTCTACCCGTTTTTTGCTATAGAATCCCCGTTCTAGTGAAACTAAGTTATAATTTCGCCTGAGGTTTAAAATATTGATCTTCATTCATTTTGACCTGTGTGAGTACCTGTGTGAAAGCTTCCCATCAGTTGGGTACTAAAGAATATTACTCCCTTATCAAAGAAATGTCTTCACAGGAATTAAATGTTGGAAATAAACGAGGCTGATCTTACAAATTCAAAAATTTCAAATTTCATTTGGTAATCTATCTGTGATTTAGTTTATGTTTGTATAGTACACAAGACAGTCGAGGGCCTCCTTGACTTACAGAAAACAACACTTTGAATTCTTTGTATGTCTAGAGATTCCCGAGTATGTTCTGTTTCATTTTGAGGGAGCTCATAGCTCATAAGCCCAGTGGTTTCTTTATGAGCTTCCTCGCCATTTTATTTCAAATTTCATAATTTGTATCTCATATTTTATCTTTTATGAAATGGCAAATAAACTGAACTGAACTGAACAAACGACTCGTCATAAAGAAACTAGTATTTTCGTTTTTGCATACAATTTTGCGTCCTGGAATTCTATTGAATGCCGTTTGCACATTTCTTGGAAAGCTGTACCGGTGGGTTGATGTTTTTCATGAATCATTCAACGCCATGAAAAATGCTGAATAAAGGCTACATTCGATGCATCAGTTGAATTAGTTAACTCCCTTGCTTCGATGGAATTCCGTTTTTAGGTTCTCAATGAAGACGGTTCGGTGAGCCACTTTCTCGATGCTAAAGATGAAAACCCACGTAACTGGATGGGCTTTGTTAACTGCGCGAGGAACGAACAAGAACAAAACTTAGACGTGTTTCAGTATGGAGGGAACATTTACTATCGAGCGGTAAAAGATATTCCACCAGACCAGGAGCTGCTTGTTTGGTACGGTGGAACATACGTCCAGTTCCTTGGCATACCAGGCATAGCGCCCGTCAACGATTTCGCGAGGAGAAAGCGAAGAGGACCCGACGAAGATGAACCACCGATTCCAGGTTAGTTCAGTCGCATTGCTGCTCGAGGAACATAGCAGGAGTTGGAATGTAGAAAAAAATCTCCAGATCTCAAATATTTAGAGATAAATAGCAAAAATGTGATGAACGTCTTTAACTCTAATTTCCAAACTTAAGTTTTTTCTTTTATTTGTAAACACGGTTGACAAGTACGGACTGAGGTTAGACATGGCAACTGACATCGTTAAGCGGCTTGATGAAATCGGCAGGGTGGTTCATTTTGAGATATCCAACCCTCTTGAATCGCGCTGGGAAAGGTGACCATTCCCTATTGAATCAAAATCAGAAGTATAAAGCTTTGCATTGAAATCCTTGCTGCGTGTTTCGGTAGAGTAATTCCACAAAACGGATCTCCAAAAACGTTCGCCAGAAACCCCGCGTCACAAAGACTCATACGACTAAAACAAATTCACAATCATACCACTCCTTTCATTCCGGCCATCTATCTGATTTAAATGATTACTGCAAAATACATGAGTTCTCCTTTCTCCTTTCAAAATTCATAATCGCTTGTTTTTGAGAATATACCTGAGCTCTAGGAGGGACTGTTCAACCAAATTAACGCGAATGGATTCTCCAAAAGCAGAAAGTTTTCGGAGAAATAAACTAGCAACAATTTCGTCCAAATTTAAACAGTTCGTATGTTTCTCTCACGCTAGAATGGGTAATTATTCAGATTTTTAGTAGCAGAGGATTTGTTAAATTTACAAGCCGACTTAACATAGTCTACAGGAACTGTACAAAAACAAACGTTTTTATTTTCATTTGTTGCAAATGACTCCATTGCTTAAAACGCACACATACAAACTGCATTCGTTACAAATGTGCTTACGTATCTCTAAAAAGTACATCTCTGAATTCGCTTACGTTAACTGTCGGATAAACTTTGAATATTTACGAAATCTAATAACATGTACTGTGCCATTTGGTATTTATGTTTATATGAGAGCAGCGAAAAGCCTCGCTGTGCTGACGAATCTGTTTTATTTTTCTGCACCGGAAACTGAATTCATTTCTTCACCGTAATCTTTTTCGGTGAAGGTTTATAATTCCCATTAACACGGCGCTTTTGTTGATATGTTTCTGCTCTGACTGCTATGTGGCGATATTACACCAAACAACCAACTAATATTATGACAGCAAAAAGGAAAAATACCCCCGGTTCATTTTATGATTTTTATTATCTTTTTAATCGCGTGCGCAACGGCGACCCCTCACTTTACTAACTAGAAAACTTTCCGGCTAAAACAAACTGTCCTGCTTTCCTTTGTAATTAGAAAAGAAGGTAAGTTCGAAAAATTTGCATTTCCAGCAGAGTAGACGGGCAGTTAATGAAACCAATAAATATTAAAAACTTGGCATGAAGGTAGTTGGTTAGTGTGGGGTAAATGAACCTTTCTCAGAAACAGACACTGTCATTTTACAAAGTTTAAATTAAGAGGCAAGGACGTAGAAGCGAAGTATGTTTTGTAATAATTCAGTCTGTGGGTGTAGCCAGTTTTAAGCTCGCTCAACGATAGAAAAATCCGTAAAACCGTGAATCTAGAAACAATGCTGAAAGTTGTTTAAGTCAGTTGAAAATTATCTGAGCATGGTATTTTTTGGTCGAATGCGATCTAAATTATGTGTTCTTTAATTTTTTGCTTGCCTGTTTTATTTCAAGATTTCGCAAGTGTTCGTGGTTTCAATTGCTTTAGCTGGCTTTGTACCACAAAACAGATTATTTGCTGAGATAAATGCAGTAATTATAAGGTAGTTAACCCTCGAGCTAACATCATCTCAGTGATGTCCTCTGATGTACATCTAATGGAAATGCACAAATAACAATTTCATTTTTCCTTCATCGATTGTTTGCCTCAGCACACCCACTCGAAAGTTTGCCATGAACCATATCTGTCGACACTGCTTCCGGATGCAAGGATTCGCAACTTTTATCGTGTAAACAGCGATCGAAGAGAGTTAGTTATATTTTTTATAAATTTCGCAAAAGACACGAAAAACTTCAAAAAACTTTCAACAAAAACAGCCGGACGTGGTGGTATTTCGAACAAGTGTGAATCTTCGTTTGTGCTTGAGTCATGAGTCCCTTTGATAGCCAAAGTAAATTTGCTCATGTAGTTTATTTTGAAGAAAATCGAAAACGGATTGTGTTTCTGCTGCTCTCGGACAGAAAACAGCACAAGGTTAAGACAGCTGTACCTCGATTAATTTAGTGGGCTTTCAAGAAAAATCAATTAGGGCGCTGGGGTATAAAATTAATAATGGATTAACTATAATGATTTGTAAACGGTTCCAATTCGGCATGTTTAAAAGTGTTCAATTAAAGGGAAGTTTATTTAAACGAAGTGGTTTAATAAAAAGAGCCTTAGCAAACAGAAGGGAGGAGTTTATATAGTATTAAAAACTACCATTGGGCTGCCCGACGCCAAATATCTGCTGGATTTTGCTTCAGATTTTCCCAATACCGTAACCTTCGTTATGAATAATAATAGACGTTTAAACAACAATTTCGTCGCTAAAGGTAGAAACAGAAAAACACGATCAAAAACACTGACAGCTATTGTTAATTACGCTTCACTTGAGCCTTAGATTTCTTTTTTTTTTTCTTGTTCTGGCGCTAATGAAAGACGAACAGGTGATTTCTGTTATATCTGTAAATCGGTTCCTTTGTATTCTGATAACATCATACTAGTTTTGTTGAAATTCTATCTTCCTTGAATGGCTTACTACTCGAAAAAAAATGAACGTGATGGAATAAGCATTGTGAAGCTAGCATTTTTTTCTAGTTTTTCGTTTCATGTTACTGTCAGCCTTTTTCCTAGTCTCTTAGATCTTTCATTTACAGAAAATGGCCACCACGCGTTCATTTCGTTGTTCCGATTTACTGTAACAAATCACTCAAAATGCGTCGAGATTTAGTAAACCGGGATCTTTTCTTAATTCAGTTCTTGGCGTGCAATTCTGTTTAATTTGGTTTTAATGTACTATTTTTTCGAGATCCTTTTCTACCACCAACAATAGCACCAGAAACAATGCGTTGGCAACTTTTACTTATTTCATTTAACTCCAGATTTAGCGGCTCTCTCTTAAAAGTGTTCCTTCTAATTATTTTCTGCAGTGTATAAGGCTTCTAATTACATCAGCCTTTCTTGAATCTCGGAGCAAATGCGGTGGATCGGAGCCACAGTTAATTAGGAGTTCCAAATTGGTTTTATTGAGCTCGTCACCTGGTTTCAAAGACAGATTTCTTCTTTTTTCTTTTCGTTGCATAAGCGTTTGCCATGAATGCACGTATCATATATCATGAATCAATAATGTCATTTTTTTTCCTTGGCTAAGCTTAGCGTTAATCAAAACTCATTCATTTGCGCCTCAGGTCATGAAATAAATGTACGTTTTACTTGCAGAAATACTTTTTTCGGCCACGCCCGACATTATCGACGTAGAAACGTTTTGCTTCGGGGTGCCACCAAATTCGTCATCACGTCTAGAACCTATATTAACTGAAATTTTGAAGCTGAGAAAGTACAATGGAAGGCGGATCCAGCAAAAAGCGTGCCGATTTGCATGTCTTCTGTCAGGAACGAGGCCAAAAGGACTTATTTATACACTCGATTTAACTTTAAAGTCAATAGAGAAATAATTTTGTACAATGTGGTTAAATCACTAAGATTGACAAAAAGTTGAGTTATAATAAGACATTTTTTTCCGTTTTCATTTTTCTTCGGCAGAGCATTTTTCTACCGTACTGTATACAAACGAACACAAAGAACACGTGCCAAAGGAACACAACATACTCGATCGAAAGGATTGTTTTCAAAGCGAGCAAGGTTACACTACCATGCTAAAATGCAGATGCAGATGGCAAGCTCCTTATTTAATACATTGAATGAGGCTACCAGCAGCACGCCAAAATACCCCGTGTAACAGGAATCACCGTCCTCAGACTTCTGATTAAAAAGTTACGTTTTCCCCCTCTCAAACCCAGCATGAACTGTTTAACAAAGCGAAAAAATTCCACTGATATTGCAAGATGCGAATTGGCGATTTTCGTGATTTATCTTCGTTTCGTGTCTTTGTTACGCTGAAACATTCAACACAGTACTTCTAAATATTTTATAGTAATTACGGATAAATACATATTCAACTTGAATGGGGATTTAAAAGACAATTTTTGAAGTCCATCCCTTAGAATCCTGTGCTGACAAAACTTACGTAAAACGCAACAAATAATAATCTGGCTGTTGTTGAAAATGTAATAAGGGTGTATTTCTGTCTATAGAATAAAAAAGAGATGAATAATCGTTGTTGAAAATTTGAGAGTAGGATAAAAGAAAAAATTAATAAACGTAAATTTCTTAGGTTTCTCTAATTTGTATTCTCAAATATTCGCAAATAGTTATTCATGAAGAACTAATGTTTTGACCCTGCTTTGTGTAAAGAATTTTCATTTTAGTTTTGATTTCAAACTGTTCGTGAAGCATTTCGTATAATTTACAACACAGCATGAAATGTTTATCTTCCAACTGAACTGCCTGAGCCACTTTCCACATTTCCTGAGTGCTATTGTGATTCCTACAACAGGAAATCGCCTCCAACAGAGACACAAATTGCAGGAGATATCTTTTGAATATTAATTCTAGAGAAACAGACCTTTGTTTGCTATTGTGAGAATTATGAGTCGACAAATCTTTTTATTCCCGTTTTTTCTCTTCTTATTTTAGAGGACCCAATTTACAAATTCAACCCGGAGCGCGTGAAAAGTAACGTTGTACCAGGGAGACTTAAATGCACGCTTTGCAGACGGGGTTTCAACTCTCGGAGCAACCTGCGTTCGCACATGCGCATTCACACATTGGAGAAACCCTTCCAGTGTAAGTACTGCAAAAAGTCATTTTCACAATCTTCAACGCTTCGAAATCACACCAGGCTTCACACAGGAGAAAAGCCGTACAAGTGCAACGTGTGTCACTTCGCCTACTCTCAATTAGCAGGACTGAGAGCACACCAGAAATCTGCGAGACATCGACCGTTACACGAAGCGGCGAAAGCGTCAGCGCAAACCTCGAAGAGCCTTCATGACGAATCAAGTCTAAGCGAACTTTCACCAGATTCTCCTAAATTAGAAAGTGTGTCACAATAGATGCTATTCAAATGTGATTAATAATGGTATATTAATTTTAAAAACTTAGACAGAAAGGGAACGCAGCAACATGGTATTCCTCCAAAACGTTGTGAGTGCATTCGGTCAGTATTGGTCTTCAATATGCAACTGTGCATAGTTTAACGATATTCACGGTATCCCAGAAGAAAGAAGCTCCCTGAATACTAAGTCTAAACCATAGAGGAACCAACAGCTTCACAGTAACAGGGTAATATCTATTATATTTGATACTAAGAGTTCGAATGAGAAAAAGGAACATTTTAGAGTTATACTACGTTGTGCGATCGTCGACCTTGCCATCAGCAAATTAAGCTGCGTCACTGATGACAATTTTTCAGTGTAGCTGGTGGGTCGGGAGATTGTAGTAAACATATCAACGAAAATAATCAGAAAGCACTTATGAGCTTTTCTGTTGTACATATAATAATGTAAATAGTTTGTAAAAAATTTCCTAGAAAGCTTTATGAGGACTGCAACCTGTAGAAGCGTGCTAACGTTCAAGCTGTCAATATGATTGACCGTCCAGTCAGTTTACGATATATCAATCAACTCTAGTTTACCCAAGAGCCGTTTTATAGAAAATAAACAGAAATTCACGCGTTCGAATGACTGATGTGTTGTGTTTACCGTGAGCTCTCTAGACGCCATTAACCGCGACATGAATTAAGGGTTTGGAATAATGTCTACCTGGAAACAGGAATATGATATTCTGTCACAACTTTCGACTATCCGAGGTAAACACGAAAATGGAAAACGGCATTCAGTTCAAGAACTTGAAAACGAGAAAATAAATAAAGAAATTCCGCCTTTCACGTTGCCCAATTTTCTAGTTAACTAGGATGAACTGATCATCACAATTTTGGTAAAATGTTTTTATTAGACTTTTCTGTCAAAGAAAAACAATACAATTTTTGAATGAATTTTTCATTACGCTAGCTGTTCATGCGAAAACGTGGTCGTATGTTAATTTCTCCAGCAGTAACTTATGCAATAATTTTCATTGAGAGTGGCGCCAGTTTCGTTTTCTCTTTTCATCCAATTTTGAATATACAAACGATGGGTTTTTCTGTACAATTCTGTGACTAAATTTACATGTAAACTCACTAATACTGGCAATTAAGATTGTTTTTTTCGAAGGATTATTATCATCATTATTACTATTATTGCTATTATTATTATTATTATTATTATTATTATTATTATCGTTATTATTTTCACATCATGTAGGCTATCAAGCAGGTGATTCGTCCTCTATAAAACACTGCATTTCCAATAAAAACGTTCGCGGAAAAAATGGCGTGAGACATTTTGAGTGGTAATAAAAAAGCCTCGTCATATCCACCATGTCGCTTTCCGAACTACCGTTTAGTTGACACTTTGTCTAGCAAGTCTTGCAAGCACCATTACCTTTGCTTAAAATGTCATTTTCGAGGAAAGTTACGCTAACGTTGCTTTTAGATAGCATCAATTTTTCTTTCCTAAGTGATCTTTAAAAACTGCGCAAGTAATGTAACAGATTAGAGTAGAGATTACTCCAGATAAATCCAACCTTTATAGGCCGGAACCTGCACGCAGCTGTAGAGATCCCATCAATACAAGCCGCTCACTTTGATTAATGTTATATAAAATGGAGGAACCTATATCAGGGTGGTTAGCTATAAGTTACCCTCGTCTTATGGGTTGTTTTATCAAATCATATTAGTAAGGGTTTCTTAAAACTTTTGACGATAAAAATCAACGGTAAAACACGACGTTTCGACCGTGCTTCGGTCATTATCAAGTGAATGGTAAAAACATAATGGTAAATATATATATATACATGTAAGAAGTGTGAATTTGTAAAAAAAATTTTCGGGTGTAAATGAACAATAAAAATATACAAAGAAAAAACTAATGAAAGGCTAATTAAACACTTTAGCACGAATTGAGTCAGATTGTACATTGAGCGTAGGTCTCAGTTCGTGGATAAAAAACATCTCATAGACGAGACAGTCAAATTTATTCGTGCATTTCATTAAGACGCTAAAGTTCTTTGTAAGATCCTTTGGAGCCAAAGAATGTTTGTCGCGAAGATGCTTGCCAATTGATGAGGAAGAGTTTTTGTGTTCTTCAACACGTTGGTGAAGATGACGGCGTGTGAAACCAACATAACCTGCATCGCACAGGTCACATTTAAATTTGTAAACAAGGCACTGTTGGTTCACAATCGGCGGCTTAGCTTCTCGCAATTTGAGCTTTAGCGTCTTAATGAAATGCACGAATAAATTTGACTGTCTCGTCTATGAGATGTTTTTTATCCACGAACTGAGACCTACGCTCAATGTACAATCTGACTCAATTCGTGCTAAAGTGTTTAATTAGCCTTTCATTAGTTTTTTCTTTGTATATTTTTATTGTTCATTTACACCCGAAAATTTTTTTTACAAATTCACACTTCTTACATGTATATATATATATTTACCATTATGTTTTTACCATTCACTTGATAATGACCGAAGCACGGTCGAAACGTCGTGTTTTACCGTTGATTTTTATCGTCAAAAGTTTATCAAATCAGTTGATAAATTAAAACAACTTGTTAATTATTGAGGCCAGTATACGCGACTCTACTGCCAGCTGGAAATTCAATCCTTACTTCGCTTTTTGTGTTTGTTTGTATAAAGTAATTGATGCTCAAGTGTTACGCTATATCCATACATCAGTACACGAATATGTTGGACTTTCCGTTCCCATTTCACACGAAAATGAAAATGCAAATATTAAGACTTTTTCTCTCCAAGACAACTGCACTTCCTGTCTTCCATCTGCATTTGGGCAAGCTTACCGTTATTAGCACACGTTCGTATGGGTGTGTCTTATCTTCGCCGATCGCGGTGCACGGGTCGCGAGTGAATTGCCGAGGGTCGCAGTTTGCTGGTAAATTAAGTTATCACTCCGTTTGGCTTTCCCGCCATGAGGCAAGAAGTAATCTTCTGTGGCGTGAAAAATCATGAAAATTCAATAGTTCATCAAATAAGTAAATGGATCGAAGAGAAAATTCTACATTTTAATATTCCACTGAGCAACGTAAAGATGTTGTCCTCTCTTGTCTTTTTGTATTTTGGCCGCTAATTTTATCGAGCAATACAATTTATAGAAAGAGAAGGAGAACTTTTTCAAAAATATATGGTCAAAACATATTTTCTGCGTTCCCTTGGGGTTACGATTAATGTTTTTCCTCCAAAAGGAGCTTAATTGGTGATAACCTTAATGAGGATTCTGCTGAGAATAAGCTCAGACCACTTTGTCGAATTCAGAGTTCCGATGTGGCAGAAAGACTTGAACAACTATTTCACTGGGTATCAGAGCACGGAGTAAGCCTTTGAGATAAACCAATATCAACTTTTTACGGGATTTTATTCATTTTGTTTATTACATATACTTCATGATTACGCATAAATACAAATCACATCGTAAGATCCAGGGCGCAGACACCTTATAGTTAACACAATACTAACAACGTTCGTGCCCGAATAGGAAAAAGGTAGAAACATGCATAAGAAAAGTAAAAAAGGCATAGACTGGTAGAGACGAGTAACAATGGAGAACAAAAGTAATGAGGAAACATTTTCATAAAACTCATGGCTGCTTGCAGGCAACGGGTTGTGCACCTCTGGAAATCAAAGGGTATTGATGAAAAATACGGGCTGTGTGGCCAGAATTGAACTAAACATGAAATGATGCCTTTCAATAGCCTTACGAAATTTCATTCCCAGAGCTGCTAGTAAATAGAAAAGAAGTTTTATTGAGCATCAAAAATGCCTTAGTCACGTCCCTTGTACGATGGACACCGAGTGTATCAAAACTTTGCAAATGGTCGTAAGCAGAAAATACGACCATTTCAAACACATTCTTTGTGAGGGTATCCTTAATTAACTAAGTTCACCCTATAATTCACAGATTGAAGATCGATCTGTACAATTCCTTATATAGTAGTTAAGAGAATTTGGGGTTACATCATAATAGCACTCTCTGGCTTATAAGTCTTATAAATTTGTCTATTCTTGTCACCTGTCTGCTGGACAATGTATTGATCTTATAACGAGAAGTTACAAGTTAATCACTTCTGGAAGTTAAAGGTTAGACACTGGTCGCAAAGGGCTAAGATATACACCACTTTAAAAGAACACTTGGAAACAGCTCAGCGTGGCTAAATTTAGGGAGCGAGATGCTCAAGACATCCGAGACTGACTGACAACAAATTGCGAGGGCTTCAGGGATCCTTCAGTGTCCAAAGCGGTCAGAGCAGCATATAGTACCTAGTGGAGAGATGATGAAGGGCTGCGGCGGAACACTTACCTTGAATAGTTTCACACAGTGAAGGTTTTTCATGCAGTCTGGTTTATGGCCAAGAGCAGGTTGGATCTTGTTACCGCAATGTGGTCATTTCACATGCAAGTTTCAGGCAGTAGTCAACATGGACCAAGTGATGGTAGATTAATTAGTTCGCTTATCACTAAAGGGCAGAATTCCTGAACGCTGATTGACTGAAACAAAGGACATTTTTTTTTTTAATCAAGGGCATTTTTGTAATCAAGAGGGCCGATTGCTAAGTTTTTGTAAATCAGTTCAAACAAACTTTACAATGGCCAAGACTAAATCTCATTGAATCGATTGGTTGGTTAGATTTGATTGGATTTTTTGTAAGCATTAAGCGGGCTTTCAATGAGAAATAGGGAAAACCGCATGCAAGATTCCCTAATTAATTTTGCCCTTTTAATGATAAACAGGTAATCGCATGTTTCCTCGTAAAATTAAGGATTAATCATGCGTCATGATTGGTCCTTAATGTGACTCGGCCCCATGCGATTACCGATACTTATTTACTAGGCACGCAAACAAGGGCAAACAGACGAAGTAACTGGGAAGTTACTGTTAATTTAGTCGCAGTTCACAGAGTGAATAATTTGTTAGGACGAAAAATCCGTATGTTAGATAACCCATCGTTTTGTTCATACAAACTGAAAAAAATAATCAGACGAACTAAAAATGCATCTTAAGTATAAGCCACTCGTGATCGGCTGGGTGTGGAAAAAAACAGTCCAGAATAAAGTGGGGTTAAATGTATTGAGGCTTAAATTTTATTTTTTCAAAATATATTTGTTTGTGGTCACTTAATTTTTTTCTGTCCTTATTATCTTTTTAATTGTCGGCATTTGCAGGTACGCACGTGCGTAGGTGCGTACAGGTAGCTATGCCCCTGCCCAATCGAATATTTAAGCATCAAGACAATTAATTATACGACACTATTGACGATTAACAAAATGAAACAATGCATACTAAAATTGCTTTATTGACTGACCATTTCATGGCTTTCGAAAAATAATCCAAGAGGTATTTGCCAAGAAGGGTAGGCGGATGATTTCGCATTGCTCGTCACCGTGTAATGATTTCAGTTAAGTACTATTACAAGTTTGACACTCCGTTTACACTACACATACAACTACTTGCCACCCGTGAATAAATCCTCTCCAAGATATGCATTACTAAGAAAGTCACAACTGGGAAGAGAACAGATAGCTTTATGCACGTGACTAGGTGTCACGAGCCTGCAACCATATGACGTAGTCTGGTCAGTGGCAAAAGCCCATGACTGTCGTAAAATATCCTCGGCAAACCTACTGCATGCCGCTAAGAGCAGGCTCTCGATCACGTGAAGATGAACTCCGTCAATGCTAACAGTTTTAAGTTTGATTCCTATGTCACTGCACGTATCATGAATCCACTCCTGCTCCGGGGTTACAGCCGACAAATACAATGCTGGACCGCTTTCTCGTGGCTCGTCCGTCCTCTTTTCAGGTAATGAACCCACCACATCTATTTCGACATCTTCACACTCCTCGCTTGCACGTGGTACATCAGGGAGATATTCTTCTTTCTCTTCCACTTCTGATAGAAATCGACTTGAAGCTGTGAGGCTTCTGAAACGATGCTCTTCGCATCTATGAGTTTCAACTTCTTCTGAGCTAACTTCAGGTAAGCAAGCTCCACATAGCTTACAGAACGAAACATTCTCACTTACAGTTCCTTCATCAGACGGCGAGTAACCGAAACGACGGCACCAAATAAAGACATCTTTCGTGCTGAGCTTACATGATCGGACACTTTTACAAAGATCTCTTCTGATGGCAGCTGCCCTTTGCCACTCGCAGGCTCGTCTCTTACCAATATTCCAGCTCTGGAACTGTTCGGCCGAAGAGGCACAGTATGGATACTTAACAACGTTCCTCTCATGATGGATCAAGGGATGTTCTTTCACTGCCAGTCTTAGCAGTTCGAGAGTTTCGTCCGATAAACTGCTCTGTTCATCTTGGCTGTTAGATACAGTCTCGGGACTGCTGCATCGTGAAGCTGGCAAGCTGTTCAACGGTGTGGACGAAACAGAAGAAACTCCTGAATGAACAACTGAGATTGGTGATTCTAGTTTTAGCTTCTTCAGTGGAGGCGGATACTGCGCAGAGTTGTCGAAATTTGTCTGAGAATTCACTGTACAGAGCTTATCTGCTTGGTCCTTGTTGCCTAAAGGGTTTGCCGGGCCTCTATCTACATTATCACTGTAATCACCTCGACTGGAATTAGTTGAAACCGCGATTAAGTTTGTGGCAAAGCTCTCTTCGATGCTTGTGCTTGATAATGTATATGGAATACAATTATCTTCAAATGTTCTGC
This sequence comes from Galaxea fascicularis, assembly GCA_948470475.1. Taxonomy (NCBI): domain Eukaryota; kingdom Metazoa; phylum Cnidaria; class Anthozoa; order Scleractinia; family Euphylliidae; genus Galaxea; species Galaxea fascicularis. The sequence continues at coordinate 29,213,633 of OX419335.1, read as the reverse complement.
GGTCCAATTCCAAGTCCACAACAGTTTCCGATCCCAGTGTCTGAAGCCCCGTGTACGTTCTATCCAGCTTCAGCTCGTGAATGATATCAACTCGTTTGTTCCTGGGATCGACGAAATGCAGCTGAACACGCACTGGAAATTCACCCCAACCTCTTCTCGTTAAATGAAAGGGTGGCTTATTCACTTCCACGATGTCATTTGGGCGATAGCTCGGGTGAAGGAAGAACCAAACCTTCTTGATAAATCGATCGATGGGCGGGTCTTCAGGGGGACCTCGCACGTACATCATCCACTTGTGGGTTGATTTGTCGTTGTCTTCTCGACTGTCGACAGGTATGTACTTTGACGTGTTCCCAACAATGATTCGTTTCTTCAGGTAAAATCGCGAACCTGAGCAAGTGACTGACACGGGTTCTGCATTTAGAGAGCATTGTTCAATCGCATCTGTCTTCACACCGTTACGGGATATTTTACATCTGGACTGCTTTGAAGTTTCGTCGTGGTTTTGATGTACAAAAGGTGAAGTTGATATTTGCAATTGTTCTCTTAATGTTTTTGTGAGATTCACGTCATCAGAAGAAGGAGCCATTAATTTCTCTTGTTCCTCAGCTGAGAGTATCGTATTGTTGTTGCCTTGTCCACTCCTCGTTTCAAAAGATTTCTTCTTGAACTCGCAATTAACGAGGTTCCCATTAACCAGGGTTTCAGTTCTTACCGTGAGCTTTTTAGCCTCAAGGGAGTCGCTGGTTTCCGACTTGCACGGGCTACTCCCTTTTGTTGCTGATTGAGTTTCAGTTGTGGGAAATCCAGCTTGTTTGACTCGACTGCGAGTTGACTTCTTGGTGGATCCACATTCGCCCCTGTCCAATCTGGCAGAGGTGCGATTTCGTTTCAGCTCTGAAGTACCGTAGTATTTCGCCAACACGCAAGCTCTCAATCTGTCCAACATTGCCTTCGCTTGACTGATTCTATCATGGATTACATCGATTTCTCTCTCCTTTAAATGTATCTCAAACCCGAACTGTTGGCGGATAATGTCATTGATTTTCTGTATAGCTTGTTCTTTAGCATCTTTCTGTCGAGTACTTAGACTTGCTTGTTCGCGCTTCCGTTCGTTGCTTACGGACTCATAATCTGGGTCTTCTGTTTCCTTTTCGTCTGAAGTAGTTTCCATATTAAACTGAATAACCTCTGTCGTGTGTATTGGTGCTAAAGTTCTTGAAAAAGACAACTTGTGCCAACCGAAGAAATTTTCACATGGTGTTTACGTTATATGCGCGTGCTCACTGCTGAGAACGCTGCTGGCCAAGGTTCCATGCGTGGGCGCAAAAGTTTGTCTCCAGGGTGGAGATGCTAGAAAAGCAAGGAAAAAGAAATACCACATTTTAAGCGCAGAAAGCAGAAATAGCAATAAAGAAACCAGAAAAGTATTTCTAGTGTATTTTTATATATTCAAAATAGAAAAAAGGAATGCTGAATCACTATTTACTCGGAAATTCTGTTGCGCGTTTTCGCCTAAAGCACCCACTCCTCCCTGATACCGAAAATGTTTCATCTGTGTTCAAAATGGCTGATTAGCTTGACTGTCAACTGGCAAGGAAAAAGTAACATCTTTTCAAGTGTATCTGGGGCGTCTTTGAACAAAAATGCTTCATGATTTCAAATGAGATTAAAATTTTAAAAGAGGATAAATCGCTGTGTTGGTTACAGTCCAGCAGTGGCAAAAACATCATAACTATGGCCTCGAGTTCTAACGATTTGGAAGGGCAAATTTTACAGTGTGCTAAGTACACCTGGAAGCTTGGTCTTTGTTTGGGAAGAGGATCATGTAGTGTGGTTGTTGAGGCTTTTGGAACTTCTGCTTCTTACAACAGGCAAAAGAAATCTCGAGATATCAAAGCTGCTGTCAAGATTTTCAAACAAGGACAACATTTCGAGGCTGCTGCTGCTAATGAAATAGAAATTCTAGAGTATTTGCGAAGCCAAAGAGATTCCGACTGCAAGTGTTACATAGGTGAGATTTCATAAGCTACAAGTAATTGCAGAAAGACTTGAAACACTCCTTGTAAAGACGGCATTTTTTTTATATGTTTAAAGGCAACCTCGTCCCCATCTCTCTCCCTCCCAAGCAGTGTTTTTCGAATTTAGGAATTTCTTTGAGGCCAAAGTGCGGCAAGATTTCCACACAGCCTCATACATTAATTATACGTGCATTTTGTGGCTCAACTCTATTCGTTTTTGGAACAGGGTTAGTATGACAGTGATGCATGTATAATAATATTAATGTAGGGAGCTGTGCAGAAATCTTTCTGAACACAAGCCTGCAAATAATTGTTGTCCATAAGCAGGTCATTTGTCAGGCCAGGGTCAAGTTTTGGCCGGACAAGAGAACGCACTGGTCAGAAATCCCCAGTCAGTGCGTCCAACCAGGCTAAGCTGACTCTAAGCTATCACAGGTCAAAACCTACAATTTACTGGACATTTGTCCAATGACCGACTGTTATTTGCAGGCTTGGAACGTGCTTTCCCTTATTGATTTACAGTGAAATGTCTCAACCTTTCTGAAAAATGCTTGTAACTAAAGCCTGTTTTAAAAACTTGCATATAATAGTAAGCATAAGCCCAAGACTGCATATGAAACAAGAATAGCAAAGACAGGTGTCAATCATTTTAAAAGATATTCAAAGAATTGTGCATGCTGTGGTATTAGGATTGAATTGAGTGCATTATTTCTCTAATGTGTCCAGGTAAGCTGAAAGCCACACCTAGGGCATTGTGGCCATGTGGTAGCCAGGGTTTGCACACACCTTGAAAATCCTTGAATTTGAAAATAAAACTTCACTTCCTTAAAAGTCCTTGAAAATTGCAGTCGGTTCTGGAAAGTCCTTGAAATATGTTGCCAATTTTATCCAATGAAGCTTCTCAAGTGTCTGAGATGAAAATCGGCACACTATCTACTTTGAGCATCTGATGTTGCGTCATAGTGGCTTGATTTTGCCCCTCTTGGAGTCCTGGAAAAATGAGAAAATGTGTCCTTGAAAGGCCTTGAAAAGTCCTTGAATTTTTGGTCGAAAAAAGTGCACAAACCCTGTGTGTGTAGCGGGCATTACTCCTTAAATCTATCACCACCAGTTCGTTAATTAAAATCTTGTTTCCTATTGTACATGAAATTTGATGGACCATCACTTCAAACAGAAACTTTCAAGACAATTTCTTGTTAATGTGTGGTTCTAGAAAATATCCAGACCCCTCCCACGGAGGGTTGTTTTGGTTTGCACCCCCTACCCCTCTGGAGATCGCAACTTAGCTCTGTACTTTTCTTTAAAAACTTTTTCTTTTGCCACTCCCTCCCCCTTGGAATTTCCACTGACCTTCCATGCAGGGAGGTATGCATCTTTTCTGGAACTGTACAATTTGAAAACTCCACTAGCCAAATGGTCCAAGTCTTCTTCATTAAATTTCACATTCAGTACTCTTATTTTTATTTTATTTGTTCATTGTCTTTTAGTACAGTTGCTGGATTACTTCTCTTATAAAGGTCTGATACACTTAGCTTATGAGAGGCTAAATTGCAATCTTCATCACCTCTTACTTAACAACTCTGGGAAAGGCCTGCCTCTGTACATTATCAAGGAATGTTCCAGGCATATTTTGAGAGCTCTGACTTTTCTGACTGCTAACATGGTTGTTCATGGTGACATCAAGATGTCGAATATCATGTGGAATGCAAACAGGGGCATGTTCCAGCTTGTAGACTTTGCTCTCAGTTTTGTTCAGGGAAGTCAAGTAAGATTCAGAGAAGTCAATACTTTTTCCAAGAAAAATATATTACTGGAGTTACACTGTAGCTTTCAATAATCTGAATTCTGTATTTGCAAGATCAATACCCTAACCAAAGTTCATTTGCAAAAGAAAACCAACTGGTGACAATATTTTTGCAGCCATTCAAACTAATAGTTTCTGAAAGTTTGATAGTTTTCAGACAGTTGTACGTCAACTTAGCAAAATAATAAATAAATAACAACAAAACAATGGAATGACAATGGAGTTTAAATTTCATTTTTCTTTAAAACTGTGCTCCAACTTTGTATGTTCAAAGCTCACAGGCTATCTTTTGCTGTTAACTTTGTTTGCTTGTTGGAAAACAGAACTTTCATGCAGAGATTTTGTCTCTTTCTAGAAGCTTACCCAGTTAAACTGCAATTATCCAGATCTTGATTTTTCAGACTTCTCAATTATCTGGACCATTTCCGCTGAACCCATATTTTCTCTTGTATAAGTCATGTTGAAGAACCCTAAAAAATTTTACTATATTCAATTTTGGCATAGAAAAATGGGTTTGAAACATACTAAGGGCTTGCACTGTAAATAAATTGCATTCATCTGAGTTCTGCTTTTTTTGGCCAAGACTTGTTTTTTGTCAACTGAATTTTCAGTTATATTTTATCCATATATTTGATTATCCAGGCTAATTTACTCTCATCCCAGCAAGTCAGATAATCTAGGTTCTACTATATTGGCATGTTGGGGCTGCAAAACAGTTTATAATTATGATTATTTTACCAAGATGGTTTTGGTATGATTTATTTATAGCCTTGTCAGCCTCTTCAGAGTCCAGGCTACAGATCCCCTGAAGCATGTGTGTGGAACAGATATCTTAATGAACGCACTGGTGACTCAACCAATTCAGTGAGTGTCATGTTGCTGTACTAATTTTATGGCTGGTTGATGTCACATTGTTGGTCTCCAAGGTCACATGAGAAATTGGCAATAGCTCTACTTAACCTCAGATTTGGGAGGCAGGATGGCCAAGTGGTTAGGGCACTGGCTTTCAATGTGGTGACCCGGGTTCAAATCCCACTCTGGCCACTAGCTGGTGTTGTTCTGGGTAAGTGCCTGGTTCAACTCCTCGGTCATCCTTGTAAATAGCCTGGTTTGCCTCTCACCAGTTGGGATTCTTATCATGTTATGTTTATTTGAATTATTTGTTTCTTTGGATTTAAGTGGAGTGCCTGTAAACTAGCTTGGATAGCTAAGTGCACTTCCACTATAAACACAGTTCTTTATTTATTTTATTTTATTTAGATACATTTTTAAGTACCATTTAAATTGCAGATACTTGTGAACGAAGTGACACTCCCTTTTTGTTTCTTCAGAATTGCTGTTGTGCAAGTGACATGTGGAGTTTTGCATTTGTACTTTGGTACATATACACAGGACAACCAGCTTCCAGAGTTGAAACAGATGGCCAAGTCTGTGAGATGTGCTCAAGGGCAGAGGTGTTTGTTTGATACCATAACATGATAGAGTTAAATCATGAATAGACACACTGGCAATGTGAAAATCTGTACTGTGAATGTGATGGTTGCCCTGATTAATAGTAGCACAAATTATTCACAAATAGAAATTATTTTACTTGATAACATTGTTGACCAATAAATCTCAAGGCTGCTGTTTAAAAAAAGTAGAACCGTCTAATGTGCCATCATGAATGTTTCATCTGCCGTGATGGGATATACCCTTCGCAGACTATACGATTAGAATTAAAATAGGCCATTCAGCCGTTGAGTATTGTTCAACAGAAATTATTTGTGTGATTTGTACTTTGCAGAATGAAGTTTGCATTTATTTTATGGAAACTGAAAGGCAGTTGCCCAGGGATGGAAGAAACATTACACAAAAACTGCATGAGTCATTTCTTGACCTTATAAACAGGTACAAGTGTTAGTAGGACCGTTACTGTTGTTGTTCTTTTACCGGGGAAGGGAGAGGGAGAAAGAGAGAGAGCGGAATTCCTCTCCTGCCCCCCCCCCCCCTTCCCCTTCTTCCTCACGGTTTTTGCTTTAATCCCAGTTATCCCGTGGTCAAAGAACGACACACGTAGAAAAGCCAGTACAGCCAACGGAAACGCTTCCAACGCAGGTCAATCTGGCCAATCTAGGCAAAGCCCTTAGGAATTTGAGCCAACGACAAGACACCCAAACTCACGGCACCCGCATTCTTTAGTTTTATTTCTCTTTTGATCTTATTTTGTGTTTTATAATCGTTGGTTACAGTTGACCAAGATTTCTCTCCAAATCGTTTCCCTTAAGTCGCTATAACACCGTCAAAACGCGTACATATGAGGTTTCATAAGGCTCGCAAAAATTCAACCGAATAACTTAGCCGAAACCCAAGCACGCAAACAGATTTGCGCGAAGTTCCTAAGAATTTTTATGAGCCTTTATTCCTGGTCGAGGCAGCACCCAAAAGTGACAATTAACAACCAGCGAAAGTAACATACCGCGTCAGACGTTGTTTATGTGTTGTTTCTTGACTGTCCTGAAGAAACTCGAAATTGAAAACTTCCAAAAATATAGCCGAAAGGTTCGCGGAAAGCCAAGAAGCCACACATTAACTTGCACGGCCAGTTTTGGCTCAACGTCTAAATTAACTGTTTAAACTGCTCTGTCAAAAACGCTCTACTTCCGGTAGAAAGAAATGTACAATTATGCAGTAAACGAATATTTTCAGAGGCCGGGTAAACCTCAAAAATTGCCAGTTATCGCTTTATCCGGGTTTGAGTGTAGTCAGTCTTTCTATATCCTCCCTGTTGTCTTACGAAACAGCAAATCTTTTAACTGATGTTCATGGTCAAATGTAAAGATACCCGCTCCCTAAAGTTATTGAGAATTGTCGAGATACTGTAATCGTGGAGTATGACGTGTGAATTGCTACCGCAGGCTGAGAACATTTTTGTTTAGAACCTAACACGAAAATGTGATGGCACCAAAATTTTCCCAATGACTTAACGTTCTGCTTCTTTTTCCAGGATGATAAAGTGTAGACCTGAGGAGAGGGTGACCCCTCCTGCTGCTATCCAACATACATTCCTTGAATCCTCAGATGTCCGTCAATTCAATCTGAGTTTGGCAGACATGATGTTGCTTCCAACCACTTCTTTACTACTGGACAACATCTACCCAAACAAAGGTGCGAGTCTCTTGCTTTCATCAGTTTTGGGTTCAAACAGATTATTAAATATTAACAAGATTATTTCTTCTCTGACTGATAAAAATGAACTCTAGCTACGCCCGCAAAATGAAGGTGCAGTACAATATGACAATCTTTCACGAACATCCCCTCCACCATTGCAGACGTTGGTCAATGAATGGCATCGCTTTCAGCAAGCTCGGCGTAGAATGTAATTGTGCCCGTTAAAAACGAATTCTCTTACTGTAGAATGATCCAGCGTTATGTGTAACTTTGCGCAGATTGTCTGGAGGATGTAAAAGAGATGTGCACTAAGTATGGCGATATTCGATGTCTGACGAGAGGTTTTGATGGAAAGGCAAGTAATAAGCCCTGGCGCGCGTTTCTCGAAACTCCCGAAATTTTTCGGGTGCATTTCGGGTCAGTGCCATAATTTCCTTGCTATCTTAAAAACGAAGACCGTTTCCAGAC
>OX419335.1:29096190-29201190 GCA_948470475.1 Galaxea fascicularis | reverse complement strand
TATCCTTTACAGCGTCAAGATTAAGATTTGCGAATGAAGAATCCTCTTTCGTTGTTTCTCGGGGTGAAATAGGCCGAAGCCTCGTCTCTCCATTTGTGTCTGTAATAGAAACGGATATCTTTCTCTCGCCCCTGGTTTTAATAGACGACTCCGTCGCGTCAACGCGCGATTGCTTTCGTCGCATTTCTTTTTTAGGCTTTGATGATGTTTGCGAGGAAAACGAATCGATTGAGTCGTCGACCTTCGGAATGCTTGTCCGAGAAGTTAGCGGTGAGGGATCTCGAGGAGATAACATTGCAGTACCACTCATAGTAGGCAGCGTTGGCAATGACATGCTCTTCCGTCGCGCGGTGTCCGAATTTTGTTGCGTCTGCGTGTCTGTGGTTCCATCCACACTTCTCGATAAAGACGAATCGTCGCCGGCTTTAGCGTTTCTACCCGAAACCATCCTCTTAGATTTTCTTCTCTTCCTTCTTGTTGTGTCAACCCCGGGTTTACTCGGCATTGTTTGCTGTCGTGTTATTGTTTCTCCCATTTTATCTAGAGTCCCCGAATTGTGCGTTATCTCTCGTAACTCGTGCCGGAGGCGCCGCATTTCGTAGTCAAGAGAGCTAAGATTTGCGGTCTGATACCCATCGATGTTGCCTTTGTGCAGTCGCAATCGATTGCTTGCTCGCTTGTTCAAATCGCGAGCCATGCTTGCGTTGTGATCAAGCTGCTGAGCCGATAAAATGATGTTGTTGTTACGTCGTGGTGTTCGCTCTCCCATGGTAAATCGATTAAACTCCGATTGTGCTCTCATGCAAGAATGTAACCGACCCTCTTGTATCTTCCTTTTTCTGCAGTTGTTGCCGAACGAATCAAAACACAAGACGTCTTGACAACTCGTTGAGAACCATTGTCGTGTTCAGCTTTTCAATAATCGTTTGCATAACAATCGTCCGGTAGACATATTTCGACTGTGTGGGGAAGAATTTCAAACCTCCACGGTATTTGCATAAGACATCAAAGCGTCACACTACAATGGGCAATACGACGAGATTGAATTGTTCAAAGATTTTTGTTAAGCCCAAGCATCACAGAATGCCGTTCTTAAATACCGAGTGTTTACTAAGAGCACCTCTCTTTTGTCTCTGGGTCATTCGTAAACAAGCTCTGTTTTGCCCTTTGAGACCGCACAAAAGCCAAAACAAACCGGTTACAAACAAATGTCACGAGCTGTAATCCGCACTCGACTTTTACAGCGATTTGTGACGTCCAAAATCAATGATACGGTCCAATATTCACGAAACGTCTTCTTTCAGGGAAAGGCATGGCAAAATCGACCTCTGCGGCTTTTTTATGGTCGAAAGAATTTGAGTTTCGTGACCTGTGTCTCATGTGGAGCGGTCATCTATTTACGTCATCACCTTGGCGGGTTTCAAGATGCTAAATAAAAATTGGCGACAGATTATCACATCGTTCATGGGGTCTTTATTTTCTCATTAACCCGAAATAGAGTGCTCCTTGCGGTAACGCTTTATCCCAAGGATTAATTTCAATGTCCAACTGTCAAATCACCATTTCTCTTCTCGATATCAAACCGTTTTCGGGATTACAGTCAGTACATGAACATCACGCTATGGAACTTTCTCTTACGTCATCTGCGAGTTTGACAGATTGTTACATATGCCACCTTTCTGCGGCGGTTTAGAATGGAGAAATGTTTTGTGCATATTTGGAGTTTTGAACTTTTACTTAATCGTTCAATTTTCCCCGTTGCGGACAGCGGAGCAGTCGAAAGCTTGTTAAAAAGAAAGAAGAGAAGTTTGATGATGAGCTGTTTCAGTTGCGATTGATTTTGCGCTTATTTTATCACCTTGTTATGTTGTCATGCTTCACTCTTGCAAAACAAAAAATATTGGACTGAGTTGTTTTGTAGCACTGAAGCGGGGGATATTTTCGGCTTTGAATGACGTGTTCTGCCCTCTGCGTGCAGAGTTCCGTACCGTTAATCTGTTGTCATTTCATTTATAAACAGTGAAGTTTGACGAACAGTCGCACCTGTCTCGACCAGTTTGCATTCGATAGAAAAATAGGAAACGAATATAAGTAGCTTGCAAATGGAAAGAATTATGAAGACTCAAAGCAAAGTTTGTCAATCAAATCTTTCCACGTTATCAGTCGGCCAAAAGGGCCGGGATGACATTTCTTAGCACCCGCTTCTCAGTCTGAAGTGAGAGCATACGTTTCGGCGTTCTTTCGAGTGCACCTTCGTATGATCGTAAGCACCAAAGCTCGAGCATCCCCTCTTTTTCCCTAGCCCCCACCCCCTCAGGACGGGCTGGTACTTAGAGTACTGAAGTCTTAGACATCTCGGTTACTTCGAGAGTTTTGTAATCTTCAGAGGCCGGAGAGACAGAGCGTTTTAGGTGTTCTTGACACACTTTGCTATGACTCATAACGAATTGATTTGAAGGATGTTTTCCGGAGTAAGAAAATGTTTCTCATTAACTTGGTTATTATACGTGTGGCATAATTCTATCCAACGTTAAACAAAGTGAGAGTGTGCAAAGATAATTTATCATCACCTCCATCTCCAGTCAGCTAAATGCATAAAAGCTTACCTTTACTGCGCTGTAAGAACCTGTGAATCTCACGCATGACGTAAAACGAAGAAAACAAGAAAACCGTCGGTACGGTAAAAAGGCTCACAACACGAAGAAAACCTTGTCAGGTGAGTAAACCGGCATAAAGCGCACATGGCTATATATATGCCTCAAAATTGATTCGTCGAAACAAACTGGTACGAGTAATAGGCAGCAGCTAAACAGGCGCCGCGCGTACGTTTTCGTTCTCCAAAGCGCTTTGTGCTGGCCCCATAATCTGAACGTCAGGAGCATAATGCGAAATCACTGAAAATAGTTCGGCATGAAAATACGAACCATGGATCCAACGGAGAAATTTAAATCAAAGGGCCAACTGACTTAGGCCAGACAAAACCCCACGGACTACATCAGTAGACTTAAGAAAAACGTTTGAAAAATGTCGGCCTGGTCATCGCAGACAAAGAAACAATAACCACACCGTGTCAATTAATCGCCTTATGTTCACTCCAATGATACAGAAATTGGAGAACTGTAAAGGCGATTTATACCAAGCTAGTTGTAAGGAAATGCGCAGTTCAAAGCCCTGACTCATGATCTCCGCAGTAGCCGCACAAAATTCAACCGCGTCATTAATACGTATATCACAATTGCTCCGCAAAAACACAAAATGGTAGAGTAACGTGATTAATAAATAAATAAACAAATACCCGCATTGCACCAACGTAGTAGTCCCAAATTGTAATAATTCATTGACGGATAACGTGTTCAAAACTAAAATTGCCCCAGAATAGGCTAATAGGTCAAATTAAATTAGTAAACATTAAAGAACAGTGATAATAATTGATACTCGATGTCACCATTAATAATAACTTATCATATAAATAATAAGTAATCGTTACTATAAGTTGACAGTGACCCTGAACAACAGAGGTCGGAAAATGTCGGGGGCATAAATGACAGTAACAGGAACTGCAAATGGAATTTGAATAACTAGTAAATACTTATGCATATTTCTTTGTACGCACACTATTAGCTTTACACTCGGAGAAATCTGAAGCTCCTGCCGAAATTGTTATTTTTAAACTATGAAGGATCCCACTGGGACACCTCCCCGTACAGACTGTCGATTGCTCGTAAGTAGGTTTTAACAGCTCCTCACTGGTTTGATGTAACCGAATTTACCTCTCAGTATTCTGAACAGTTTGTACCTAAGTAATATGAGGTTCTTTTTCTTCAATAGTAAGTTATCGTCGTACTACAACAAACTTTTGAACTCATAGCTAATCTCTTCGAAGAAAGAAAACCCAGTTACGTCAATTAAAAGCAAAACTAAGACAGTTACTCTAGCTAATCACAACCGATATCAACTTCCTGAAAACGTCAGAGTTGGAAGCAAATACATGTACCCGGGGATAAGGGCGGAAAAATGCTTGTGAGCGCAAGTTTTACTCTAACCAATTAGCAAGCAAAGTACAGTAAAAGCAAAGCAAATGAGTATCGTTTTCGATGCTTGGTTTACAACGCCCGGCAGTTCATCTGACAGTTTTAAATTAAGTCCGCGTTTCTGCTTTCATCCTGTTCCTCTTTTACTCTGTTAGATAAATTGTAAAAGCATATAATAGCCAGGGCCAGCACCACACCAATGGAAATAAAAGCAACTGATGCAAAAAGCATTGAAAACCAATCGATTAAACCTGGAAAATGAACGAGAAACCGTGTTAGCCACTTTCCATTTGTCTCTGACGTCATAATCTAAAAAAGCAGCGGGGGGGGGGGGGGGAGATAGCCTCTTTCCTACTCCCCAAAACTTTGCGTCATTACAAATGAACGTACTTTCACGTCAATTACAAAAAAAAATCTTTTGCCCTAGTTAAAATCTCATCCAAATCGACAAAAAACGAAGCAAAAAACCCATAAACCATGAAAGGGATCAATTAATTTAAAGGACTAGCATCCAAAGGCAAAGGGTCGATTCTGAGCGGCGTGCTTTAATGGTCTTGATGGGGTATAAACCCGCACTTTTGTATATAACCATGGGTATCCCTTCCTTGGCGATAGCCGCTTCTAACAAATACGAGCTCAAATAATATATGTTAAATAAAAAATTCTCTCCGGGAAGAAAAAAAAATAGGAGCCCAAATAAGAGTCCTAATCAGCGTTACAATTTAATTATAGCAGACAATTTAGTAGACCTTTAGGGCCTCTTCATATATGAGCCCGGTTGGCCCGGTTGGCCCGGTTTCCGAGATCTCGCGACACCATTATGTCCTTTGTAATAATTTTGATACGTTCATGAGAGGGCGGGCTGGCTCGGTTGCCAAGATTAAATTGGTTTCTGTTCATATGGCCACTTTCAGCCCGCTTTCCAAGATGAAACATTCGGAAAATCGGTGGCGCGACCATTCTGGCGTGAAATCTAACGAGCAAGCCTGGCGAGGATTTCTCAAATTTCCGTTGACTTTACGTTAACTATCAACTGATAAAACTATTCTGAGTTTCATTTTCGAAGAAAAAAGGAGTAAAACCTCACGAAAATGCATTATATTATTTTCCTCCCGGAAACCGAGCTGAAGTGTTCATATGGCAAAAATTTCCAGCCCAGTTCCGGAGATCCCGGTTGGAAAAACCGAGATCTTGGCAACCGAGCCAGCCCGCCCTCTCATATGAACATCGAAGTTGTTATAAAGGATTTCATGGTGTAGCGAGATCTCGGTAACCGAGCCAGCCCGGTTAACCGGGTCCATATGCCGAGGCCCTTAGTGTGCATCTGCCTACGTGGGCTTACCTGATCTAATGTCTGTTGCTGGCGTTTGTTCATTATTCTCTGTCGAAGAGGATCTCCATGCAGTTTGAACGAAGAAGTTGGGTTTCGTATCTGCGAAGTATAAAAGTTGCAAATTTTACGAACTGTTCGTCGACCAACTGAACAAACTTTAACTACTAACGTTATACGCTAAAAGCACTCTTCAGTCAGTTACGACAAGCACGTTTCACTTGTCCTTGTACGGTTTTCAGTACAGTTCCGCTAAGTTACCATGGGTGACGTGAGAGGTCTTTCCGCGTGATTGGGGTACTGCTCATGCTTAAGCAGATAATCATAACGGAAAAATATTATACTGGCGAATGCGTGACAGAGTGGTTTTCAACTGAGTGTCGTAAAACCAAAACCAAAGCCAGTACTCTGACCAATCACAACAGACAGCTAATTGAACCAATCAGAAACTGAGGTAACTACTTGCAATTGGCGCCATGCAAGGGCGGGAAGGTGCGCGCGTGGAACTCGCGATTGATTTTGGTTTTGCTTCTCATTGGGTAAGAAAGTGGCGCGAGTTTTGTCAACCAATCACAGAGCGAAGTAAAGTAAAACCGGCCAAAGCAAACACGAATTAAAAACGTCTTGAACGGAACATAAAAAAAGCCAGCGTGAAACCATTATCTCACTATGTTAGCTCCTGACTACCACTACTCTATTTTCAAACACGAATTACTTTGGACAGTCTATTGAAAACCCTTCTATACTTGTTTAAAATGGTACGAAGAGATTCAGGCCGTGAATCAAGTTGTTCCCAATTTTATTATGCACCACTGTTCTCCTAGAACACATTCAATTACACACATTTTTACTGCGCGGCAAAAAATAGCCGTATAAAAACACCGGCTAAGGATCCTCAATGTTCAATTTCCTGTTCACCAGGCCATCGCTTTAAAGCAAAAACGTTCACTGAATGATCGACTTTTAACTCACTGAGTTTCAATTTGATGTTGTCCCGGTGGCGCTTGGGTGCCACAGGCCACACAACAAACGGTCCTTTTGTTATGTTTTGTTGTCTCTTGTCAGGACAGTATTGCCCATGCGTGTGGCAGTTGAAAACAGTGGGTTGTGGCGCGTCATTTCTGTGACACGTGACTATTTTACAGTGTAGGTACAGGGGCTCCGTCGCCACACCAAAGAACTGTTTGATGACGAAGCGAAAACGCACGGCTTTTCCACGCGTTTGTAGGTAGTAAACGTCTAATTGAACGTCGCAGCTGTAAGTGTGAGAGAAATAAACTACCGATGTTAGTAAGATATTCAGCAAGAACTGCCCTTCAATAGCTCCCTATGATTATACCATTTTCATTTCTTATTTTGCTCAATCTCATTCGCTGCTGTCGGAATGGGCCGACTCTTTGCACAAAACCTTGATAATTAGGTGACCCTCTCCATGTTTTAACGGCCGCAGATAGTTACATTTTGATATTGAGGATTAATAATGGTAATTGAACTGAGTGGAATGCAATTTGGTCTGAAATCATACGCGTGATTTCAAACTCGAACGAGCGCGCAGCGCGAGTCCGATTTGAAATCACAAGTATGATTTTATACCAAAATTGCACGATACGAAGTTCAATTACCACTTTATTACACCCATTTTGAAACCACACAGGTTTTTGTCAATATTAACAGTTATTTAATGTTCACTTCAGGAAAACCAGTTTTGAATTGTGATGGGCTTAATGAAGGATATGATTTAGAGCAAAAAATGGTGCAATTTGGGAATAAATTGCATTGTTGGGAGCCAATCAGATTTCATGAATGATGAGTGATTTCAAAATGGGTGTAATAAAAGGGTTAACAGGGGCTACATGATTGAAGACCATTCTTTTTGTAGACTGACTTACTTTTCGTCTATCAACTTATGCCTCATCGAAGACGGGACGAGAGAACGATTCTTGAACTTGCTCACGTAACATTCCTCAGGAAATGCAACTCGCCTATTATCAGTTGCTAAGAAACAAAAGGAAGCAAAGAATGTTAGCACACGTCACCGAAAGCAGCACGACCACGAGTGTACTGCACAGTGCACATCGCTTGTGTTTTTCCACAGGCCAAAAGAAAGAACAGAGAAAGAAACTACGAAAGATATTAAATGATGATCTGCCATCATTAAGCAAACTAAGACCAGCCACACCAGAATACAATGCCTTTGTGTCAGGGCAACAAGCATACGGTGTTGCTTCACTGGGCTGAAGTCTTGGAAGTTGAAAGATTCAGTTGCTGGGTTGCTCAATATAACTGCGTTTCGTTTATCATTTAACGTAATTGTTGAAGAGAGTTGGTCAACAATTATGTCCTTTTAACCGCTCGCAATTTCAGAAAAGGAAAGGAGGTCATGAGGGAAAACTCCAGATTTTATTTGGCGGTTATATTTTTAAAAGAAATCGTGGCTTTTGATAAACTGCGTACTGAAGTTTTCACACGACTCGTGACTTGGTTACTCACCCCCGAGGCCGGCCGCAGTTTAAGGCGGAAAGTTAGCAATTTTGGTGATAAAACTGTGGTCGTGTATCATCTTTATATAATTGTAGACATTGCCTTGCGTGGCCGTTCTTTGACGAGACTAAGGACTGACTGAATACCTTACAAATTAATGTGTCTAGGTAAGCTGAAAGCCACACATGGGGCACTATGGCCACGTGGTTTCGGGCATTACCCCTTAAATCTACCAATTAAAGTTTGAGCCTGAGCATTAGCAGACAGCTGTTTCGGCCTTGTTAGGCCTCATCAGCATGGCATAGCTTGTACCCAGCCTTAAGTACCCACGTGAATAAAACAAGCAATTAAATGTGATGTTTTTGGGGTGTGACTTCGAGTGACAGTAATTTCAGAGAGAAATTGTTTCAAGTTATATCATTTCTCACCTTCAACTTGGATAAACACCTTTCTGTACGACTCTATATTTATGGGGTCTTCTTTGTACTCAAGATTATACGCTCTGTCGACAAAGAGCCTAACTTGAACTGCCCGGGTTGTATTCAGACTTGTTGGTCCGTCCGCCCGAGTTCCTGAAAAGATTGACCGTTTAAGGTTGACAACTTAATACTATATATATTTAGCCAAGCCTAAATGCGGAGCTCCGCAGTTACCTCTTTATTGGCATTTACAGATAACTGACTATTATCAATGCCAGGACTCCAGTAAGGATCTCCCTATTGTGATTATATTTTTGTTACTGTTTTGCTGCAGAGCCACAGCCACCATTTAATCATCTGCCTTTGTGGCTCAAGGACTACATAATTATGAGCATTGAAACGATTAATAAACTTTTGTTTCATCACAGTTTAATTACATCTGATTACATTTTAATACAAATGATATAAATCACTTAACTAGGTCTACAGTGGCTGAGGCACAAATTTTGTAACAGTATCAATGACGGTTTAGTCTAGCAAACCAAATATTTCACAAAACAAAATGGTAAAACCCTAAAGTGGGTACTCTTCGACACCACCCATAAAAGAAGAAAAGTATTTTGTTCGCCTAGTTTTGAACATTTTTTGGAGTCATTCTGGTGATCTGTAAGAGTAAAGACGATAGAAAACTGCCGTCCATGACGTCCTTTTTACAATAACATCGCAAGAGAAAAGGTCATAAACCGTGAATCAACTCAGGTGATCAACTGCAAATCTCGTAAAGTTGAGCGGAATGGTTTTATTCAGCTCTTGATTTCGATCAATTACAAATATTGCTAAGTGACAAACCTTGACTACAAGTCGTGGGTGGTATTATTTTTGATAGCACTGTTAAGCTTAATGATAACAACTGATTGCCAATAACAGACAAACAAGTGGAATTCTGAAAAACACTTGTCAGCCGTAAACATTAAAAAAGACGAAGTTTTACTGCAGTTTAAGTTATATCGGCATTTTTTAACAACGAGAACTGCTGTGAGAGACAACATATTGGTGACATTTGCAATGCTGCAGCTGTTAAAAATCGTGTTTACTTTTGGCAAGGAGTTGTTGCTCTTTGCGACAGATTTCTAAATGTCAATCCCGCTCTTGTAAACTTACCGAAAATTACCAAGCCGAGCCGAGGAAAATGATAAACCGTTCGTTCGCTTGCCTTTTCTTCAACCAATTTTGTGCCCAAAAAAATGAGTGACAGCAGGGAAAACAAATAGTTTTAGGATCCCGAAATAAAATATTGGATAGAAAACATTTGGAAAAAACGAGCATTTTTTTGTCCAAACCATGTATTTTCAGATGAAAGCGTGAAAACTACAAAACGTAAGAAAACGTACAAAGAACGATGCGAATTTTTCTTCGACGTTTCCCGTAAAAATTGGAAAAAATAATGTAAGTAACAAACTTAACTCGTAGTAACCTAGACAGATCACTAATCAATTTTCTGGACATGCATGAATGTTCGTATACAAAGACAAAAAAGTAGTACTAACCTGCGGACAGTTTAGGGCAGTCGGGCCATGCCATTTAATATCCACACCCCCCCCCCCCCTATGGATGACATTTTCTGAGGGGGTGAGCCAGTCGGCATCCTTTGATCTTGCGATTTTTTCCGACGGGAAGTACAAAATTTGGCTTATTTCTGAGGGGGGGTATTGTGTCGGCACTTTGATCTTCTTTTCTTAGGGGGTAAATTCTTGGTGACCTCATCCATAGGAGGGGTGTGGATATTAAATGGAATGGCCCGTCAACAATCACTCCGAAAGCATAAGCTTTTATAATAGCCATCATTTCACACAATCATTGCTTTGCTAAGCAGATACAAATCCTTTGGGGCCTCGGATAGTTTTACCGGCCCTGTTACTCTGTGTTACTTCCCATTTCTACCACCCAGGAGGCTGTTCTCAAGTTGAGGATTTTTAGTGGCAAAACATCATCCAGTGACACAGCAACATCCGAACACAGCGCCTGCATGATTAAAACCTTGCCAAACCACATGAAATGGGCTTTCTCCCTCGTAGACCCGAAATCCAAAGCCAGCCAATCCATTTCGCTGCTCTCGACATCCAAACACTGATTCTCACCGGTTCAAACAAACACGAAACTGAGAAGTAGTTAGGGTAGGTGGCGAATGTTGTTTACAGGACGAAGATCTCAAACGTTTTCAACGAGGCGTGCTATTTTCGACGCTTTTTTTCTTGACAGCTTTGTGACAACTTTCTATCAGATTTTGAGACATGCACATGCACTTGATGGGCTTTTTTCCTCGTGTATGAGTTCCTGTCTTCAATAAAATGTTTGAAGACTCTTTAAAAAACAACACCGCTACCGATAAAAGTTTCTTCCCTTGTTGTCTTTAGTGTTTATTTTATTTTCCCGCGGAAAAACGAGGGTTGCCTACCTCTCGAGTGCCACATTTCACCTTGGCTTATATTGAGGAGGTTGACGGGCGGACGGGCGGACGGACGGACGGTGACCTCATAACCAAAATTTCTCGGATCAATGGGTTACCATATTTTTGTACCAATTCAAAGGTGACAGACTGCAAACAAATGTTGTTTCTAAAAATATCTGAGTGTAATTACTGTTCATCAGTAAGATACCTAAAATGCGTGCAATTCCACAATTGGTTTCGGCTCCATTACATCCTATACCAATTGCACAGTTGTCGACAATATAAATTAGCAAGGAAAACGCAAAATAATAGTAGGACGTTAAATAACGAACTAAGCACATGTGAACTAAATAAGGAACCAAAATACACGTGAACTAAATCAGCAAAGCGCACGCACCGAGCTCCGCTATGGAAAGCCCGCACTGCAATCTATATTAGGATAGATTTTGTAGGCATAGCAACAGCTACGCCTTTTTTTTTTTGCGTAATAAAAACGTGAGTTACAAGCTACATATCGTATTCAGCCCAACCCGCCGTTTTGAAGATAACCTTCTGTCTCCAGCAGGGGAGTGCAGCCCATTTGATAATCTTTCCCGAAACAAAATGACGGAATTTTTGACAAGCGTGATGTTGAGAATGATCGAGAGGTTAAAAGGAACTATGTCACTGATTATTAAGTTGAAAAATTCGAAAACTCAAAAACTCGCACGGTAACAGTAGGTTCATAAACTTTAATAAACACAACGGCAGAGCGAATTGTGTGTTTGTTTCGCTCACGCGGTTTGATACGAGTACAAACTGTCTCAAAGTAGTGCGGGTTTCTGTTAGATAACAACAGAGAACAAGAGAAAGGTGACGTGATGACTGATGGCAAGAACTCAGTGCGCAGTCTCACTTTGCGACATAGTCCCTTTGAACCGACTGCACGATACTTACTATTGAATCCAACTTGACTGGTCCTTTGATTCTTTTTTAACCAACCAGGCCACACAATAAATGGTCCAGTTACAACGTTCTTCTCTTGTTTATGTGAACAATATCTCGCCATGACCTCTCGCTTTCGCCTACCGCACCTAAAGGCGCTGGATGGTGGCACGTCGTTTCGTTTGCACAGCGTCACTGTACAGTGCAGGTATAGGAATTGGTTTGACACGGCAAAATACTGACGAATTTCAAAGCGAAATCGCACGGCTCTATCCTTTGCTGGCAGGTGATAAGAATGGTGGCGAAATGTACAGCTGTGAAATTTAAAAAGGACTGGTTTATTACGCATTAAAGAGAACCAAACTTAATCAAAATATTAAGTTCAGTATATTGCTCAGTATCCGGGCACTTCAATTAAAAACTTCCATAACTTTCCAAGAGTTCTGAAATTTGGCCCTGAGGCAATCCATTTAGTCTGTAATATGACGAAAAAAAGGTTATTGGTTTTTACTTTCGTATATCTCGTTCGTAAACGTGTACGAAGTTTACTACCCGCACGCAAACGATGATCCTCTATCTACACGTAAACAAAAGAAAAGTCGCAAATGCATAACTGAATAATAAACGAAGGCGCCTGGAAATTGTCGTGAAATATTGGCTGAGCATTCGTAAACGTAAGCGTTAACTTACAAGCGTTTTATACAAAGTTGTGCAGTCCACACGAAAGTTGACAAACGTGTATTGTTGTGCGTTTAAAAATTTATCCACTCTGGCGGGCGTTTTCAAATATATGCGCTTACAGGGATCTTTTAAGAACGTAAACGTATATGTGTGGATGGGGCCTCAGATCGACCTGAGTTTTTCACGACACGATCTCACGCGAGGAAGTTCTGCCAAAATTGTAGGTCAGGCAAAACAGTAACACAAAATCAAAATCGCAATATGTATTGTAGCAGCATAGCGAAATATAAATGTTCCGCTGTATCATAACCTCGTTCCCAACCTCGTTCAACCTCGTTCCCAGGACCTCTCCCTTCGCCCCACCCCCAAAGCGAAGGGAAAGGTCCTGGGAACGAGGTTGGATTGGCGCTATCCCTCCTCAATAAAACCATCATTTATGTCGGAAAGGAGGGAGGACTGGGGAGGAGCTGTCAGTGTACAAGCAGCTTACCAAATAGGTCTCTTTTTTTTTTTTACTGTTGTTATCCACTTACTGTTCCCTGATCAATCCATATCCTAGTGAAGGATGGTGATTGCGATGCTCAAAACCGCTCACATAACATTCCTTCGGAATGGCAACTTGCGATTGACTGGTACTGGTAGCTAACAACCAATGTAAAGAGTCAAGTGGTTAAACACAGGAAAACGCAACACTACACTATAGTAAAACCCGAGATGTAAACATGACTATTCTATACCTGCCAACTCTCACGCCTGTGAAAACTTCGATCTCACGCCAACTTACGTCTACAAGACCAATTCCTCACACCTGGCAGAAAACATGTTAGCTATCACAGCCTACCCAACACACTTTTTAAAAATATGTTAATTCGAACCAACGCGAGAAAAGAAAAGTCAATGTCAAACGAGTAAACGACGATACTTTTTCCGAAATCTCTGATTTTTGAAGGAAAGACAGTAGGGACAAGGGCATCTTTGTCGATACACATCCTGGGTTCTTAATTATTCGGAACATCTTTCGAAATCTTCCGGCGTGTTCGCACGTTTTCGGGTATCTTCGGAAAAGGTCGTGTCGTCATCGAAAATCCTGGCACTCCCAGGATGAATATCTCACGCTTTTGAGTCAGAAAAAGTTGGCAGGTATAGTCTTCCTGGCTCCAAAAGGGTTACACAGTGCATATAGGCTTAAGCTTAGCTTGGTTATTCGCGTTTCTTTACAATGCTTTTTAAACAACGATCCCGCTTAGGTCGAAACACTAACAATGACTGGTTATGGGATTGGGATAAGGCCTTTGTTGTAAAAAGAATCTTGTTGATGCTTACCTTTTACTTCAACAAACACTTCGCTTTTCTCCTGCATGTTAAGAGGGAATTGCTGGGCCTCTCCAAAGGAATCGTTTCGAAACACACTTACAAATGATGATTTATCAGCTAAAAATATTAGATAAAAACAAAAGGACAAATATGCTCTGAGAATATTAAGAGTGCGTTTAAGCTCAGCAGGTTATGTTCTCAAAGGACGGGACGGGATACGGGAACAAATTTGACAACTGTCTGTCACTCTTCACGCTCTAGCAAAAATTAACAATGTCTTTTTCCGGTAAAAGATAATTTCTTTCAAATGAAGAGACATTCCTTTTTAAGACTAAAATAGTCTTAAACCTTTGATTTGACTGAACTTTTAAAGCTTATTCACCGCTGTCGTTGGACGATTTGCCTCGTCTTGTACACCGGTAACACCGTACGTAACAGGTCTTGAATTAAATTATGCGAGCGTTTTTTTCGTTTTTACCGAATGGCTTCTTCTGATGTTCTTTCTTTACCACAGAATTAAAGGTGTAGTTTGCAAAAAAAGCCAAGTCTTCGTTACATCTTTGCTGGTGTCATGATAAAAATCTCGAAGCCGGGTCATTTGGCGCCATGATTTCAACCTTGCGATGCAACAAAAGCAAGTTACAAATCTCAGGGTAAAACGTTTTTCCAAGAATGGAAGCGCATTTTTTTCTCTAATAAAAGTTAACATAGTCTGCTATAAATCTCCCCAGAAGATAATAAAAGAGATCGGCTTGCAGCAGTTGCACAACATAAGGTTCAATTGAAACCGCTCAAAGCTAAGCTCAACTTTCGTCCTTGAAGGCTTGCTACCACTACCAAGCAAAAAGAACTTTGAAAAAATGACCTGACAGCATTACCTGCATAGTTCTGGAGGATAATTCCCAGAAAAATCAACAGTCTCATCCTTGTTATCGCTTAAGCGTTCAGTCTTGACACGTCTTCAGAGTTCCACCGCACAAAAAACAAGTGTTCACTGAATGTTAACAGAAATAACTTCAAACTTCAACACAACGAGGCTGTGACGTCATGCACGACTCACGCCGATCAAGTTTTCAATGGGTTGCGAAGGGTTGCGTGGAATAAGAAATTGTTTACTTTCTCGGAAAAGAGGGAATATATTAATATTAGAGAACATCCAAGAAGAACGATAGATTCTGGGCCAGTATCATCGATTGGATTGAATTCTATATATAATCATAGACTAGTTTTTATGTTTCTTTGTACTCTTTCGCTCGCCTTACAAACTT
The DNA here is from genome assembly GCA_948470475.1 of Galaxea fascicularis. Taxonomy (NCBI): domain Eukaryota; kingdom Metazoa; phylum Cnidaria; class Anthozoa; order Scleractinia; family Euphylliidae; genus Galaxea; species Galaxea fascicularis. The sequence continues at coordinate 29,186,293 of OX419335.1, read as the reverse complement.
TCGCTAGTCCCAATCTTCGTCCTATCCCGACTATCTGCCCCTGGGTCTCCGAGGATGTACCTCAACCAAACATAGATGCTAATTGTTTTTAGTGGAGGGGACTCGACTATTAAACTAATGAGTTCACAGACGAATCATTTGCAAAAAAAAAAAAAACAACAAAAAACACTATGCTCTTTGGAGTTCTCATCATTTCCTGGAAAAAATCACTTTTATTATCAATGGCAAATCAGTGTGTTTACGCAGTTGTCCCAAAAACAACATGTCTCAGATGATGAAAGGAAATAAATAGAAAGCAAGCATCAGATGAGGTGGTAATTTACAACTGTCATTAACCTAAATTGTTTTCACCCAAGCCATTTCTTTTCAGAAGACGTTTCGTATGAGTCTCGATGGATCAACAGGAACAATGAGATATAAAGAATAATGATTTTTTTGCGCTGGAATAATGGAATAATAGCTTACTGTTTTGGGAATAACGATGTATTCTTCGGAAAATAATCTGTACTTTCTCACACGGAATAATGGAATAATGTTTTTTTTGTTGTTGACTAGAATAATGGAAATTTTTGAGAGGGCAGAGAAGTAATGGAATAATGACAATCCATCATTTCTCTTCATCCTTCGAGTAATCCTGTTGCTCTTCCAGACCTATATTTTCATTGGTCCCTGTGATCTGTAGCTTCTTTTGTTATCAGGGCTGGGGGTGTTGTTTGTGTTGTGTCATCTATTGTTTCGTTCTCCAATCACAGACCGCAGTCTGGAAAGCTCCTTCATATCCCCCCGAGTGTGAAGCCCGCCGCACACTTGAGGAAAGAGCTGAGCAAAATTCCTTGCGAGGCAGTTAGCTCAGCCGTTTCCTCACGTGTGCGGCAAATTTGCGGTGAGAAATTCGCCTCGCGAGGCGATAAAAAAATATCAAACATGTTTGATATTTTCCTCATCGCCTCGCGAGGCGAATTTCTCACCGCAAATTTGCCGCACACGTGAGGATACGGCTGAGCTAACTGCCTCGCGAGGAATTTTGCTCAGCTCTTTCCTCAAGTGTGCGGCGGGCTTGAGTCGCAAATAAGCAATGAGGATCCTTTTTTTTCTGCAATGTCGTTATGATTTTGATCGAGTCATAAAACTCGAGTTACAAAAAGGTTATAACTGTAAAACAAGGAATGGTGGAACGTGCGACTTCTTTCCCAACTTTGTCTATTAGTAGTGTCCTACGCAGCCGTCAACGCTCCGTTCGTTCTGGGAGGAGCGTTGCGTGAAGATACAAGGAACGGCTGCGTAGGGGGTAGGAGACTTTGGAAAATTTCCCGGGGAGGGTACTCCTCGGAAGCGTTGATAGGGGTGTACCGCTCGGTTCTCCAGATCCTAAAACCCTATTTCAGACCAAAATAGTCCATCTTCCACACTCAGGAATGCTCAGAGGAACTATCAGAGAAACTATCGTACCCGGTATTAGCCTTATTGTTTAACATGTTTCTCAAAAGTGAGAGAGTCCCTTCTTTATGGAAAAGAGCAAATATCACCCCTGTTTTTAAATCTGGCGCTAGAGACATGGTGGAGAATTCTCGACCTATCTCCCTGTTATCCATTCCTAGTAGATGTCAAGAGAAGATAGCACATAATGCCATATATTCTCGTTTGGCCCATTTCCTGACAAATTGGCAACACGGTTTCGTTAAGGGTCGCTCATGAACTACAGTTGGTACTTACACCAATAGTGGACAAAGGCCCTGAATGACGGACTACAGGTGGATGTGGTGTTTTTAGATTTCGCCAAGGTTTTCGATAGAGTGTCACATGTTATATTTCTGTAGAAGCTTTGCAATTTTGACATCTCTGGTAGTTTGCAAAGAGTTGTCAGTAGAGGGTCAGAGTTCAACCTGGTCTGTTATTCTTTCTGGTGTACTCCAGGCCTCCAGGGTTCCTTATAAGGGGCGTGTCACGAAATTTTCGTGGTGGTCAGTAGTCAGTCAGTTGTCAGTTGTGAGAGGTTGACGTGGCGATTGTCGGAAAGTTGAAAAGTTGAAGAATTGAGAAGAGGAGCTTTCCTTGCTAAAATACATTAGCAGACGCCGACCAAAGAAATCAAAGGCAAAACCCATTTGTCATTGGCGGTGATCGTTGGCCTGAAAGGAAGCGGAAGAAGAGTACAGAAGTTTGACGGAGAGAAACGGAGAGTCGCGTTGTCCGGAGCAAAGGAAAAAGTTGGAAAGTGAAAGCGGCTGAAAATGTGATAAGGGAGGAATTTTGGTGGAGAACGACAGTAAGGTTGGTGGAGAACAGAAAGAAATGTAACTGAACTGTCTGATTGTAAATATTAGAGTTAAGTAAGTAATAAATTTAGTGTTATCCTTTAAGTTAGGTTAGTTTAATATCCAAATTATAAGTTATTAGTTCTCTGTGTTATTAGGATTTTTTTCTTGTCTTCTATTTTTTTAAATTAAATCATTCATTTGTTTATCTTAGAAGTTTCATGGTCGTGTGTTGTGAGTTTGTGGGAAGGAGTGTTTGTGTAGCGTTCGTTGTTTCTCTTTTGTTTTGTTTTGGTGACCCGCGTTACAGGGCGTTATAGAGTGGTTTCACGGTCACGCAATAAAAATTGAGAACCACTCACTGAATGAAGTCAAGAAACCGGATGAAATGCTAGGATGAAATAGGAAATGAAGAGAGAAGCCACCTCTCGGAGTTTGAGCTCTGTGCGTTATCCAAAACTTCAGATATTCGTCCAAATGTTCCGCGCAAATATACAGAGCCCAGTATGGATCCGCCGTATAAGGGCTTGATTACATGAGCCTGGCTGGTGTCAGTTTACTGGCATCGATATCTCGACACAGTTTGTAAAACGCAACAAAAATCAACTTCGCGATTACATGACAACTGGTCCAGCCCAGTTAGCCGAGATCCCGGCTAACCGGGCTGAGATTTTTCCATGTAATCGCGTTTGCTGGGTCAGCCCGGCTCATTAAGCCAGCAAGAGCCGTACAGCCGGTAATACAATGCTCATGCGCAATGGTTCATCGCATTAGCCATCAACCGGACTGGCTCGCCTCACGCAACCGGGCTGAAAGTCATCTCGGCACGACGAAGCAGCCCGGCTCATGTAACCAGGCCTTCAGTGTACCACTGTGGGACACCAATATGGCGGCCGGAAAGAGTGTAAACATCTGGAACCTACTTTGTAGTGGTAGTAGTAGTAAAACTTTATTTATTTTTCACATGGCTCGTTTCCTTTGTTCTTCGAGGATGATTATATAGAATAAACCCCGCGAATTAACAACTGTCTGAAAAGCTGGGGGCGGCTTTGATTGTAACAGGGGAGTGCGGGGCAGATATTTTAATAACCCCTTAGGGGATTATTAAAGTTGATAATCCCCTAGGTGAATATTACAGTAATATTTCCCTCGCACACACCCACATGCCTTCCATTTCACGCACTTTAGTCTCTTTTTCAACACTGCCGATTGAGACTTCTTGATGCTCGTCCGAGTGGTCAAAGCTGAACAACCCTTCTGTCGCCTCCTCCACATTAAACTGAGCGTTTTTGCGGTCCACTTGCCGATTGTTCGAAGATGCAAATTTCTCTTAACTCATTGCCCCGATTTAACGAGCCATCAAAACTACTTTGTGTGAGGAAAAGTTCTTCCTCAGAGTCACTCGTTTCTGCCATCCTTGCAGTACAGTGTGAAAAAATGAAGTAGTTGTAAAACTGTCAGTATTTTTTGACAATGTCCAAATCCCAGAGCTATTTTCCCAATCTTAAATGTATTGTAAAGCTTGTTTAGTATACATATGGTTGTTTTGGTCGGTAAACCAAAAGCAAAAAAATAACGTCTATAGCGATACTCACCGTTACGTCACCTATTGTTATTAATGTCCCGACCAGAGATCTATTAGTTATTAAGACAAAGGGTTCTCGTGTTTTACGGTGAGCAAATTTGTTTGACAAAACAAATTGCTCATCAATGTTTGTAAACAGTGAATACAGCTATTATGCTGTTTTACAATGGTAAATCCCACCGCGTTTTTTCGCAACTATTGTTCTATTGTCAAGTGTATGCACGGAAAACTATTTGTTTGTTTGCTTTGTCAGTGTACGTGTGTCAAAACAACGAACAAAATCATGTCGCGGTTGATACCTTGTCCATGTGATACCTCGCCCATGTGCAAAATAAGCCAGTTATTTTTAGGCACCTCGTGGATATGTGATTTATTCACCTCGGGCTGCGCCCTCGGTGAATAACTCACATATCCCCTCGTTGCCTCAAAATAACCCTTACTTACACACGATATCAATTCATTTGCATGCTCTCCCATCAAGCCGTGTTTTAAAAACAATTAATTACTTACTTAATCAATTAAATTATCTAACTAATTTTATTGTCTGTAGAAGGCTATTACACAGGCTGTAGCTATTACAAGGCTATAAAAACTCTTTTATTGCTTATGGTTACTTATCAGAATATGAATAAATGCATGGCTTAAAGGAACTAATAGTTGGCTGAATCTTAGCGCTCAAAGGCAAGCTGTTCCAGAGAACAGAGCCACGATTTTGCCTACTTCAGTACTCGGTCTAGGAACGAAAATACGAAAAGGTTGTATTTTGAATTTCTTAGATTATGTGAGTGAACATTGGATGAAGTTTTTAAAAGACTGTTTAAACGAGTCAGAGCGAGATTATGGAGAATCATAATTAAGTGGTGTACGATCGTCCGGCCGTGAGTTTAGTCCTGAGAAGGACTGTTTGTGGTGACATTGACTGACGTCTCGACAACCTGAGCGGAAGTCATCATCAGAGTCAAGTGACTCTGATCAGTGATGACTTCCGCTCAGGTTGTCGAAACGTCAGTCAATGTCACCACAAACAGTCCTTCTCAGGACTACACTCACCCGGACGATCGTACACCACTTAGTTATGATATGACTCCTGGGTTCAAACCTTTTACGATTATGGAGAATCTTTAACAAAATGATTGCTAGTTGCTTAGAACGCCTTCGCTTCAGGGAATCCCAACCGAGGTCACCGTGAGTAAAGTGGACGATCTAATATTTAAGTCGGAGAAAGTGATTAAGCGTGCAGCCCTATTTTGTAGTTTTTGGAGTCTCTCAGATTGACACACACTTATGCTGCCCCATACGGAGCTACAGTAATCAAAGTAGGGTTGGATGAGAGCTTTATAAATCATTATGAGAGTCTCACGGGGAAATGTTTCTAACACGTCTGATAGCCCCGAGACCGGCGGATACTTTTTTGACGATGTTCTCAATGTGGGAGTACCTAGATAAGTTCTCGTCCAAATCAATACCAAGATACTTGTAGGTTTTAGTTCTTTTCTAAGCAATATTCATCGATTTTAACATCAAACTGGTACTTTAAGTTAGCCAATTTGTTATAGCTAGCAATAATAGAATATTTAGGGTTTTTTTTGTTACATTTAGACTAAGTTTATTAGCTTATAGCCAGGTCTAAATCTCGGCTAGGTCGGCTGGATTATTTGAACTTTGAGTAAGACTTGTGTCGTCAGCGTACATTCTTGGCACAGAGTATAGGGGGCACGCAGGGAGGTCGTTTATATAGACTAAAAACAGTAGTGGTCCCAGGATCGATCCCTGTGGGACACCGCAAGTAATGGGGCAATAGTCCGATAAGTGGCCATTTACAAAGGTTTTTCGCTTACGATTAGTTAGGTATGACCTAAACCACTTCAACGCATGGATATCCATTCCATAAAGTTGAAGTTTCTGTAGTAGGATCCGGTGAACTACAGTGTCGAAAGCTTTTTTGAGGTCGAGCAAAAGTACACCATTTATCGGGCCATTGTCAATGTTTTTGGTACCACTCGTTAGTAGCTTCTAGAAGGGCAGTTTGAGTGGAATGTCCGGGTCTAAATCCAGACTGAGTGTCAGCTAAGAGGTCGTGTATTATTAGATACTCATACTTTGGTTATCTAGGCGACTTGTAGTTATTGACTTGCAGGTACTGATGGAGTTATGCTGATGACTGTAAAACATCCAGAGTGATAAACTGTCCTTCAGACCAATGAGAGTTTCAGTCAGATCTGGACAATGATCTATATGCAGGGGCACAAAACGACCAATTTGTTGAAAAATGTATTATTATACCCCATTTAATAAAACTAAATGTTATTCAGGTCTTTTCAGGTCTTTTTTAATATTGCTGGGAAAAAAATATCTGTTCCTTTTTGCCAGCAAGACACACAAGATATTTCCCAACCAGCTACATAAAATTGGTTGGTTTCCCAGCCAGGTGCAAATTGAGCACCCTGCACAACAACAGAAAAGACAATTTCATATGTCGTAAGCCAAAACGGGCGTGGCAAAAGGCCTCAACTCAAGCCTTCAGTGGGGGAGGGGGGGGGGTAGATACAAAAATTTCTCACAACAATCCACATTTCGCCAGCCAGCAACACTCACACTGCTACCACACTTTAGTAATTACCAACCGAAACCATCAGCAGAAAGAAAGTTCATAACCAACCCCGGGAAATAACTGATATTTTGCCAGCCGGCACAATACCGCGGGGGAACAGATAAAGTGGCTTAGTCACTGGTAACAAACTTTCATGGAATGCTCATGTTTATAAAATATCTAGTAAAGCAAATAAGATTCTTGGTGTTATTAAAAGGACTTGCAAAGGTCTGAATGTTGATGCCACCCTAAGGACGCTGTATTGTGCCCTGGTAAGATCCCAACTGGAGTACTGTACTGTACCATTATCTGGTCACCGCACACAGCAAAGAACATCAAAAAATAAATTGGAAAGAATTAAGCGCAGAGCCACTAACTTTATTTCGAAAACTGATGAGGATTATGGCACTCAAAAGACAAATACGTTTATACGCTCTCATTTTTCCCTTGAAAACGATAACCGATTTAAGACCATAGATTCGTAACGGTAAAAATCTATACCCGTTTTCAGACTAAAACGGCTCAAAAACCATACCCTTTGGGGCGGCATATACCTAGATAACTGACATAGGATAGTACCCGCCAGGGAGAAATTTATCCTCTCTGGGAGCACTTTAAACAAGTTGTTGTTGAGGACTTATCGATTTGCCACTACTAGAGTGTAAAACTTAATGTTATTTTCAGAGAATGGAATTTGATTCAGTCGAGTTAAAAGCTGTTGCTGTAAACATGTGCCAAACCATAACAAACCGGTTTGCTGACTTTTAAAATATATTTATAATTTATGAATTCAGTTCGGCACGGTAGTAGCACGTTTGAAACCCTGATGCCGTGCCACTGCCGTGTACCACGACAGACCCTGTCGAATTTAATTGCTGTGTCGAACTTAATTCTAGTTGCCGCACCGAATGGTTTCAAACATCGAGCTACTGCCGTGCTAACGTCGAATTTAATTCCTGAATTTAGTTCGACACAGCAGTAGCGTGATGTTTGAAACAGGCCTTAGCTTCGCAGAGAAACTTTAGAACAAAAGAAAGGTCGAGAAAAAGTCTCGCACGAGAGAATGGGCTCCTGAGGGAGTTCCATATTCACTGCAAATTCAATATAAAAATAAATCGGTCTGTGAAAACACCGTGACAGGAATATAGGGCAGTTGTACGCCTCTACTCCCCTAATGATGGGCTTCTGAAGAAACTCAACTTCCGGTTTTTCTCGCCAGCAATTTTCTGGCCAGCAGCAATTGATTGAGTATGCGTATAAGTATGCGTAAACAAAGACCGGCGAGTAAGCGGAAATGGATTAGTTCTACAGTTGGAGTGAAAACAGAGGGAAGCTCGTCATGAGTCGAATTAGGGGATCATTGTTCGACAATTCAAATTAAATGTTTGCAAAACTCAAGCAGAAGATCGCCGAAGAGGAACTGACATCCGATTCGAGCCGCTCTTTGCCTTCTAGCCCGAGCGTACGGCCAGCTAACGTTAATGGATGGACTGAGAACAAGTGGGAGAGACGAAGGCTTAGCAATGCCAGTAGCTTGTACGGATCAAGGGAATCTCTCCGTAGTGAGAGTAGTACTGCTTCATCTGGGTACAATCTTTCAAGACGTGCTTCTTTTACGAGCAGATCATCTGCAACTCCTGTTGGAACGCCGGTGGAACTTTCGAATTTTACGGTTAGTAGCAGCGATCGTTCGTTCGATTCTATATCTCATTACTTTTTAATATCATGCATTGTTTTGCTGTGACCTTGACTGCACCATGTTCCATTTCTCTGGGCAAAAATCTCAGCAAAATAAACTCAAAATTAAACTACATAGCAATTAAATGAATGAAAAGCTACCTAGACCTTAATTTGATCATTGTGATATTCTGGTCTTTTGTCAACGAGTCATTGATCCCACTGTGAATATAATGACTTCAATTTATCTTTCCACGTTGCCAACTCATTATCACCTATTATCGCCCAGAATGAAATTGTCATTTCAGCTCGGAAAAGATTAAAGTATTAACAAAAAAAATATTTATTGGGAAAAAGATTCTCTGAAAAGACAAAGGTTCTGTAGCAAATGTGATCTAAGTAAAACATTTTCATTATTAATAATACATGAAAATAATATCTGGTGCGTGAAAGCAATTTTTAAATTGTTATCTATAATCTAAAGCAAATGAAATTGATTTTTTGCGGGGAGCAATTTTACTTCTGACACACCGCTTTCATCGCATAACAAACTGTATCAAATTAGTATTATTATTTATTTTGCTACCACTTTAGTAACAAATTTGTTTACACATGCATTGGTTTTGTTTCCTATAACATTGACTCCAGAATGCTGCTGGTCTCCCGGAAATGCTGGATTTGTGTTTAGTCGTTTGCAACATATTTTAACCAGTTTACTTGGCATAATGATTGAAACACCCATTTAAAGCCAGGTGTTTGTAATTATCTTGGGTATCTGTGTTTAGAAGCTGCTAATGGTACATGTACAGTGTACTGCAGCGTGGGGACGATAGGGAAGGAGATTCACTGAATACACAGGCTAAATCCCATGAACAGAGGAGTGCTGGAAGTAAATGCCTGCTTTAAACTACAAAAAGTAGTCTCTGTAGGTCATAAGTCCTTCGGACAGTCAAATATGAGTGAAAACTAGCAATTTTGAGTTAATGACACATCTTGTTCTCTGTTTGGCCCTCTCTTGGATTTCCCTTCTCTCCCCGTGTCATGCCTAAATGTCAATGTTGAGACATTTCAGGGACCATCCATGGAGAAATCTTGCTTTGCGAGATCATCAAAACTCAACATTGCAGTAAGGCAAATGTGAACTGTCCCAAGCCTTGTGATTCTTATTATAATGTTTGAACTACATGTTAGGTTTAACCATTATTGAAGAGCTGCTTGGAAAAAAGTCCTGAATGACTTCTGAAAGAATTTGACATTGTATCAAAAGTCACTTAGGGCCTAATATTCCATGCTCCTCTTAAATTACAGTCTGTATCCATGGCAGCTGTCTGCATGACCTCTTCTTGTTTTTAGTAACTGGTTTAGCAGACTGAATATTGAGTGCTGTTACAAATAGTTGAAGCAGTGGGCCAATTGTAACAGCTGTTGGGCCTATAACCCCTGAAGGATGTTACATTGCAACCTACCAAAAGCATTTACCAACATATGTATAGAGAATGTAATATGATGTTCATTAACTGCTAGGATGAAAGCTTTTAAATTAATGAATGCTCCAAGCTCTGTGAAATGGGAAAAAATTTGGAAGCCCTGGGTGGTAAATATCCTGCACTCGTACCCACCCATCCTTGGTTCCATTTGTTACCCTTCAACTTTATGTCTTCTATCTTTCATTATTGCTCCTGTCATGGTGATGTGGTTCTTTGTGGTGAAAGGTTTTGGGTCTGATGATTTTAATAATAACATTAATTATACAATTTTCCCTTTGTCTTGTTATTACACAGATTAACAGTAGGATGTCCAAAGAAGAAATCCTTAATCTCCTTACAAACAAAAGTGATCAGGTTTACAGACTGGAGTCAAAGATTGCAGGTGAATTCTTTGTTATTTTTTAAATGGGCGACTACAGCATCCAGTGTCAGCCTGGCTTGCACAGCAGGTGCTTGAGACAAATTAGGTTGTGAGTAATAGAGCAGCATGCTTAACACTATACACTGTAACCCTTAAGGCATCTCCCTTTGACAAGTAAAATCGTCTGGCATTAGACCGAGTAAAATCTATAAGCCACTCTTAGGGAGGAAAGGGTTAAGGGAGATAATTTTTTAACCCTTCAGCCCCTAAGGGGTCTCTCTTTGACGGGTAACATCATCTGGCATTAGCCAAAGTAAAATCTATTAAGTCACTCTTAGTGAGGAAAGGGTTAAGGGAGATAGTTTTTTAACCCCTCAACCCCTAAGGGGTCTCCCTTTGACGGGTAACATCGTCTGGCATTAGCCAGAGTAAAATCTATTAAGTCACTCTTAGGGAGGAAAGGGTTAAGGGAGATAGTTTTTTTAAGGGAGATAGTTTTTTAACCCTTCAACCCCTAAGGGGTCTCCCTTTGATGAGTAAATCATCTGGCATTAGACAGAATAAAACCTATAAAGTCATTGTTAGGGAGGAAAGGGTTAAGGGAGATAGTTCTTTAACCCTTCAACCCCTAAGGGGTCTCCCTTTGATGAGTAAAATTGTCTGGCATTAGACAGAGTAAAATCTATAAAGTCACTCTTAGGAGGGAAAGGGTAGATGCAATGCGTAATTTTTGTGGACCCCTCAGGCAGGCATTTTGTTATGCTGGCTACAATTTCTTTAAAAGTTACAGTTAATTAAAAGCTTTCAATTGTGTTTTCAGGTCAGATATTTGAATTAGCTAGACTGAACAATGAATACATTTTTATTGATCAAACTTGCAGACATGGCAAGTCTTTTAAGAGAGCAGACAAGGATAAAAGAATCACTGGAAAGTGCCCTGGAAAGGCAAAAGGAAGGTCTGTGTTACAGTGTAAATTCTCTTGTTGCAGGTCAGCTATAGTAGTACAAAAGACTATGGTGTGTATGTGTAGTCATGTTTAGAATACAATGATTCTGTTCACAGTCAATGTTAACACAATACATACATGTAGGTTTTTTGTTCTTTACTGACTCATTACAGTACCAACTTTAATCAGATAGTAACACATATTTTGTGGTTCAATCTCATCCTTGGTTTAAATTTCATTTTCCTTTGTTTCAAACTCATTATCATAGATTACCCCCAAACAAAGGAAAATAAGATTTAAACCAAGGATAAAAATAAACCACAATATATGTTAACTGTCATTGGTCACCGTAAAAGAGTTGGGGAATGCAGGACATTTAAGAAATGGTCATGGTATTCCTGTGTTTAATAGGATTGGGAAAAGAGGAATTCCCTTTAGTTCTGTTTTTCAGAAACTGGCTGCCGGTAAAGCTAGTGCTCTGGCTGGGACCGTGCCCTGTAGCCTGAATGCAACGTACGGCTAAAGAGAAGGATTAAGTTACTGAGTGCTAATGCAGCCAAATTTAGTATTCCAAATACTCAAATAGTAATAATTATTTAATAATTATTACTATTTGAGTATTTGGAATACTAAATTTGGCTGCATTTATTATTTTATTTTTCAAGAACATTGCACAAGAATCAGAAGTATGAACAATCAATTTGAAGAAAGATCAGTAAAGATGAAAAATGATTTTGAGAAGACTCTTAATGAAAAAAATCAGGTAATATTTAATATATTAGATAATTTATTACAAATGGTGGTTTCTAGCAAACTCCTATGAACTAGTTTACCAACAGTCACAGTTACATTGTACAGAATGAAGAATTGAGCAGACCCTGATAATTTTTATTACAAGTTAATAATTATATGCTTTGCAGTTTCTTACTTACATCCATTTAGCTAAATACAGTTATTTCTTTAAATTTATTGTTTGACCCTTAGCTTGTGGAAAACAGAAATAACATTGTTTAATATTATTATAATCCTAATTGTTACTGATGTTGCGGTTATATGTTACCACCTTTAATTACACTGTACCCACGGTCGTCAAAAAACGCCAGCGATTGGTGGTATTGCAGCGGCTTACTCTCCTAGTATCGCTGTTTATGATTTGCTGGTAAAAAGAGAAAATGTGGGGGAGGAAATGGTATTGTTACCCCCTTCTACTTAAAATCTTTTTGACAACCCTGTGTACCACCTTTAGTAAGTGTTAATTAAAGTGCAGTACAGTTTGGTACATGAGTACAATTAAATGTTGAATGCCAAGTGAAATTCAGTTTAAAATTCATCAGTCTCACCTTATATATGCAATGGTTTGTACATGATTGGGTTAAATGCCCAGTGAAGATTCGTTATTAACATTTATGTAGATAAACATCCTCCTTAGTATTAAAAAAAATATTCCTTAGAGTAATAGAGTTAAACATCAAAAATTAAAAAGATCCCTCTAGTTGCATGCAACAAAGGCCTTTGAAAAATAAGTGCTATAGTATACATATTCACTCCCAACTGTTTGTCCTATTTCCTGGCACAGTTTGGTGTATAAACCCATTGAAACACCAACACTTACAACATAGTGTTTTTGTCTAGTGAAATGTCACTTAAAGTTTTTGTAACTTGGGAAATCATATAATTCTTTTCATTTTCACAGCATTAATATGGTATTTAAAATGTGCCATAATTATTAACCTAATTATCAGACCAGCTACTGTTTCCAGAAAACTTGTTGCAATTAGCAAATACAGGAGATGTGACATTGTCTGTGTCAGCATAGTACAAATGTCTCTTTCTTAGGGGCCGTTAAATGTACTACAGAAACAACAAAAATAACTTAGTTCAGTTTTATTAGTAATATTAAACACAGGACACTGCAGGTGGGATCAAAAAAAGCACAAAACTGCGGACCATACATGTGTAACTAATTATTAGTGAATATACACTTGACTAGCTTGTCTTTACACTGGTGGGATTAAAAAAAAGGACAAAACTGCACATGCATCATGCATGTGTAACAAGTTATTAATGAATGCGCACTTGACTAATTTAACTAGCTTTTGAAAAATTAATAAATTTTAATGGAAGTACAAAACAACAAAACCTTTAATTTTTTTTTGTGGAATCATTTTTAGGAACTTGATAATAAGCTGAAGGCCCTAACTTTGGTAAGAATTATAAAAAAAATACATAAATCAAGATGACTTGTGATTAAAACCCAAAACATTTAAATCATGTAAATTTATTAGAAAGTGAATAAAATAGAATTACCCAAAATTAAGCTATGACTTTCAGATAAAAGCAACTATTACACTGTAAAGAGTACAAAAAAGCAATAAGAACTCTCCTATAAAATTATTTGTGAATCATAAAATGTAAAAAGCCTAAAATTATATTAAGGTTAAAAACAGTCCTTTTTACTCTTACTGCATTTTTTCTTTGCTTTGCTGCATTAACTGTAAATGTAAAAAAGTATTCATTTAAAAAAATTGCAGAGGTACACACTAAATTGTAAAACATTCTGATGATTTAGGAAAGTACACGCTATGCAGACATGAATGAACTCAGCCAACTTCAGCAACAAGAACTCACAAAGATGAAGTCTTTGGTAGGTTTTTCTTTCAAATGGCCTGCTTCAGTGCACATGATTAACCCCTAAACCCTAAGAGTGATCGGCATCAAATTTCTCCTTGTAATATCAACGCTTTATAAAACAGAGTGGTCACGAGAATTAAGGGCAAGATCACACGACATAAATTTGCTTGATATTTAACAGCTTCTCCCCACTATTTCTATGGGAAATATGTAGGGGCAACAAATGGGAATTTAAATTGTCATCTTAGGGTTTAAAATCACTGTAAATTGTGTATCTCATCTTATAACATCATTACTAATTAATCAGTCAAGGTTTAAGACCTGGAGGTGGACTCATGTGGACTCGTGTAGCTGACTGTAGGAAAGCCCCAAGCATTAATTTTTGAAATTGTTTCTAAACAGTAAGCGTCTCAATTTTAAGCATCTAAATTTTACTTGAAAGGCTACATGAATTTGGTGTCTGGTCTCACTTTATCATCATCTGTGTCTTAATAGCAGTAATAGGAGTTTGCTAGCAAAACCTTGTAACTCATTAATTTCATATTTGAGTACTGTAATAATTTACTTATAATTGCTAACAAGTTGGTCAGAAGAGTCTGTGATTCTTTTAGAGGGAAACATAAGTTTAAATGTGAAAGTACATTGTTCATATTAACTTTTTGGTAATGATAACAACCAGCGTTCAAAAGAAAGGAGAACTCTCGGTACCTAAAATGACTACAAAACGTTTTCTTGCATTCTAAGTATCTTTTTTTAATAACGTACATATGAGGCTGCGTAACCGTACGTATGAAGAGCGTATGTAGTACTGATTATGAAACTTTTGATGAAGATTAAAACGAGAGTGCAACACACACCAGAACTTACAGTACCTAAAATGTCCACAAAGCGTTATTCTCATCGATTTCATTGAAAATAATTTAATACACATTCAATGCATTTTATACCCAAACGTTAGGCACTTTAAGTGTATGGAAAGCATATCTGGTATTGTGAAACAAAATTTGAAATTTGGAAGTAAAACTGTGACGTGGTCGTTTGTAAAACCCAGGGATGACATTTTAACAAGGTTAAGTTTGAATAGAAGTCACTTTATGCAATATGGAAGGTGATGTCACCCTCAACGAACCCTCGCAAAATGATGCAAAATAATGATGCACCAGTCAATTCCAGCGATGCCCATGCCCCTCCCCCCCCCCCCTCACTTCCTGGTCAAATGATTTGCGGTGGGAGTCAAAAGAAGAGGCAAATGCTTCACTCCCGGGCCCATCCAGAGAACAACTGATTGGCAAGAATTTAATGAATCATCGCGATTTTGCGGGCCTGTTCAGAACGCAAGTCGCTTCTTCTACTCAAATTTGCGCATTTTTTTGTAGCGTGCCATAAATAAACATTTCTTGCATAAGGTTGATGTGTTGGGTTTAATTTAGATTATTAATTATATTCTCCGTACTTTGAATGCGCAATTTGTGCTCGCTGGATCGTAATAATTGGTCGGCATATTTTTACATGCTCAAAAAATAAATTACGTATTACGCATACCTGTAAAAACATCTACTAACTTTGGTCTTTGTTTGGTTACTCATTCGACTACAAAACGGTCATCCTTGGAAGGTCCTCACGTAGGCCATCTTCGCGTTCTCTGTCACGTGCAAAGCCATGAGGGTGTCAAATGCTCCGGGGTCGTCCTGGGGCTTGGCAAATGCCCAGCCTCGCGGGCAGTAGTAAAATTTAAAATGCCGCAATTAAAACGTGAGCAAAATGCCCGGCTAATGCCCAAGGGCTGGGCCCTCTTGGAATTGACTGGTGCATAACTCTATTTGCTGTTGCGCAAAGTAAGTGCTTGTCTGAGAGTATTTAGTGGAGATCTTAAAACCTAATCTGTCCAAGTAAGAGTCTCTTAAACGAGATTTTTGTTAAAAACCGCTTAAACTTTGTGATTTACTCAATAAATTGATAAATTGCATGTTTGTCTAAATGTCTTTTGATTAATCGACCTTTAAAGTTAAAGGGAACCTCCACTCCTACCAAAGAATCACTTTAAACCGCAGGATATAGTATTTGCAACAACGTTAGTTTTCTTTTTTTCCAGAAGAGTATCTATAGTGGAGAAAAACGAATTTCAGAATCGCGTATTTTTGTTTTCAAATTTCCTGGGCGCCGCCATCTTGAATAATTGTGACGTGTTTCGGTTGCTCTATTGTTCTGACACAAAGAGCTTTTGTCTAATAACAAAAGGACAACCATTTTACGTCACAATTATTCAAGATGGCGGCGCCCGGGAACTTTGAAAACAAAAATAAACGATTCTATAATTCATGTATTTAAGGTAAACGGGCTTTGTTAGTTAAACTTCAAACAAATTTGATTCTAAAAATTATTTCGTGTGATTTAAAGTGAACTTTTTGTCAGAGTGGAGGTTCCCTTTAAAAGGATTTAGACTGAAATAACCGGTGCTTTAACCTTTGAACAGTTTATCCAGTACCAAACTGACGCTACTCGCAAAGCTGCAGAAATTATTGAGAAAAGCAAGGTAAGAATTAATAAATAGTGTAACAGATACCGTGTTAGTGTGTGGAATAACGTTAACTATCAAGTAGGGATTGTACATGTTAAATGGCAAAGTAAGAATTGAACACGCACGTGAAAAATAAATCATGAAATAACGAGTACCATCATAAATCAACCATTAACAGTCGTGTCTAGGAAAAATTGATAATCAGTCATCAGTTACTTAGATAAATAATCCATGTTAAAATTCTGTCGCCCCTTTGAAAGAATGACTTAGACTCGATGTGAAATAACGTATTACTAAAAGTAAATATGAAGTCAATGAACCGTGGCAATGTGCTTAAAATAAGTCGAACCTGACCTTCAAGGGAAAAGTTAAGTTTGTCCAGAGGTTTTCAGAGCTTGTATGCAAACTTAGCTTCGCTGGCAGACTCAGGGACCATCATAGCCAGCATTTTTGCCTAGGGGAGTTCCCAAAGTAGTATTGCTGGCCCGATTGACAATAGAACGATTTGCGCAACAGTTTCGAAGGAAGAACATGGTGCAAAATTTGTCTACGCCTCTTGCGTTCTCATTCGATCTGTTTCTTATTCGTGGCGTATTCTGTTTGGTTGCAGGAAATTGAAAACTTAGACAAAGCCTACATTGAGCAGAAGGGAGAACTTGCGGCTCTACAGGAACGCTTAGATGACCTGGCTCGTGAAAGGTTTTGTTTCATTGTCTTTCATAAGAATACATGCTGTGGTTCAAGCAACTCCTTCAATTGTATTTAAGCACTGCTATTAAGTTTTACCGTACTTGAACTACAACAACCTTTCGTTAATAAGGCTTGATCATACAATGAAAGTCATCTCGATTACAACTGGGTGCAGCTCCCAGAAATGATAGCAACTGGTAAGTATCCGGACCTCCCCTCCCCCTCCCCCCCCCCATAGATCCATCTTGCGGGGAGCTCCTCCCCTACCACCCCTTCCCTACATGCATTTTTCGTCCTGTTCCTGTTCAAAAACTATTTTCTTTATTCTTTAACAGAACGAAGTATGAAGTCCGTGACAAACAGCAACAAGGGAGAATAGAAACACTGGAAAAAGAAAAGAAATCATTAAACGACGAACTAACCAGTAATGTTAGTGAATTGACGCAGGTGAGACAGATATTGAAGAAAAATTATTACAACAGTAATTTTTTATACCATAAAGAAATTCCGAAATTCGCAGTAGAATCTATTTGACTTTATTGAACATCTGCGACTTTTCTTTCCTATCCACAGAAATCAGCACAACTTGATAGAACCGAGAAGTCTCTCAGCCAAACAGAAGAACAACTTCTTAATCTGCGGCAGACGCACGCTCTGTATAAAAACAAGGTACCATGCACGTATTACAAATAGTTTACAAGATGGGCCATCGCCATGATATGATGCAAGCCGCCATTTTTTCCCCTTGGAATTGCAGGTCTCAATGGAACTCGAAGAAAAAGACGGAGAAACTGCTCAGTTGAAGGAGCGAGTGGGAGATCTGCAGCGAAGGTGTGTGTAAGATTTGGCAAATGTAGTTGTAAGTGATTTTGCGAAGTGTAGTGTGGTACATAAGTAAGTAAGTAACTTTATTCATGTGTCAGTCGTTCTAGCTTTCGCTAATCGGTGACACAATTTAAAACTTAAAACTAAAATACATCTATTCACAAATTGCAATTTAAAAATGACTAAAATTCCTGTAGAATTTGCGAATGAAATCTAGAGAAAAGTCTATTCATATCCTAAGAACATAAATATATTGTCAGCTTGTGCATAAATTAGTTCTTGCATCGTTCATTTTCGATCAACATCGCCAAGTCTTTCTTCCTTATTTGTCGTTTAAAAGAGTTTAAACTGCTTAAGGTACGCTCCTCCTTTGTCAACTTATACCACAACTTATACCATAACATAGGCCCGCCATCTTTTTGTGTTCGTTTCTATCTTATTGTCCTTCATCTTTCAGGCTTGAAGATAGCAACCTATCCGGTAACGACCAAGTGAAAGCTATGGAAAAAGAGGTGCGAATTGATTGAAGTTCAACTCTTCTTTGGCTCACGGCAATCATGGCTAAATCTCTCTTTTATTTGCCAGCCGTCTGTAGCATTTTTTGCAAAACCTAAGTGTGGTGAACTTTAATTTGCAGCGAGGACAGCTCGAGAGTCGTCTCCAGGAATCTCGTGATCAACTAAACGAACTGAGGACGAACTCAAACGATCGAATCAATACTCTGGGATCTCTGGTGAGTAAGTTAAAAGTGTACCTACTCTCCCCTCCGCTAGCCTCTACGTTGTGAGAGCGTATTAGTGCCTAGCCTTTTCTCCTCGCAGCAGCTTCAGCCTTCCAGAACTCATGATACTAAAATACCGGTGCTGAGTAGCATTTGATATGTGGTTGTAAATTCACGCAGTCCGATCATTTCCAAAGGAGTTTCACTAAACTGCCAATGGACTTTCTTGTAGCTTTCACACGGCAAAAAAAAAAACCTTTAGGCTAAGACATACTGGGTTTGTCACGTGTCGTTGCCGTATGATGTTGTTTAAAAATTGATGATTGTGAGGGGAAATCCCAAAGTGGCGAAAGGTCTTCCTCGTTGATTTCTTTTGCCCCAGTAGTTTTCTGTAGCATTTCAAAGCGTTTTTGTTATTCACGTTTTAAGGTCAGCACTCTTAATGAAAGACTAGAAAGAAAGGAATCAGAGCTCACGGAATTGAAAAGAAAATACGACCAAGAATATGAAAGCTGGAGAAGTAAAGTAGGTACCCTTTGTTTGTTTTTTTACTCTTACTCTGTAGTAACGGATTTCTTTATGGCTGTTCGTCGTGATAGCGTTTATCACGTATCTCTAGTATGCAACTTCCATTTCTACCAAATTTCGTTAGAACGTACTGACTTGCGTTATGGCATCAGCTCGTCGTGTTGTCTGTCGTGTTAAGTAGATCTCGTTTGAACTGAAAGTTTGTAAAGTTTTTATGAGACTGGATGCGTTCGTTGTTTCACCGTAGAATCTCCAACTCGAGCAACAGCTGGCGAGATTACAGCAGGAAACCAAATTAGGAAAGCGATCCTCAGACGAACAGGCAGCCCAATTGGAAGAACAGGTACCCTATGTTTTCTCTTTGTATACTGTTAATGGTATATGTTACATCCATTTGTGTTTTTATCTCGTCATTGGAGTATGGGTGGTACAAACAGTTGGCCCTAGTGGAGTTCCTTCTAAAACACAGATGTGTCCCTAGTATTTCAGTTGTTCTAATGCCCCATTCACACCAACGCTTAAACATGTTAAGTCGTTTAGTTAAACTAGGTTTACAAATTGTTTTCTTCATAAAGGCTGCATACTGGCTATTATCGATTGAAAATTTAGCTCAAATTAGAGAACATGTTTAAGTTCATTTGAATCCCTTGTAAAAACCTTCGTTCATTTTCGTTATTGTTTTGTTTTGTTTTTTTCATTTTTTTAAAACCTGGTTTAATGAAACATATTTAGTTGGTGTGAATGGGGTATAAGACCGTTCTATATTGCTGCTGTTGTAAGTCATTACTGTTTTTAACCCTTTAAGACCTAACAGTGACCAGATCCCATTTTCGCCTTACAGTTTCACCATTTCAGCCAACACACAGGTTATGAGAATAAAAGAAATGATCATCAAACATAATCTCTGGACGTTTGACAAATCCTCTGAACTAGTGGTATAAGAAATATGAGAAGACCAGTTAAGAGAATTTGCATGTTGATGTCATAATCCAGCGCAGGGAACGTCAAAAAGGGCACTTTAATAACTGGTAAACACTGGAAATGGAAACAACGGACGCCTGGGGTTATAACAATAAGTGATTTTAGAAACTAGCGCCTGTGTTTATAAGGTTATCAAAGTTTCAAAGTAGCTCCTTTCAAAACATTGTTTTGAAGAATCTGTTTAACAAGAGTAAGAACTGTCATCTGCTTTCTTCTTTTGTTTGGCTTTGTGCTATGCCGAGTCGTGACTTTTTGATGTGTAACGAGTATGCTAGCTCCTAAGTCGAATTGTTGGGGCTGATATTTATCACTTGCAATTTCGGCGTAACACAGGTGCTACAATTACTTCCCTCCCTCCTTTCCTGCGTACCACCTTATTTTTTTCCAGTGATGACAAGGAGGTGTTCTGACAAGACAGCTTACAATACCCTTGTTCGTTTAAGGTAATGAACTTGGAAGAAGCCAGGGAAAGAGAGAAAACTGAAATGCAGACAAAGCTCGTAAGTGTCGAAAAAACGCCCAAGGAGAAAAGGAAGTGATCGGACTTGTGTAAACTTAAAGTGCACCTAAACCCCAATTTTTTTTCCCGCTAAAACACATCTTTGCACCTGTTCGAAAAGCATCGTGCTTTTTTTTTGTTCGTTTTTGCCAAATGCTTGTTTTATATAGGCTTTCAAACATGCATGTTTACAAAGACTTATTGCGGAAAAAAATTTAGGGGGTTAGGTGCACTTTAACTTTTTTCAGGTTATATTAAAGAATGATATTTAAAGTTATTCTGTCTTTTAATTTAGGGCCGACTGAAAATGATCGAAAACGAGTACTCAAGGCAAGAAGACTCGTATAAACAACAACTAGCTGACCTCGAGGAGGACAAAGAGCAGTTGCAGGTCAGCGCGAGGGTCTTTGTTTATTCATCACGATTGATAAATTTTGTTTTGTATGTTTAAAAAACCTTCTTGTTGCCTTAGAGATAACTAATGCTCGAGAAATCACAGGCTTTTCAGTTTTGACTTTCAGCTAATAACATGTTTACCAGTAACGTAGCAAGTACCACTCGTCTCTCAAAAAGCATTCAAAAACCGATGTTTTGATTTAAGTGCTGGACAGTCAACTCAGCGAATCAAATATTCTTTAATTCGCTCTATTAAAGGGTGAATTTACGTTTTAGCGAAACGTTCGTTTGTGTTGCTCTGTTTAGAACGAACTGATGTCCAAAGCGGAGGAGAACAGGCATGTTTCGTTGTGTTTGGAGGACGCCATGAAAGAAACGAACGAACTTAAGAGCCAGGTTAGTTAACAATGTTACTGAAAGTGACGGTAGCGCACACAACAGGCATGAGAGGCCAAAAACATTAATTAGGTCATTACAGGGTCGACTTGAAAACTTAAAAAGTTCCCCATAAGATAAAAAATAAACTACCTTTGGAATTCTCTCATATTTCTTAAAACAAACGATACTACTGTCAAAATCTAAAGCTTTAATAAGTGCATAACTCAGCCTTTTTTCAATTCTGATCTGCAAGACTGTTTAACATAATGAGGCTTTTTGATAATGACATTATTCTCGAAAAAACCTTTGAAAATGACGCCACTGAGCGATCTCAAGAATAAGCTCTAGAATGAGAAACAAGTTATATAGTGTTAAAGTTTACTTGAAAATAAATCATGTACAACTGTTCTATAATGTTAAAATGTGTAGAGTAAACATTTATAAAACTACCTTGTTTCAGATCGCGAAATTCGAGGAAACATTAAAAGAGAAAAATGATCTTTTAACTTGCTTTAAAGGGAGTAAGGTGAGAGGGTAAACTAACAATACTGTGATGTGAAAAGTTATAAACTTAACCAAACGTAAAGTACAGGTGGAGACCATCAGCAAAGATTTCCAGGAATCAGTTTTCTAGTGGTTCCTCTTGATTCCTGACGGGCATTTTTTTTAGCCTTTGGTACTATTTTTTGCCTTTCTTTTAAAGCCGCAAAAAAGGATCGGCTCGCAAAAAAGAATCTGTCATGACCAGAAACCATCGCAGAAGCGTAGGTGGAGGAATTCCTTGGTAAACGTGAGGGTTCGATTGTTTTTTTTGCTGATGGTCATAAATTCCTAAATGGCTTTTACTACAAACTTATCAATACTTAATCACCAAGATATTCCGAAACGTAATCTAAAAAAAAGCACCTCCACTCCCGCAATGCTTAAAGGTTCCAAAATACTCAAAGGTAAACTAATTTCAAATAGAAAAGACGCAATTTTACAAATAAATAATAAATTTAACCATTTAATGACCACGTTTTTGGTCAATTGCCGGTTTTCACTGTCACATCTTCATCAAAACCATTTAACAAATAACGTCAAGAATCAAAGAGACAAAAGAAGATGAATATTCAAACAGTCTCGCAAAGATTCAGGTCTGTGCGAGGTTTCGTGCGGGAGGTATTCAAAGAAATGTTCTACTTAAATTTTAAGGCTTTTGTATGGAGACGCCATGTTTGTGTCCCTCTGAGGGGCACAAATATGGCGGCCGGAAGCTAACAAAAACATATGTCATCGAGTTTTGCTATAAAAAGCCCATAGTCGTTCTCTGAGGGTTCATAAACATCTACATGAGTACTTATTCTTATTCAAGGACTGTTCAGTTTGCGAAATCTCAGCGGCTAAGTCGCTTTTTTTAACCTACGTGACAGCATTCTCGGCCGCCAGTTTAATATCGTGTCACGCAAAAGCTTAGAAATTCAACCTTGCTTTATCACAAGACGAAAAAACCAATCAAACTGAAAATTTGTGAAAAGATAAGTCTTCAGCTGTTCTTATTACTGGCTAAACTAAAATCTCAAAAGAATAGATAATTCCTTATTTTTTGATTTTGATGACGTCATGTGAAAACCGAGAATAAATCCCTTATCCTTTTAATAAAACGTCATATTCGTGGGCGTGAGCTGTCGCAAGTCTTATGTTCTGCCTAAATTGCAGCTCGAATCACCTTCTCATTTTGCAAGTAATCTAAACCCTGAAGCGACGGAAAACCTTAAAGAGGAACTACATAGCACAAAGGTACAACTACGCTACTGTGGAGTAAACGTGTGTTACAGGATTTAACAAGCAAAATAAACGCCACGAACTTTGTTTTTGAATTCGCTATTTTTTTATCGTGACATGTAGATGTAGTTTTTATTTATGCATCCACGAACTTTTTTTCTGGATATTCCAGGTTCGTTACCAGAATGCTGAAGAAGCTCTCAAACAGAGGTGAGCTTTTAAAAGTAGTGTGTGTAATTGGGGCCGGTGGTTGTTGCCTTGCCAGGGGTTTACGGTCATTCTTATTACTTGGTTTTTAAATCATTCCTCATTGGGAGAGGATTCAGATGCGAGCAAACCGGCTTATCCTGTTTTAAATCAGACCGAAGCTGCAGTCATCCCTCTGTAACTGATTATTATGAAAAGTCATTAAAGTTCTGGAAGGTAACTATGTTCTGAAGAAGTGGCATTACGTCCACAGAGAATAACGATGCTTCAAACGCAGTTGCTTCCTGGCCTGTGAACAAGCGCTGCTGGGGGTGGGGAGGGCAGTAAGGAGAGCTTTCCATCACAATATGTTCTCCAGGCAACAGAAACATATTCTTAAGTGCCGGCCGCCTAGGGTGCCTCTGCCACATGTGCGACGTTCCTAAAACTGTAGAGATGAAGGTACAGAAGTCGTGGTGTTGTTAATTTCGTGAATCATCGTTTTTTCCTCTTACACAAAGAGAGAAAACTATCGCTGAGCTTCGAAGAACAGTTGCGGAGAAAGAGGAATTACTAAACCGTTCAACGACTAAGGTAGGTTTACAGATTCTGTAAACTTTCTTATGGGATGAGAACAGCTCGTCAACCTGACTTATTCGGTATCTGTGGAAACAGAACCGTTTGTGGAGTTTTTAAACTCAATAGGGACCTTTAGAGTACGAGTGCGACTTTTCAAATCTTGTTCGCGCGCTTCAGATGATCACTAGCGACACCAGTCTTGTTACTACAATCTCCTGATCTGCTAGTAAGCAACAAGGAAGAGTGAGGATTCAGGGGAAGTGACTGATGTGAAATTAGAAATTTGTAATCGTACTCGATCTGGTACTCGCACTCAAATCGACGTTACCTTGCAAAGCCAGTGATCATAGAGACCTTGAACCTGTCAGCTGACAATGTACTTTTTCCTTTGTCCACGAAGATATCTCTGCGTTAGTGATCAGAAGAATGTGTCACCGACAATAGCCTAATGCAGACATAGCCTGCGAGGTGGGCGTTCGACGGGGAGTGGGAAGGGGAAATTTGACGCGCGAGAGCGCTAAGGGCGCGCCCAAATTTCCCCTGTCTGCTGAATAAAACAAAAGTAATGACAATATATGTAATAATTTGTTAAAAGGAAGCAAAATTAATAATTGTGCTTTTGCGACTTTTTCTTAGATTAGGCAATATGAAGAGAACAACAGATATTTAGGCAATGACAGAATTTACAATTCAGAAAATAGAGGTGAGTGTTAAAAACTTTACAGAGAAATCGTACGACCGAATTTCAGCTATCGAAAGTCATGATCAGGGCTAATTTTTCGAATTTGTTCTGTAGATTTTCAAAAGAGTTTAAAGGAAAGAGTTAAAGAATTAGAAGAGCAGCTTCAGGAAAGAGAGGTATGGTGTCACTTTACATTTTTAACCCTTTCACTCCCACGATCTCAATCTTAATTCTCCTTACTTTCTGCCATACATTGCTTATAATGTTAGTTCTGAGAATTTGGTGTTAAATCAAACAATATCCCATATTTGATTTTTTCCTTTATTCTCATCACCTGTCTGTTTGACAATGTAATTGGTAGGCATTGATAATCAGCTGAGGAAGACTTGACTTTAAATGATAATTTTCAATGGTAAATTTAATACCACGAGAATTTGCACAATTTAACAGCTTGGCTGTTACAATCTTCACTTATGACCAGAAATGCAGGCAACTACGGTTTTGGCAAATTTGGCGAAATTTCGCCAATTAGTCCACCATGCTTACTTATACTATGTTCACCACAAGCCCCTAAGGCCAACTTATTTGCATTGAATTGTCGAATGTTGTCTTAACTCATGGATTCTCTGCGCCGTGTTAGCATCATACGGGCATTGTATGGGAGTTTTCAGCAGAACCTGTATGCTTCAACTTTCAGGCGTTTTTCGTTTGTGTTGTTTTCTTTGTTCGTTTGTTTTTGGCGGGAAAGGGGTCATTCAGGTTCATATGCCACATTGCGTACACTGTTATAAAAGTGTATTCTCGTAATGATGTTCTAACTGCGAGTGACTTTGTTTCCCACAATTAGATGCTTCAGTTGGATGAAAACGAGGTTAGTGTTATTCCGTTCTACCTTTTCCCCTATTCCAAGGTATTTTCGGTTATGATGCTTCCAAACATATGTCACTTGTCTTTACTTTTTGGGGGATTCTTTGTTCGATGAAAGTCGATGAAACACGATAAAACCAAGCAACTAATAATT
The DNA here is from genome assembly GCA_948470475.1 of Galaxea fascicularis. NCBI lineage: Eukaryota > Metazoa > Cnidaria > Anthozoa > Scleractinia > Euphylliidae > Galaxea > Galaxea fascicularis. The sequence goes on along the minus strand of OX419335.1, from coordinate 29,160,992 downwards.
CAATCTGATGCAAATCAATCTATTACTTTATTTTATCCGTACTGCTGTTTCACATTTTACGTTCATCTGCCGCTTCATTTATGTCGTATCGCCCTCTTTGGCAGTTACGTGATCTTAGGAAAGATAACAGTCGACTAGAAACGGATCTGGAGGACAAGGATAAGGTACCATGCTAAAGATAATCGATATTCTAACCCTGATATGAGCATGTATATTCTCCATACTGCACACCAAACATTTTCTATGGTAATAATGAGGAGAATTTGTCCGACAATCAAGACCTTTGTTAATTGTTCAACACTCTCTTTTTTCTCACAAGCATTTTGTTTGATTGAGCAGAGTTACCATGCGGAGAAATTAAACATTGGTCAGTCTTAGGAGTTAAAAGGTTAACTCTCCTCCAAACAAGGAACCACTTTTACGCTAGCACAAAATAACGGCTGAGGAAAAGGAATAGGAAATATTGTTATGTGATCAACACCTGGTGACCCACGCATTTCACACGACGTTCGATCGACTTTCCCTGATATTTGACGACCATTTAATGATCGGTTGTAGGCAAGGTATATTAGCTCTCGTGGTTGTCACGGAGCACGAATAATTTACTTCCCTATATACGTCAGCCATGTTGTTGCATTATAGTCACTTTGTTGCAGAACAAGAAAGACGGATGATGTGTGGTGTCTGGACATTGTCTACGAAAAAAGTTTCTTGTCTGCACTTACAGAAGAACACAAAGAGAAGAGACAAAAACATTTTCCACTTGGAGACAAAAAATGTTTCTGCAACTTGTACAGGCAAACAATGACTCGGCACAAATGCTTCTTGGTTTATGGGAGCACAAACAGTATTGGTGGCTTTACGTCACCTTTACCTTCGGATTGTCATCTAAGATAATTTGATTGTGAGTTGTTTTGTTCCACCATAACTGTAAATTGTGATCTGTGACCCTAACGGATATCTTTGTCTTTGTCTCCAGAAAATAAGACTTCTTCAAGCTAAAATAATCGAATTAAAGAAAGCGTTCCAACGTGAACTGGTAAGAGAACTATATAAATCACTCCGTCATTAGCATTTCCTTTTTCGTCTTTCTGCCTCTTGATTCCTTCCTTTCTTCTTTTGCCTTGATGTTTTGTCAAGTAGCGTGGTGGATTGTTCAGGGTGTGGGGATTGCACTGATATTGATGGCTTCAAGTCTTAACTCGTTGCTGAATGAGAACTGATGGGGTGACTTGCTGATGGATTTCAAGAGTACATGTGTTATAATAATTAGATAAATAATTACTTAATTGACCACTCCCCTGGAGGGGCTTTTCAGGGACAACGAAACAAATAATACAAATGAGAACAACAGAGTTAAGAATCCCAACTGGCCCTGTTGGTTAATGGGTACGTCGCTTGCTTCGTGTTGAGGACAGTACGCTCACTTACGGCTGCCAGTATAAAGAAACATAGAAAATTTCTGCTGTTTAATTGAAACCCTGCATCGGAATCTCTTCTAGAAAATGTCGGCCCCTGGAGAGGAGTGTATGGAGAGGAGAAGTCCCGGTACCCCGAATGGTGACGTCATGACGCCCAGTGATGAAGAGAAGGATAGACATGAATATCTCGACATGAATTTTAAGTATCCTTTTGTCAACGATGTGCTCATTGACTTTGTGACTCTTCTTTCTGGTGCTCTGTAGAATCATTCAGTCAGCTAGTTGTATAACGAGTGAGTCTGTCCAACAATGACCCTGTCAGTAAATCAGTCGATCAATTAGGCTGTTAGTTTACAAATCCACGAATTAGTGTGTCACTCAGTCATTTCATTCTTTGAGCAAGTAAATCAATGAATGGTTTCGTCTGTGAGTGAATTTATAAGGCGGGTCTTCCAATTGACTATCCAGTGATTCGGTCATCATCTTGTGAGTGAATCGGTCGATAAGGTCATTATATATATATAATTACTTTATCCAGTCTGTCTGTCGCCCAGTCAATCAGGTAGGGTCTCAGGCTGGGAGTTGAGCTGTTTGTCATTCAGTGGGTCAGTTCCGCCATTGGTCGGTCAATCAATCATGACAGTTATTCAGTCAGCAACTTTTACTCAGTTGTGTAGTGACGCAGTGAGCCATTCAGTCATTTATTTGTCCTCCTCTTTGGTGAACATGTCCTGCAAAGAGGTCCAAATCATTATAAACAGAACCTTAACTCCAAGTCAGATATTTAAAACATGTTGTTTTAAAGTACATGTGCAGCTCAAACAAGCAGGTAATAATAATAATAATAATGACGACGACAATGATGGTGATAAGAAGGAGAAATTACTTTATTTATCCATTTATTAATTAGTTTAATGATTGAACACGGAACGCTTTTCACTTCACTTGATTTTAGTTGTCCTCTTTATTGCCATTAAAAAAAGGCCTCGCTATGACGTTGTTTTTAACTGCTTAGTTTGTGTTTTTATTTTCAGTCACGCCAGCTGATTAACGTGATAGGTTACCTGTTAAGATTCACTCCAAAAGAAGAAAAATGCGTTAAGGAAGCAATGGAATGGAAGGTTCGTACTGGGCCTTTTACTGAAAGTGGTTTTCTGCCAAATGGTTTTCATCAAGCTGGAGTATCGCGTGATTTTGGTGTAACGGTATATTTTATCATAATTGTCTTTTTTTGTCTTTCAGTTACCAATTGATTAGAAGTTTTTGTAAGACTAGCGTGTCATTCAATTGGTAAGTTTTGAAGGTTAAAGTAGTAAGAGGAATTGTGCTATGAGAAAATCATTTGTTGTCATATCGTTTTTTTCACGAGGGATAATGTGTTTGTGGTTCAGCTGACAGAACAAAAATAACTTCCGTCGACTGAAACGGTTTGTTTTTGCAGGCCTGTTCATTCACCAGTGGTGTAAAACAATTACAAGGAAGAAGCCAATTGACGCACTATTTTCTAAGGGACTGGCGTGTAAAATTAATCTATACCTCAAACCGGGTCGTGGAAATGGCGCGTTTCGTAACTAGTTAAAAAATATGGTGTTTTCAAATTAATAGACAAGAACATTTTCAGAAATATTTCTAACTGGGAAAATAAATTATCCTTTAGAGTTCGAAGGCTGGGAAAGTATTTTTAATATGGCAGGAGAAGACAATATAGTTTCTGTGGAAGGACTATAAATTATGGAAAGTCTATTAATTCTCATTCCTTCCTTGTAGTCAGTTATTTCAAATAGATAAAGAAGAGTGATGTAAAATATTATTTGTGGCGAAATAAATTATATTTGTGACGGTGGAATTTGCATCGTGTTATTGAAATATTTGTTTCCAGTGACATTAAAATGTATTCTCGTTTTTCTGACCGGCAATGTAGTCACTTTAGATATACGATCGCGTTGTTTCGACTGCCCATTTGTCTTTATTAGGCGATGAGATGCCGGAAGAAGGGTGGCCATAAGCGAACGAAACATTGCGATTTTTTTATGTGAAGTGATTAGTTCAAGGTATTTTATATTTGAAGCGCCTGATGGATATGAGGTGGTCGATACCCGACGAGGCGTGCAGCCTTGATATCCAACAAGCGCGAGTGGGATGACTGTTTTATTAAGGGGGGGAGTCTAGTTAAATCTTTCTGGAAAATGGGGTGAATTGACAAGGAGAGAAAGAAGGCTAGAAATGGATATGCACAGAAATCAGGGGCACCTTGTTGTGGTAGCATGCTGTCTGGCCTTTGTCACTTTTGATTTCTAACCACCTTCGATTCCAACATTTTCCAACTTTTTCATAATTTTTAACAACCCCCCCTCACCCCCTTCCCAACTTCTATCCCTTTAAAACATTCCAAAAATCATGAAAAGATTTACTGTATTAAATACTCCAAACTGATTGAACCATTTTTTGATTGAATTAAACTCTTGGAGAAATTTTTAAGGAAAAGTGAGGAAATACACGCTAAGCGCGGCATTTTTACTAATTAAATAACATACAAGCTTTTTCATTTCCCTTAGACTAATTCCTCTTGGAATTGTTATTTTATAAAAGATTTTTCACCAAAAAGGAGAAAAATACGGTGTCACGAAGTGTCCATGCTTACGGTATTATTTCCATATTTCCATATTTAATTGCTATTTAAAAACGAGTTCAAAAAATTTTGCATATTACAGTATTTTGATGAATTCTAAGTCCCTGACACTGCTTATAATAACTCAAAATTATCAGTTCAATCGAAACAAAGCTATAAAATCTTATAAACAGTTAACCTGAACCAGTGCATCGTGAGGCTATCTGATTTGACTCATCTAAAAATGCATTTACATAAAAAAGCAATGGTTTATCCTCAGACTGTTGTAGACAGGATATGAATCAGCATTTCAATATGGTGTAAAGTTGATCTGCATGTTATATAGATGTGTATTGACATGGCATTCAATTCCATATTCAGATTTTAACAAACGAAGACCGATAGATTACAAACCACAAGGTTTCCAGTTTCTCTTAATTCTTATTAAGTTCATGTACCTTTTTACACTATGAACGTAGCATTACATATTTATGAATGCTTTTTGATATAAGGTGATCGATTGAGTTTTTCTGTTTTCCCGTCTTTCATTTGTCACCAATAACAACTCATATTATCGTGATTGTTCTCAATGTACAGAAGTTGTGATCAGCAGGGAACTTTTATTTCGTATATTTACAATATGTTTAGCTTACTTTAATAGTAATAGCAGTAACTTTTTTATAGAGTAAACTTAAAAGGAAATTTTGTGTGAAAATAAAAACGTTTCTCACAGGTGTTTTGTGCACTTCCGCTAAAAATTTTAATTTTTTAAGGAGAAAAATATGGTTCACAGTTTTCACGGTTTGTTCGGTGAAAGGTATCATGTCATTTCAAAGAATTACCCTTTTTGAGTTCTCAGAACAGTTCGTATTCCTCGGGAATTCCAAATTTCTCCTTCTTCCACAGGACTTTAAAAATAATCAGACAGCCATAACAGAAAGTGACAAAAGCGATCGCCACAGCAATACCCGAGTCCAACCACCATGTTGAATGCATTTCACTGTAAATGATCGTGCTTATAATCAAACCAAGCGCCATTGCAGCACCGCAGGCTGAGTCTATCGAGTCGATTCGCAACGCCAAACTTTGCAGCTTATCAGCAATACGGAATTTCAGCCAGAAGAAAGCCGAGTAACACAAAAATCCCACAACCGAGATAGAAATAAGAGCGATAGTTTGCCTCGGCTCCAAATCGCTGACGAGAAACTCGATCGCTCGTGCGAGCATCATGACAGCCGATAAAATGAAGCATACCGCTATAACAAGACACGCTTTGCGTTCCTTTTCGGGCCCTAAATCGCCGTTAACGCCGTGGTAAAAACGCCACACAATTACGCCTGACGAAACAACACCAAGCAGAGCATCGAAAGCAATGGCAAACGCGGCCGAGCTCTCTGAAATGCTCGAACTCACAAACGACGCGATTGCGAGCATCATTGTAACGTACATTGAAGCAAAAGACACGGCTAACGCCGCACGGCGCCAGCGTAGCTTCTCGTGGACTGAAAGTTTGACTTGTTGTTTTCTACCTTCGTCGTCATAAGGGGACACGCAAGGAAAAGTGCCAAAATCATCTTGAGGTTTCGTCGCCTCCGCTGTCAGTTTCATTGGCGCTTTTTCCTCCAACAATCTAGCTTTCGTGGATGTTGCACTCCCTTCTTGTAATTTCTCCATTCTTCACTTGGGATCGAAATTGAGTTACCAGCAGGCAGTTGGCTAAGTTACCTTTTCAGCTATAAATGTTAACTATATATCTTTCTCCGCATTAATTTCTTTTTCTCTTTCTTTCGCCTGCGTAGATATTTGCGATTCTGTTTTGTTTCTCAAAGATCTTCTCCAAGTTCACGTTCTGAATATCTTCCAGTCGAAAGACGCTCGATTTTTATCCTCGTTCTCCGGCCTAAAGTTGCTTCGAACGCAACTAATGTACAGACAAGTGCTGGTCGATTTTCAAGGTGTTCAGCCTTTACGACAACAAGTTTGACAGCGGATAATAAGTGTTTGTCACCTTACTGAACTGCAAAAGAGAAAGAAATTTCCCACCGCCTTATTCTTTGTCTTGACCGGTATAGAGCCGCTTTGCGTAGGCGAAAAGAACTAGCTATATCAATGAGAAATTCTCCGCGGTTAACGTGTTGATGAAGTTCAGCGATAAACTTAGGCGATAATCAAAAGACATTGATCTTCGTGAAGCTTGCGTTAGCAACCTGTCCAGGACACCGCAAATTTCGGCGGCCTCGGAAAGAAATCACCGGTATACTAAAAACGCTTCAATTTCCAATTTGATCACCCCACGCTGATTCAAATATTAAGAAACGAAGCAAATCTCTGGCGTCGGTAAAAGCAAAATATTGTTTCTGTTATAGTGAGAAAAAGGAAACTTAATAGACAGCAGATGTTCAGCAAAGAGCACTATTGGCTGATATCACATGCTATTACTTATCGCCATAAGAGTTTAACCAATGAGATGTCATTTCACTAGAGTGAAATTAATGATTAATTCTTTGTGTTAAGCTGTCGAGCGAAAAAACGCCTACATCGGATTTAACTTGAAGTTTGTTTGAACGTTAAAACATAATCAGAAATATAATAGTATTTCAAGACAGTTTCCGCACGCTTTGTCAAGTTTTTTTGCACATCAGACTATCGATTAAAAGAAGACTGATCACTGTTTACGAGACACGCAATGCTCCCTCTATAAAAATTGGTGGTTCTCCTCCACCCTGAAAAAACGTCTTTATTTTAAATTTAGAGTTTTCTTTTGAATTGTTTGTTAACTGCGACAAAGCGTATCGTAACTGTTCTGATAGATGTCCAGTAAACAATTACTCTGTTCGTAGAATCGCGAAACTGATTAGCCGCATTGTGTTCCAAAATTTTACGGAAAACAACTAAAATACGATTAAGGTGCCGCTAAACACAGGTAATTCAAATCGCTAAATTTAACGTGATGCCAAAATTTTGCTTCATATAATGTATACCCCACAGGATGTACAGGAGAAGTCGTATTACGCAAAAAATGGAAACGTCTTTTGCCTCTCTTTGATTTTTGTAGACAGATAAAATTCAAAATGAGGTAAATTTAAAGACGTTTTGATTAACTTTTGAATTGCTGTATTTCTGAAATCAGATGTTTTCGAAATTTCGACCAGTTATATAGCGATTACTCTAGACAACAATCAAATAATGATCTTTTGTGGGAAACACACACATACCATACAGATACCTCTCTTGAACTCAGTTTGCATCATAGCAAAAAGCCGTTCTAAATTCTCTCTTCAAGTCCAGACAATTTTACGACTAAAATATTAGATAGAAATAGAACAAGAGGATAAAACTATAGCACTCCCACTGATCAAGTCATTCGTTTCCAAATTTATTTTTTTATTATTATTATTTGCCTTTTGCAAGGCGCAAGCTCAGCGAGATCTAAAATAAAATAAACGACCCAACTCCAAAAAGAAAATTGATGCAGTTGGAACACCTTTAACGTGAGGTCATGATTAATGGATTAGCAAGAGACACTATAAATTACATATGTGATCTGAAAACGAGTAGCGGAAAATCACCGTTTGGTCTGAAAAAAAAATTGTGCGATTTTGCGCATTATATATCTATACAAGAATACATCGCACGCAGCAGGCATGATCGGGTAAGAAATTGTGGAGTGAGCACCCTTAAACATTTATTTTTGAGTCGAGTTGCAAAGCCTCCCAAGCGATAAAAAGAACGGCAATAATCAAATTATTGGTTTCTTTCACTTGTTGTAACTATTTTCAACCATAGATGCTGTCCGTTGTTGATTGTGCATAGCAGAATAACTTTAAATTTACAGCTATTATGGTCGTGGGGGACAGGATACTCATCACCATGCATTTACGCAAATACCTACAATACCCGAAATATTTATGAGAAGGTCCCTTGACGTCGCATATGTGTGAAGAAAACAATGTTACTCCTTTTAATATTTGCTTCTTGCCTAACTTAATTCACAGCATTATTAAGAGCAGCTGCCTGTAAGGATCGAGAATCATTTGTCAACGATCAATTTGGCACATCGCTGATATTTTGCTCAAAGACAACCTTTGGTGGCCGGACTATTTTCAAAAATCATGTTTGAAAGTTCCATCGATTTTTTGATTTTGAGAAATTCACGATAATCTCAAAGTGCGGTCAAAGCCGCGGTTTTTCTCTCAGTCAAGCGTCCGAAATAACATGCGGAGACGAAGTGCCTCTGAGGACTCAAAATATCTTCAATTGAAATCAAACTTTACACAATCCTAGAACAACAATTTGTCTAAATATTGCACTTATAATCATTTCAAACCTGTAAATTTTGCGACTTTAACAGACAATCAACACAACACCTTTGAAGAGCCCTTAAAAAGACGGCAAATTATGAGTAATTTTCAACAGCAGAAAAAGGTCCCTGGTACCTACCTTTTCGATTATTTCACTCAACAGTCGTAATGTAAACATATTTCACATTTTCTGTGCCAAATATCAGTGTCAGAACTCAAGACGAACACTATCGGGAAGAAACTTACTTTTGTTGGCTAATAAAATCTCAGAATACCTACCTGACATTTACATAGACACTTTTTTAGCTTCATGTCACAGAATCCCCAGATTAAAATTGAGTTAATTATTTGGTAAGCGTAATAGATGGTAATCTTTTTTGTTAAGTCCTGAACGTTGAGCTTGTGTCATACGGTCCTCTTTTGAGAAACGTATCCCTGATAATTTTTTGGTCTACTTTCTTTTCAAAAATAGTCCCAAGTTTTGTCTTATTTAAGGCCTTCCGTGTTTATTTTTTGTTCAAATGTTGGCACCTTTCCTCTATCAAACAATCGAACGTCAACGTGCTCATTGATTGGCAATATTTGACGTAAGTGAAATCTAGAAAGGGAACCTCGGAACCGATAAACAATCGACAGTTGACTTCTAGTTGCAATTCGGGGGATGTGGTAGATACCGGTAGAGTGTGGTTGTGGGATGGCATCTAATGGCAAAGGAAACACTGTGCACATCCCTAGATTAGGACGAGGGGGAGGGGGGTTCTCCCAGATTTTTTAACCCTTTCTCCCATTAATTGTGCCTCGGCCCTGAGTGTCTCGGCTTTGTTAAAAAAATAAGTAGGGGTTGGGGGGGGGGGTGAAGCAGGCCACCCTGGGCCGCTCTCCTGGATCCACCACTGGTAAGGCAAATAAACGCACTTGAATGGTAATAAAAATGATACAATGGTATTTGGTCACTACCATTTGGCGAGCCTAGCATTTAAAAGGGTAAAATAAGTTAGGGGAGCCAAAAAGGTTTCAATTTATTTTGCAAAAAAAAAAATACTTCTTTGATGATAGGTTAAAAATTAATGTATTTTGATTGCACGTTGATCGTGGAACCATAAATTTAACCCCAAAAATGGCACTTTCATTGGGGGCAGAGCATCAAGATCTTGACTGTGAATTGCATCACCTGAGCAAGAAAGTCACCAAACACCTAATAACAAATGAAATTAAATTATTTTACCTGGTACATGAGCACCAAAAAATTATTTGTTTTTAAGATTTAAATACAATAATTACTATGGCAAGGCTGACAGGAAGTTGACAAAGTAAGGGATATAGAAAATGTAATATATAAGATTACCTAATTTAAACACAAATTTATGAAGAAGTGTCACAGAAAATTGGCAGCATCATTATTAATTACAGACCAACAGAGCATGTTGTTACAAAACAACAATAATCTGACTTATTGTTTTGCTGACTCTCCCACAAACAAGATTTGACTGTTACATCAATCAGCCTACGGCAGAATCTTAACATAATACACCCTCCATGCTGAACCTCCTCCCCCCCTCCCAGTTATTTTAGCCTTGCTAAGGGCTTGTATGTTCTGCTTTTTGTAGCGTCTGGTGCTGATTGGTGGTGCGGGAAGTCTCTCCACCATCAATTTTTACTGGTTGTCCTGAGTCAGATCAGAGGCTGTAGCATTTAAGCTTACATAAAGTTTCTGGCCCAGCTGATCATCTGTACCAACATTAAAACTAACAGTGTTGAGCTTCTCCGTCCAGTTACACGCTTTTTTAAACTTTACAAGAACAGACTCAGGATATCAAGAACAAGCTAAAAACAAGCCCATGCAGGCGAATGTACACGTGAGTTGGAGCGTACCGTACCACATTATACACTATAAAAAGGAAAAAACAATTTAAGAACAGTTTGAGGCTAAAGCCGGTAAAACCTTGAGACCAACTGTGCCTCGTCCGAAATTTACTGGTTATAAAAAAAGCGTGAGTTTCGACACCAACCTCTCATTATCTAACTTTCACTTCTGCATTCCTAGAACGTTTTCTTCTGTCCGGCTGCCCTCTGACTGCCGGACAAAAAGACACTTTGAAAAAATAATCATAACAAAGAGAAACCCCAGGTTAATAAGCTTAAGTTGTAGCAAACAGGATTACCTGAATTTCATCGATACCTGTCCATCACCTTGCTAACAACTAGGCAAACGTTCGAGCTTGAATTCACGTCTATTCAATCTATAAGAATACAGAATGGCTCCGTTTCAATAACTTTCGTTTGTTTTAAGTTTCTTACGTAGATAGAAAAAAAAGTCACAAGTCACATAGTCACAAATCCGCTCCACAGAGCTGAAAAAACCCTCGATCTAGGCGGCGAAATTTCTCCTGTATATCTTCATATATGCCGTACAATAGTGAATGAACGGGATGATGGACTAGTTCAGGCCCGTGGAACAAATTTTTAACGTGCGGGCCGCTCCCATCCCTTAAATTGATGGGAGGAGACTGATTCTAAAAATGTTGAAAACGCATCTAACTCAGTTTAATTTAAAACACTTTTCCCGTCAGGCTTGGATGTTTTCTCAAGAGTTCCACCTATATTAGCCGACCATTATTATTACGCGTAAGTACTCTTTAGTTTCGTAAATGTACCGTATTTTACTAACATAAATTTATTACTTTTTTCCAAAAAAATGGAGAGCCCTGTCCTCCTTCTTTCCCCAAACCCCACCGGCTTGGCCACTGACTTTTAATAAAGTAACTAATGTCGGCCAATATATATCACCCAATGGTAACCATTATTGGCCAATATCGGTCAATATTGGGTTAGGGTTAGGGTTAGGTTAGGGTTAGGGTTAGGGTTAGGGTTAGGTTTAGGGTTGGGGTTACGGTTAGGGTTAGGGTTAGGTTAGGGTTAGGGTTAGGGTTAGGTTAGGGTTAGGGTTAGGGTTAGGGTTAGGGTTAGGTTAGGGTTAGGTTAGTGTTAGGTTAGGGTTAGGGTTAGGGTTAGCGTTAGGGTTAGGTTAGGGTTAGGGTTAGGGTTAGGGTTAGGGTTAGGGCTGGAGTTGGGGTTGGGAGTGGGGGTTGGGGTTAGGGTTAGGGTTAGGGTTAGGGTTAAGGTTAAGATTAGGCCGATACCAGCCAATGGTGACCACTGTTGGCCAATATTGGCCAATAGGGGCGATTGGTCGCTAATATTGGCCAATATCGGTTAATATAGGTCATTGGTCACCAATATTGACCAATGGTGACCAATATTGGCCATTTGGTAACCAACATTGGCCAACATCGGTCATTGGTGACCAGCGTTCGCCAATATAGGTCATTTGTAACCAATATTGGTCAATATCGGCCAATATTAGTCATGGTTCACCAATATTGGCTGATATTTGCCAATGGTGATAAATATTGGTCCAAAGTAACTAATATCGGCCAATATGGGCGGTTGGTCACCGATATTGGCCGATATCAGCCATTGTTGACCATTATTGACCAGTATTGGCTAATACCGGCTAATGGTGACCAGTATTTGCCAATATGGGTCATTGGTAACCAATATTGATCAATATCGGCTGATATTAGTCATGGGTCACCAATATTGGCCGATATTGGCCAATAGTGACCATTGTTGGCCAATATTGGCTAATATAGATCATTGGTCGCCAATATTGGTCAATGGTGACCAATATAGGCCATTGGTATCCGGTATTGGCCAATATCGTTCAATGGTTACCGATATTGGTCAATACAGGCCAATGGTCAGCAATATTGGTCGATATTAACCAATATTAGCCGATATCGCCCGAAAGTAACCAATATATGAGAGCAAGTATATTAAGATTAAAGTTCAGAACAACTGAAAAGGTCAACTTAAAATTGTCAAGCACACCCTCAAAGGAAACTTTTAGAGGAAAACTTGTGTAGGTACATCATGTCTTTGGCTAACCCATTACGTTTAACGCTCGAGGATTCTTGCAGACAATGAAGGAGACCTCACGCAGCCCAAGGGCTGCACGTTTTGACCATGTTTAATTCGGAGAAAACCATCCTGCTTCCGCTGATACATTCCGAGATAACTGAGGATCGTAGGAAATCGACGTTGCTTCGGACTGCTTGGCCCACTCAGTCAGTCCTGGCACGTTATTTCCGTCCATTGCTTGATCGGTAGAATGGCAATCAAGGGACTCCAATCAATGATGCCATGCGAAAGCTTCCGCGAAAACCAAGTCTGTTAGTTCGCTGCGTCCATCGGTGGTGGATTCACTAAACAGCTTTGCGAATCGCACATTGTCGTTTAAGCCTAAGATTTAAAATTAACTGTCATTGAGAATGAATAAAATATTATGCCAGAAACGGCTTTATTTGAATGTACAACATTTCAAAAAATCTTCACAATTCGTGCATTCTTGCGCGCCAAGCTAATTTCTTTTGTTGTTAAACAAATTATTCAACTTAGGCGTTAACTTGCGTGTTGCAATCTTTTTTAGAAAAAAATGTTTTAAGAATGTCCTGCATCAGTGAACCGCAGACTGAAAAAAGAAAAACAGAAAACAAAAGAAACGAACAAAGGAAAAAATGGCATGGGCGTCATTGAAATTTAATTAAGGCACGGCACCGTACAGTACGATGCAGTACTAATGCAAGCTTTCTTTTCGCGCTCTTTTGTCGCTGGCGCATAATTATTTAACGCTTGTTCCCAGAACTTGTTTGCTGGTTCTCTATTCTGCTCCGGGAGGTTTTTCGCCGGGTATTGCTGGTTTGCATGTGACGGACTCTTATTCAAATTACTAGAAATAAATGTTGGGGGCTGTTTTTATAATTTAATAAAGAGTTTGTATTCAAACTCTACTGACATGTTCCATAAAAATCGGTGGCCGAACGAAATGACAAATAATTCCGATAACAAACGAACGATTTATTACAACTTGCCTAGAGCCTCTTTCTTATTATTTGTTGCTTACTTTAAACGATAAATCTGCAATGGAAGCCGAACGAAAAAAAAAATGAACACAGAGAGCTATTCGTTATATATGCACAACAAGAAAGGTGAAAATTGCACGCCTGTGACAAACATTACGTAACGGAACAGAGAAAATCGTAAAGTGTAAGATAAGGCGCAAAGGAACAAGCAAAATTAATGAGAATATAACAAAGCGCAAAAATCCGAAATTGTGTCTTTTGTTCAATCGGGAATAGCAAAACACGCCCTACGCAATACATAAGAGGGGTACGCCAAGGCTTTATTCTAAGTCCGTTATTATTTAACCTATTCATTAATAACATACCGTTCTCTATCGAAAATACTTTATCCGATCCATTCGTTCTACCAAACGGCACAAAATTGAGCGCACTTTTGTACGCGGATGATCTAGTAATATTATCGAGGTCCAAAAGAGGATTGCAAAATTGTCTTGATATGTTATCTTCCTACTGCGATTCATGGATGTTAAGCATCAATCCTAAAAAGAAAAACGAAAATTTGGATCTTTCAAAAACGTGCTAAAAAATGCACTGAGTCGAATTTCCACATAGACAAGGAAACCATTGAAATTATTCAAAACTAATCTCCTCAACAGATAATTTTTCTATGGCACTCGGCAAGTTGAAAGAGAAGGCTCTTCACGATCTTTTCAGTCTTAGAAAGAACACAAATATCAGCAAACTACCACCACGTCTTGCAGTTGAGGGCCCTACGAAGTTTCCCATCATGCCTCTGTTTGTATTCTGTGTTTGCAAGTTTGGGGCATTCGATCACTGAGCAATGGGAAACACTCCCCTCTCCATCGTTATTTCTGTCATCTGTGTCATGGGTTATTTTAACAAGACGGATTTAAGTCACCACCGGGTGTTTGTACGTTTGTTTGTTTTTCAACTAAAAGTTATGTGAACGTGTATTACCGTATTATAGGAAATTAACAATGCACGTTAAAAACCCGAAGAAAATTTACGTTGCACTAAATTAGCGCGAATTTTTCAAAACTTAGATTTACATGAATTAAATTAAAGCGAATTTTTCCGATAAGCATCTTGCTTTATATACTGCGATTTTCATAATTTTGCAAACTCGCATTTTAGATTTCTGAATTAACACCAAACTCCGTTTTGGCTTCCGTCAATCAAACCTTCCAAGACAAGTCCACGGATGTTTCTACGTTTTTGTTACAGCCAAAAATTTGGTTTTGAGGCCTCCTAGAGTTTGAAGGGTTGAAGGTATGAAAACGGATACGTTACCTGTTAGCCCCTTGCGATGTCCATGAACTTTCAGGGAAGACTCTCTAGCTAGGTGAAGATCAGTTGCAATGAGCTCGCCCGGGTTCCATGAGAAAACGCTGAAAAAAAAAGCTGTCGGCCAAGGAGGTTTAGAGCAAACATATTTGGTTCTGTACTGTAGCAGGACAAACGCTCATTTTCAATGAAAGTTGGGAGTTTTAAACAACTAAGCATTTGATGGTAACAACGGTTCATTTCAACCATTCTAAGAATGATTTGGGAACGTTTCCAATTCGTAAAGCACAAGTGGTGCTTCTACAAGATATATTGGCCATTGCACTCTAAAGGATTAATCTTAATTTACTGCGTGGGAAAATAAACTCTAAGGTACATGTTCATGTAAAAAACATCACTTGTGTGTGAAGCGTCAAGTCAGAATCATTTTCTTCGATTTCAAGTATCGAAAATGTACTAGACTTGAAATATTCCTAAGTTTACTTTTTCAGTGGTGTAAAGGCTACCAATTACTTTGGGCTCGAGGACGAAGTTTCTATTGGAAACAAAACTGCGCATTTTTTGGTGTTGTCCGAGGGCGCGGAGGACGAGTCATCCAGTCTTCCTGGCAAAATATTGTACCCACCGCATTACTTACAAAGCAAAACACACCAAAATTGCCTGTTAAGTATGCATGAGCATCCATTAGCTTCTCTGTTCCCTTTAGAATAGTTCAAATGGCAATACGCATGTGCACGTAGTAAATGCGCACCACATGGATGACACAATGGCTAAATCACATGATATTTATATAGAATTTTTTCACTAATAGTTTGAAAGCTGTTTAAAAGCTGTTGTTTTCACTTGTATTATTTGTTTCATTGTCCTTAAAAAGTCTCTCAATTACAAATTATTTATTTTAGATTTATTACTTTGTCCGGAAATCGCTCCAATTGATTTTATAAATGGCCAAACGAAGTCAGTTCGACAAAATAATCCTTGCTCAACCACAACTGTTTTACTGTGCACACAAGCCGATGGCATTTGACAAACATTACAGTCGGCTATAATGTAAAAATTCGACGAAATGTCTGGAGGACCTAGATTGTCGCCATTAGGTGTGGTTGTTTTTAAATATGTCACTGTTTAAATACGATGTATGTATGGTATCCAAATTGGATTTCAAAACGTTTGCTTGAAAACCTTCCAATAAACATCAATAGCCGGATATATAAAAACAAATTGCAAGGAAAAGTGGAGTTATATGCCTTATCAGTAGCACTCAGAGGGTGTGCTTTTTCTCTCGGGGGCGTAGTCGGAGTTACCTGTGAATTCCAAAGACATATACGACAAAATGCTAAACTTTCCGTATTTCATGCCATTATACTCAGACTTTCAAAGTATTCTTTCTCCCTTACATGCACAATACTTTGCTACAGCAGATGGATATTTGGCGATCAGCTGGTTTGAGTGGCTTTATTGTCGTATCTAAAAGCAATATTACCATGCGTACTTTTCATAAAGAAACATTCCACGCGAATCTTTCTGATAATCGTTTGATTAGTAAGGAATACGAAACGTTTCAATTGAAGCTACTCTACAATACCGAACCCGGAAGCGTGAGCCAACTATGGGGGTCCAGAGACATCGTTTCCCGAAAAAAGTTTGATTGTCATTCCTCTAAAATGACGGGAAATGCTTTTAAAACTAGCAGACGAAATGTTTAATTTCAAACGTTTAGTGCTGTTTCTACTGTTAAGATCTGATCAACATTTGTTATGGATCCTTCATGATCACTCTTATCAGAATGAAATCTCCTGCACTTTTCCTGCACTTGTTTTGCTACACTATTCAGTTATTTATTTTTATTCTTTACTGCACAAAAGTGGGTCGGTTAATTCCTTCCCTCTGCGCGGTGAATGTGAATCTGAATGTGCATGCTGTAGATGAAATTGAATATGAAATAAATCAGATATGAACTGCCGACATGAAATCAAATTTACGCAATTGCGAACCCGTGACCTCGTGATACCAGTGCGATACTCTAACCAACTGAGCTATGAAGCCACCGACGTAATATCGGTCACCAGGAAGGATAATGATTTCATGTCTCAAATAACTCGAAAACAGACCACCTTACAACTTATTACAAGATGAAAATTTCAGAACGTACTTATTTTCTGACATCGACCTTAATTTGTTACCTTCAAAGGCGGCAAAATTGGACATTATGGTAAAAAGTCTGCCTCAGTTCATTTCGTTCCATCTTGATCGTTTGCATAAATAGTCGCTTACCTGCACTTTGTTTATGAATCTTGCGTCATTTGAGCCGAAAATGCCACGCAGTCTTCCGAATTTTTCACAGGAAAGCGTTTCTTTTCCGACACTGATATTTAGCACAGAAAATGTGAAATATGTTAACATTACGACTGTTGTGTGAAATAATCGAAAAGGTAGGTACCAGGGACTTTTTCTGCTGTTGAAAATTACTCATAATTTGCCGTTTTTTTTAAGGGCTCTTCAAAGGTGTTGTGTTGACTGTCTGTTTAAGTCGCAAAATTTACAGGTTTGAAATAATTAAAAGTGCAATATGTAGACAAATAGTTGTTCTAGGATTGTGTAAAGTTTGATTTCAATTGAAGATATTTTGAGTCCTCAGAGGCATTTCGTCACCGCATGTTATTTCGGACGCTTGACTGAGAGAAAAACCGCGGCTTTGACCGCACTTTGAGATTATCGTGAATTTCTCAAAATCAAAAAATCGATGGAACTTTCAAACATGATTTTTGAAAATAGTCCGGCCACCAAAGTGTTGCCAAATTGATCGTTGACAAATGATTCTCGATCCTTACAGGCAGCCACTCTTAAAATGTCAAATGAAGGATGATCCTCGCAGTTATGAACGCAATTTAAGCAATTGTGTAGAGAAGCCTGAAAAAAGTTCAGAACTTTCGATTTCATTTCCGCAGTTCCGTACATGGTCATGATTTATTTCATATACATCTTGACATTAAAATGTGTTCATGGCGCCAACTGGTTAGTCAAACACCTACTCTCAACCCAAAAACGGGACGAATACCCTATATTCCTGCTGCAATATACCGTTCATTCAGCAGCAAATCCCAAAAGGCTACTTTTTTGGTCAAAGAGTAACACCAAAAAGTGCACTTTTTTGTCGTCAATCTTTTAATGGAAAATCAAAAATCTACTTCAGTAGCAAACCTTAAAAGCCAGACCCTGGTATCCGGCTGCAAGGTTTGTTCTCACGTTTTCTGCTGGCCGTGCTTGAGCCATTTCTGAAGAGCCAGGTTGTTTACCATTTACATGGCAGGAAAACCGGTTGGCCGACAGTTTGTACAGATGGTAAGCAAAACCCTTAATGAAAAATTCCGTTCAGGATTGGCATGTACCATTTGCACCACCCCTGCTAACTAACACGTGACACGCATCAAAATTGGAGTAGCGCTCGGAACTGGTGAAAATCGCAAATGGTAAACACATTTTCCGTTCGGAAATTCCGGTTGGAAATTTTCCGGTCGGGACCACCAAAATAGCCTTATCATCTACATTCCAACCGAAAATCCCGAAATTTTTTGGTAAATGGTGAACAACTCCAGTCTCGCGTATTTAACTTTTGAATATCACGTATCCTTAGTTTTTTCAGTGGTTATTTGGCGATAAACAGTTTGCAATGCTAGGCTTCTCCGTATAAGAAGTTATCAATACAATATCTGCGGTTTTAAGACACCACGGGCTCAGGTTTAGTTGTCACGTGATCCACATCGGCGGTTGATGTTTGTTGAACCAGTTCATAAGCTCAAATCGGTAGGTTTATTGCTTTTTAAGTGTTTTTCGAGCTATTTTCCGCAACAGAAGCCCTTAGGCCGGCATCATTAAGCTGGTATAAGGGTGGAAGCAAGCCTCTGAAAGAAAACAGAGGCGGCGAGAGTCCGTTTCATGCTGACTGCGGGCGCCAACGCTGTTTTCTATCAAACATGGCGGTTCACGAGTGAAGGTGTCGCTCTGTTCGTTCTGTGGAAGGCTTCCGTTTTTACTGGCAAAAATTCCAATCGATATGATATTTTGCTGGTAGAACTGGGTGGCCCGACACCCAGAGGAAAATTCTATAAAGTGGGCATCCGGAGAGTGCTATGCTCGTGTTATCACGGATTTACCCAGAATTCTTTTCGGGCACCAACAGGACAAGTTGAAAAATATTCGGTTTCTACCTCAATAATCGCACTGAGTCAAATCCTGTCGCACGAACTTGTTGTGCATTTCAAATATTTAATCAAAACCAATAAAATAACTTTTGCATTCAGTGCCAACGATAGCTCTTGGGTTAAAATTACCATAATTATAATTTTTGCAGTAATCAGTTCACTTGCGTTTGCTCGGGATGATGTAGATGGTCCAATACGCGAGGTGTGGTTGGTAAGGAGGTGCAGGCAAACAAATACAAAAATTAACTTTGACCCTTGTGGTGCTTCTTCTGGTAAAGTCGGACAGTGCATACAGTTGGATATTTCAGCGTGGAAATATCTGTCATTTGCTTAATGTTCCACGACACTTTACTAAACTTCCCGAGAAAGGAAAATATAGTTTATCTGTAATAGCCCGGCTGACGGTCGGTAAAAAAAGTTTGTTCATAGAATTCCTTTCATTTCGGTCAGAATAACCTGCAAAGGAGCCCATTACTTATAGACAAAAAGTTGATTCTAACAACGGAGTTGATATTGTAAATTGACCACCGTACAGGGATGCTAAAAGCTGACGTTTCGAGCGTTAGCCCTTTTTCTTCGTCAGGTTTGACTGGTGGAACGACGATAAGAATGGTAACTGCTGGGCGGGATGACGGAGATCTGAGTGACCGGAGGTGGACTGATCTGATATAGCATTTGGGTCGTCCTGTGGTTCAACGGCTGGAATTGTGGCTCTGAGGCTGATGGAGGCGAAGCTGGAAACTGTTGGGCGGGGGTTGGAGTGAAGAGCCCAGTGGGCGGAGGTGGTCTGATCTGATAAGCCTGGTTGTACTGTGGTCCGTAGGTACAGCTGTGGCTCTGTGCCTGGACATGGTGAGCTTTGGTTTTGACGCTAATTGTGATAATTTTCTGCGTTGCGGAATCAAGAATACAGAAGTGCATTTAGAGTGTAACACGCCGTCGTCGTGCACTGTATCAACTATTTAATCTGCTACAGTTATCGACAATATAAATTCTCCTAATCTCTTATTTATTCATTCTCTGAATTTAACGTGGAACAAAAACCAAACAAACGCTGCCTTGATATTTACACAGCTTCGTCCCTATAAGACGTATCTCATGGAGACAGCGAGGATTATTAGCATTTGACATTTGGAGTTAAGGCGTTGTTATCACCAAATATCCAGTTGTGATAAAATATTATTGCGTCTTCACATAACTCAAGCAAAATGCCCTGTTTGTCAATCTCTGTATAACCCAAGTAAATCGGCTCGCTAGACTCAAAGAAACAAGCAAACAGTTAGGCTTAATTTGATGTAGAAATCTTGTTTCACAATGACACTGAAAGAAAGAAAGGGAGATTTTCTTGATATTTATACTTATAATAACACCAAGCACCTTTTGTGAACGGATAAAACGTTTTGTAGCATGTCTTGCTTTCTTTGACGTGTGGCTCCGTAATCTTTCATAAACGGAGATGCTTCACAAAAAATGCCTAATGATTTTTGTTATTTCTATCCTATTGCCTTAAGGCAACGTGTACTTGAAACTATTTAACGCTGAAAATTAAATATAGCTGGATTTAAAGAAGCGCTCAATGTTAAAACTACACTGCAACTGTGGAATAGCATGCTATTGCGCAAGTCTGTCTCCAAGTTCAGTCTGAGCTGAGAAGGGCCGGGTGAAGGAAACGGTTTTATCGCAAAGTGGTAAATGCTCTTCTGTGATGCGTCAGAGGTACATTCAGTGATTTCAAGACTTTTTGATTTAATGGTTCAGTTTTAATTGCATAAAAATATGACTTTGAAAATGCTTTGAAAGACTTTGGAAAGTTCGATCTTCTTGAAGAAAGGGAACTCATGAGATGTGAAACCAGTTGTGAAAACGTAAAACCAAGGGTTTGGCTAAAAAGCCTTAAAAACTTTGGCTGTCTTGTAGGAGCATCAGTTTGAAAATTGGCCAAAAAGCATAAATGTTCCCTGGTGTTGAGGTCCCGGCTTAATCGTAGCTCATACCCTGGAAATAATTGTGTTACTAACGCAGCTTAGAGAGCAGATCTTGAAGATCTGATCTTCAGGCAGAGCGACGGTAATCATCGAGAATAAATTTTAACCTTTTCCTTAGAAGGATCTTGCTTCCGACATTGTTGCAATATTTTAAAAGCTTAGTCGAAATGTATAAATAGAATGATCCTCGTGAATTAAGCGTTTTCTAAGTCCAGTTGACTATTCCCCATCTTGAAAATAATCTTTGATGAAAACATATTTTACATTATAAAGCGCGATAATATAATCATAAAAAATTACAATTTCCGAGGAAAAAAGAAGGAACTCATCTAGTTTCTTGGCATAAACATTTGTGCTATAGGATAAACAAAATCACTACTGTCATTGTTCAAGGGAAAAAATTATCCAATTCAAGAGTCTGTACACTGTTACCATAGTGATTGAAATCATGGTTGTGATTGGTTGATTTAAACTACAACTTTGAATGTGATTGGCCTATTGAACTGTCCAATAACAAAGTGTCCAATAACAACTTGGGAACTTGGCAATTTATATCATTCAAAAAACAACTAACAATCCAAAAATAAGGATTATTACTGACGTGGGCCCCCTATAAGGCCATCCTAAAATATGTACACAGAGATACAAGGTTTATTTGGTCGGCTGCTGTCAGTGATGATACTAAAATATGCACGTAATTTCTCCAGGTGGTTGCTGCCTGGAAGATATGGATTTCTGTCTGTACAGTGCAATATCTAGGCAAATTCGTCTACTCCAAAAAAAAGGAATCATGATAACGTTTTACTAATTATAATAGCTTAACACATTTGAACAAGTCGCACGTTGACGAATTAATCAATGGTAATGCTAGATGAGCCACATACCTTGAAACACAGTCTGCTTCCTTAGTAGCCACTTTCATCGGCAAACTTTGTGCTGACAGCAGCTAATAAATCTCCCAGAAAATTCGAATTTTCAAGCCACGACATACATGCCGATGAAGACGGTTGGTATAAAGGAACCGTAAAAATGACGGCTTTTTGTTAAAAGTGAAAACCACTCATTAGAATTCAGAGATGTAAAATGAATAGGTTTGATAGGTTCATATTGTGACAAGCTTTATTTAGAGCAAGGCCTGAAGCGATAAGTGATTCATCCTATAAGAATAGCACTGTGTTTATGAGAAGAAAATTATTTCTGGCTTTAAACGTAAACAGAGTGGGTTTGCTCTTCATTGATCTCTCACGGCAAAACAATGGAAAAAGAACCCTCTACCTTATCACACAGAAGCATACAAGCAGAGGATAGGGGTGAAAAAGAAGCGCTCTTACAGCCCGACAACAGATCTTCTGGTTCCAGCGACAGCACTAAAGAGGGAGGACTTTCCGGAGAGGGACTAGAAAAATGGCGGACAATAACAATAGTGGTTTGTCTTCTTTCAATATTATTCACTTTAGTTCTCGGGCTGGGCGCGTTCGCAGTATCACAGACATCGGAAAGCTCTTCAGCTTTTGCGGTAGCGTTTGACGCCGTGCTTGCCATCACATCCTCAGGATCGGTCGTTTGGAGATTCTGTTACGGAATCAACGGCGAGGGAAGGACTAAGAGAGAATGGAAAGCTTGCACTATCATCGCAACTTGTTTTATCGTGTCTGGAGTGCTCGTAGCAGGGAGGGCTTCCATAAGCATTATACTGGATGAAGAACCACGTAAACCCGAAGACCTGCTTATTCTGTCCGCAGTAAGTTGCGTTGGTTATTTAATGTTGTTTTTTATCAAACTGTTTTTAGCGAGGAAGTTAGACAGTTCGGCTCTGGTAGCAGACTCAATAGACGCCCTCAGCGGAGCTGGGATGTCGGTTGGTGTGATTCTCAGCACTGTTGTGTTGGAAATAAGCAGCAATGCCTGGCTGATCGATCCTTGTACGGCGATCGTCATAGCTGTGGCCACGCTTATTTACGGAATAGAAATTTTGATTCGAGTTGTGCGGGAAAAAAGACAGTTTAACAAGGAATGTGAAGCCGGACAAGAATTACAAGAAGCGGGGGACGGATCTAAGGCATCACGAGAAAAGTAGCCGCTTCCGCTCAAGTTAACAGCTTGACGTTAAAATAAACCCTTGGCTGTTTCCTGCCGATTACTCCCATTAGAATAATTACACTATAGAATTTCATTCTCGAGTACCATAATCAACAGTAACTCAGGAAAGTGATGCAAACGGGGCTTTATTCAAACTGTTGAACAACAGACTCAAAACGTAGAATTACTGACTACCAACACGGTTGAACAAACGTCGGCTTTTATTTAGTTTTTCTCTGCGGGCAAAGATAAAACTCAGTTCCAACGGCTGAATTCAAAGTATCTTCAGAGGGTTTGCATTCGCTAAATTTAGAATTCCTGAAAATCATCCTAATCTATCCAATGCAGCTTTAGTCAGTTACAATCAACGACAAAGACTGGACAGGGCAGGTTGTATTATGAGGTTTCCTTCCTGCAGGGACTTTTTATCTGAATTACGGTTAGCACGTAAGATCAGAAAATAGCGAAAAACGTTAAATGAATCCAGCGAAACTTAACAGAAGAAGGAATAAATAGGCTATCAAACACTTTTGAAATTATCGCAATTTTTTGGATTTGAGACGATTTATTTCACAAAGGGAAAACATAGAAGCAAGTCAGGGAAATCGATTTTATTTTTTTAAGTTAGTTACAATTGATCAAGAAAACTGCAGACGGGTTGGAAAGTTTGAAAGGATTGTCATGTAGGAAGGATTGTCCGATTCACCCGCTTTATGCGTCACATTAGACTAGCGTTGAATACATACTTGGACATCTCGCTGTCGAGCACGACTTGAGGCCCGGTTAAACGCTCTTTCCGGGGGAAATTACAACGTTTGCGGTGGTTTTTGAAGCTTTTATCCAGAATCATTGCTGGACGCGCGTCCAAACGTATTCTTGCAGCACGCCAGCTTTTATCAATATTGACCTAAATGTTTTGCAGAGAGTAAAAGTGTTTACAAAACTTTAAACCCAAGTAAGCATGTATTTTTGCAACATTTTCTTGTTTCGACAATGTTACTTGTAGCACTTTGCGCAAAATGGTATTTGCACAGATGTTGTGAACGTTTTGGTCAGTGTTCTGACTTCGATCAAACATTCAGTCAACGTTTAGGCGATCTTGGATATCATTTAGCCGCGGTGAATCCGATCTGGTTTTACAATACAAGAAATGTTGAATATATCTGAAAATAATTGTAGGATCTTCATTCGCGTTATCTAACATGGGAAAGGTAAGGTTAAGAAGCCAGTTGCAAGTAAATGTTTCGTCTTCGATCAAACATTGTGGATGAGGTTAGATGACATTATTATCCATCAACTGTTGGATGTGCTTCACAACAATGGTAGAAAGTTTACAACCTAGGATTAAACGTAACGTAAAAATCATTTGAACAAAGGCACGAACGACAGTCAAGTAGTAAAGCAACGTACTGAAAATGGCCAAGAAATTATCACTTAAATCAACAAACAATTCGATGAGCACGTAATGGCAGTCTATTGAAACAGAAAAGCAAATACCGGAAAAATATGAGTTACTGATCATGAAGGAGGGAAACAGAATTTAACAAATCACGGCAGCACTTCGCGTTGAAATTGTAAATGACATGGACTATCAATAAAAATATTTTGTTAGTTTAGTAAAAGCCGAGTTGTGATCTCTTGGTGTGATCATAGTTTATTATATGCGGCGCCGGAGGGAGGGGGGCAGGGAGCGAGATACTCGACAAAGCTTTATACGGGCGTAGGCTCCGCCCTGAGGTCCAACCGGTTACCCATTTCTATACCATTTTTAACAGAAAAGTTACCTCTTTCACATACATACTCTAGAACACTGCATCCCTTTTCAAAATCCAATGAACGATATTACGGGAGAACATCGAGCATTATTGCGGGAGATTGTTAACCAAAAAACAAAAAAACCTAAATGGCAAATTTTCCTACCCTCTCATTTAGGTCAACTCGTGAAATCCCTACTCTTTTATAAACCTGAAGCATGAAAAAGGTACCCCATTAGGGCGGAGCTCCCACGGAAGAAAAGGGGTAGAGGTGAAGAGGGAGGCGGGGAGGCCCTGGTACATCACTAACTGAGACAAGATGAAAAGGAAGCAATGTTACATTACCAAAGCCACTGTTTCTGAGGCTGAGGAATGCGGTCGCGTATGTTTTCATTGGAGGTGTCAGTTATCAGCTATATGCTAATCTTACGAAAGAAATTTGTGAGTCAGATCTGTTTAAGCGCCAATGGCAATTTTACTGTCGCCTATCGCGGAAGAGAAAGACGTAACAACGTCAAGTTTGATTTCTTAATCACCCGACACCCAACCAAACTACTTGAAATGTAGTCCACTTTTACCAATACAACACAAACCAAGCCGAGACGCCAGACAGTGGCGCTTTAAAAAACGCACACATTCTGAAAAGTTCAGCTACTGAAGTAAAAAAGTTATGGCAAACACAACCACGGAGTAAGCAAAAGTCACTTTAATTCTCTCTTCCCCATTGATTCTTTGGAATTCTCTGGAATTCCTGTACTGTCAAGCTACTTTCGGAACTGTCACTTTGTTATTTGGATCATGCACATTTCAACACTGCGTGACAGCAGCATAGCGATAAAAACAATAAAATGAAACAGCGAGATGGAATATTTTATTTCCTCATGGATTTATGTGACAAAAGTAAAAAACTATTAGTATAAAAATAAAGTTGGTATCGGTCAGTTAAATTTCTATAAATTAAATTTTAGCTTCATTTATTCATTGGGCTTTGCAAAGAATTTACCATTTACAAATTCGTACAGCTAATTTACTTATTTGTATTTCTTGTCTGCACTCGATCCTGGAAAAGAAAATACAAGACATGAGTCTTCTTTCACAGTCAGGGGACCATTCATCTTAGTCGAATATTGTGCATACTTGTCTACCCTGTCCCTCATCAGAATGCTTTTCTCGCAGATGACTCCCCCCCCCCTCCCCCTCAACCCCCAATTCCCTTAGGAGGGTGTTCCGACAAATAGTTGGATAAAAACGGAAACGAATTGCAAAGATTTTGATTTCTTTCGCCCTTTTTCCGCCTACGACACACTTGTGAACAGCGTGCGAGCTCACTGCTTAGTAACTGTTATTAGCCTTTTTTGTCGCCTTGCCACTTATGCGTGTTTGCTTTCTCAACGCCAGGATGATCTTTTCTCGATCCAAGCATTCAGTCTCGTCAGTCTCGTCAGTCCCGTGAACGAAACAATGAAGAGGACGGCCCAAGAGTAAAACAGTTGTGTTTTCAGGAGAAATAACTACATCACTGTGTGAACACAGTTACCACTAAAGAGATTCTTACTAATCATCCCTTGGCGGTTACTTGGAGAACACAACTGTTTTTCAATGTGGTTAATTAAATTCATGGTGTTCACAGAGGAGAGCTACATGTCTCACAGGGATATGCATAACCTGTATCAGAATAAAATTACAATTTTGGAAATAAAGCAAGGAAATCAATAAAGGAATACTCGAAGGAAAACTCTCGGTGCAAAGCGCTTAGTTTCGTTGCTATGGATTCCCTTTCGCTTAGCAAATGTTATCAGCCCTTTTGTCGTTTTGCCACTTATGTATGTCTGCTTCACTGTTGCTTCCGTGCAGCGCCAAAATTATTATTTTTCGATCCAAGCATTCGGTATTTTCATTCAAGTGGACAAAACAGTGAAGAGGAAATCCCAAGGTAAAACAGTTGCGTTTTCAAGTGAAATAACTGAATGGCTGTGTGAACAGTCACAACAAAAGAGATTCTTGCTAGTAACTTGGCGGTTCCTTGGAGAACACAACTGACTTTCAATGGCATTAACTAAATTCATGATATGCACAGACGAGAGCTACATGTCCCACAAGGAATACGCAAATCCTCTATCGGAAGACAATTCTGGAATAAAAGTACTGGGGGAGGGAGAGATGGGGGGAAGGGGAAGGGGGGGAAGGGGAAGGGGGGGCGGGGGTAAGAAATATTAATACGGTCCACCTCGAGGCAAAGCGCGAGTTAGCCTGCAAACAGGCTCTCCATTTGGGTATTCCGAGAGATGGTCGTCTCGACTTGCTCTAAATGGCACGCGGTCAAAGATCGGGGATTGTGGTGGGCAAGAGAAGGGAGAGCCTGCAATGGTCTTTGTAAGATTTGAGTTCTACCCCCTTTTCCGCTTGACTGATCTGTCAAATTATCAAAGTGAAATGAACCAATCAGAACGAACCGGAAATGACCTTTTGGGTCAAGGCGGCTGTCAAAAAACATTTCTGCGACACGTCCGCTTGTTTACGCGTAAGTTGTTTTGTTATGAACTCGGATCCAGAAACTCCAACGAAACATATTGACGCAAAACTGGAAGGAAACCACAAAGCGTCAAATCGGTTGACGAATTTTGCAGAATTTGCAAGTGTTCATTGAGGACAAAATAAGGCTTTCTGGGGTCTTTTGTGAACGTTTTCAAACCTTGTACCAGAGAGGGATTTTTAATCGCGAAGTCACTGATTCTCTTATATATGTAGACGAACATTTCGCAGTTAACTAACTGCAAAGTCCTTCGCTTCTGTAATATATATAGAGAGACATTTTTGCTAAATTTCATTTGTCTCTATTAAGTGACATAAATGCAAACTTTGCAATTGTAAAATCTCTCGATTTTAAAATGTAGTTTTTGAATCTTCCTTGGCAAAGAAAACGATCAACCTTGTCAGAGTGGAGCACAATTATCCGATTCGAACCTCCTGGCTCAATATCGACGACCTTCTGGACAACACCGCAAGCGTCAAAGTCTTAGTTTTGTCTTCGAATGGGGATGTGATGATTAGAACACCTGAAGATAAAGCTTCAATTTGCCTAATAAAGAATCGGGCGCTTAAGAGGGGGAAAGCAGCCGCAAATGCTTTTATTGTACATAAAGCTATGCGCGCTTATCGCACCAGTTAAGACTGTAAACAAAGAGTTTGACACTACATGTATTTTGAAATGTAGAGACGTTGACGAGCTCGCAACGTTCTCGAACAAACTCATTGTGAAGAAAAATGAAGTGTATTTGCCGCTATGGAACGCCTGCATTCGTGGGTCGAGTGCACACCGCTTCGGCCAAGGCAAGTACAAAATCAGGCAACTGAGGGGGGTTTCCAAACACGTCTGAGCTTTCGAGTTCCACTGCTTTCAATCCTCAGAGAATTCGCATCTTCTTCCATCTGATCTGCAGTGTTGTTCTCGAGGAGTCCAGCGATTTCACCACAGCGAAAACTTGAAACACAAAGCTTTTTCCAATGCTTGTAGTCAACACGGTTAGCACATCCTCTCTTACATGTAATTACCAGCTATTGCTCTTTCTGATCAATTCGCTTTGAAGATCTTAAATTCAAAGACGAGATAGCTTCAATCCGCATTCACGGTCGCCATGTCGAATTTACTGAAATACCTCTGTTCACTTATTTGACATGTGTCAAGTCGAACTGGCCAATCAGCAATTTACGTTCAGAATCTGAACGTAAATACTCAAATCGTACAAGGACCATTGCAGGCTCTCCTCTCTCCCACCCGCCCCAATCTCCTAGCTTTTGACCGCGCACCATTGGAAAGCAAATCTCGGAATAACCCATACGGAGAGCCTGTTTGCAGGCTAAGCGCGAGTCGTCGGTATCGAGCGCCTTTCCGCCGCTCTGTGATTAGTTTTTGTGCCTCTTCCGTAATTTTTGTTTTACTTTTCTTAAGAAATAAGATATTTAGCGCAGGATAACTTGCTATCGCCGTGAGTCGTCGATTTACCTCAAAATACTGACATAAATCGTTGTCACCAATCGACGCGCACCTGTGATGCTCATGTCGATAGGTACTGACGTAAATCGTCCATTACATTTACATTTCCCGGTATTTCCCATACAAACAGCTCTAAAGAGAAAGAAAAAACAACGAAGCCATTTGTCCTCCGATTTCAGCGCACAAATACTGTTTGCATTTCACGATGCATGTCTCCGTTTTGACATGACTGCAAATTGGCGCCCATCAATGTTAACCTTGTCGTTTAAAAACAGAAAACACAACCCATACCTCTAGTCTTTCTCTGGCAAGTTGGAGAACTTGGTGTGAGCGGGATACTGAGGAGAAAAATAAAAGAAAAAGTTGGTGCGCCATTTTTTGTATGAATTACATCTTGAATAGGCGGGGAGCAACCAAACTCTCTTTCAACGCAAACCTTCAATCCCTCATAGATTAATCAATGTATATTGCTAGAGGAAGTTTGCAGTCTTCTCTAGGTAATTCTTTCATTCCTAACAAGGACGACAGATGTTACCATAGTGTGTGCTGCTACAACATCACCTGATGCTGTGTTATCTCTCTTTTGGACACTATATGGCCAGAAATTCACTGAAAAGATCAGCCTGCCTTTGGATAACATAATCAACCAAGATATATCAAGTTGCATCAGTTTTTATCGTCACGCAGTCAGACATTCAGCAACACCTTCACTTTATATACGTTAGCTCACACCAAAATAATAACGACTTCAATGTTTTCATGATTAGTGGTTTAATCCAATATAGTGTTATATTTTTAGTAAGATTACCTCTAAGCCAGCGTAAATAGGCCATCGACCTACAGCTATTTTCAGTATGTCTTTCTCAATAGTTTATGGATTTCAAGTTAAATACTTAAAATAAGGTTGCACGAGTTAAATTATTTCCTTTTGTTTTTATATCTAGATGACACAAGCCACCTCAGTCAAATTTGGCACATGCATGTACCGCAATTTATTACTTTAAAGCGGCCATGACTTTTCAGGTACCACAGGCTGAAGTTCCCGTTTTTCAATGACACAGGACTATGAGCCATCTTCGTCGAATATAATGTGTGTACAATTGACTGCTTTTCTGTGGTCATGAACAGTCATGAATTCAGACAACCAGCCAAGCTCACTGGAAAATTGTTTTACTGGTCCTTCTAAACTGATTCGTTTTCGTTTAAAGACGAATGTGTTTTTAAATGTGCCACACCCATTATCGAAATAAAGTTAAAGTAAAAGAGTAGACTTCGCTCAGCTGGCCGCCGTGGCCAGCGCCGAAAAGGGATCGAGAGAAAGAAGAAGCCACACAGACGAAATTTGACACCCACCAACTGAACAGTTAAAAGCATCTTGCCTTAAAGCAAACGTTATCTACATCACTCCGGCTTATGGTAGATCCCCAGCACAGCTCGGACGTGAACACGATACTTACACTTCTCTATAACCTCTGCTCGCATGCTCTCCTTGACTTTATTTGTACCCTGGTGAAGCAGAAAATCTCCAATTTAAAACCAAATTCTTCAAAATCACAGATGCGAGGGATTAAAGCGTCGCTATATGCGGCGAGTGGTGTGTTCCGTTTTTTTTTTAAATAAGAAACTGACAAAAGAAGGATTACTCAGTAGTTTCTTACACTCCTACCAGCCGCTGCCTAAAATGTCACATGCAGTCCTAACAAAGAGCAAAATAAATTGCGAGAAGCAAGTTCAATTTTGACATACCTAACTTTTCTTACTTGAAATATAGAGAGCAGTTTTCAATTGAGCGTCGTAAAACCAAAGCCAAAGAAATCTCTCTGACCAAGCACGACGAACGAAAAAAAAAAAAAAGAAGCAAATAACCCAACCAGAATTCGAAGCAAATGTAAGTAGCCGGCGCCAAGCGCGGGAAAATGCGTATGAGCAAGGCACGATTGGTTTTGATTTTGCTTCTAATTGGTTGAGATAGTTACGTGAGTTTTATCAACCAATCACAGAGCGGAGAAACGCAAAAACAAAGCAGATGCGAATTCCTTTCGACAGGTGAGTGAAAACTGCTCTAACATGTTGTGTGATCACAGAAAAAACCGCAAAATAAAGGTGGCAATCTCTCATTTAGTGCCCTATTTTGTTACTTATTATTTAATTTCACTCCGTTACAGTCTTAATCACTTTATTCCATAGCCATCCACACTAAACGCTGTTCAGTGAACTATTATCCCTATGATAGGCTTACAAGTTTAGTGGTTAGGTTAGTACGGTTTAATACTTGGTTACAGTTAATCAAATTATAGGAATGACAGGCTTAACACAAGCTTTCTTGTTATGTCTCTTCGTTAATTATTAATCAGTGGTTTCGTCCATGAAAAGTTACTCTAGTTATATTTGTCCACAATACTTATTCTCATTAAATTATCACTCTAGCTTAATCGTTACGTGTTACCATCAGAGAAGACTGTTACCGTGAGTGCAACGAAGGTTGCTGATTCTCCGAGTTAGGAAACTAAACAGAAAATGAGAAGAATCCACAGAATATATAACGGACACAAGAGACGAGTGTACTTCAGGGAAAGAGTTATATATCAGTTCGCGCCTTAGTTGTTAGCTCACAGGCATGAAACATGATTTTCTGCAAAATCTCATCATAAGGTAGACCAGCTTTAGTGCTCTAAGTAAACGAAAGTTATAGCAATGACTAGGAAGAGCAAAGCCAGTGTATAGAGTTCAGTTATGTTCCTGAGATAAGAGTAGGATAGTGCCTCAGTTATACAATAACACAATCCAGGATTTAGAGTAAACACATAAACAGCACAAAAGTAGACTGAAACACCAAAAGGAAGTAAAAATAAATTTACAAAATAGCAAGGCACAGGTTTGAGGCTTACTCCGATTAAAAAGTCCACTGGACTCTTTGGAACTCGGTAGCTCAGACATATACATGTGTATATTTAGCCATGAAACGAGAAAAAAGCTGATATGATGAAAGATAAAGACACTATAGGTTGGATGACAGCTAGAAAGCGTGTAATCTGACAATTTTTGGAAATTTAAAGTAGATATTCATAATTCACAATACGGTAAATTTGCTAAAATTATAAAACGTTGTTATCGTTCATATCTTTTCAAGTTGTTCCCGTGAATAGTAACTAATTTCGTCGGTACATCCATCAGCCATAGTGTTGAATCACACATTTTCCCGTTGATCGTGAATTTGCTTTAACTGCTAACTTGCACTCACAAAACTTTGCTCACATGAATCATGTTACCTACCTCAAGCCTCTCACATGCTCTTTTGATAATATCTTCCTGTATTAGAAGTCGGCGTTTCAATTTTGCAATCTCAAGCTTGAGACTTTTACTCTGTGAGAGATCAGAGTTTGAATTAAGTTAAAAACTTAAGACGAGATTAAGCAACGAAATTAATATCAAAAAGCAATTTATTTGCCGACGCGACAGACTGCGCAAACTTCACACACTACCAATTGTCGAAAAAACTAATAAGTCAATTGGTAAGATTGAAATGCACCTTAATGTATAATAACTAGAAATAGTGTTCACTTGAGCTGCTTCCGCTTTTGAACACCTGTTTATGACGATGAGTATTGAATATAAATACTGTGCATACGACTGTTAAAAGTTTGATGTTTCAAAAATTTTATTGAGTTGAGATTCTGTTCTGGGACTTTGATCTGTTGGTTCAAGTCTGTCGACCCCGTTGTTGATCTGTGTCTAACAAGCCAAATTTTTTACCAAATAATTCTATACAGTTGAATGAATGTTGAATACTTTTGAATTCAAAGAATCACTAAAGTGCAAAATACCCACCTTGGAATGCTGCTCGCAACATGGCGACGAAACGCGACCATTTCATGTAGCCGACACCACCTTGCGCACTTGCTTAGTTTCATCAGATCGGGAACGCTTCGCATACCACAAACACATTTCTTACTTTTTTTTAAATTCCTTGAAAGTTTACACGCCGGAGTTCTAGGGTGCCTCCTATGGTTTTGGCCCAGAGGCCAAAACCCTACGGGAACAAAAATTTAATTACGTTTCTGTAGCTTTGAGACACGTTCACCTTTTCATGGAATATTAAAACATTGCAATTCGGTGCCGAAAACGTTCCCCAGAGTTCATGCGTAAAGTGGTTGTCTGCCACTTGAACAGCGAAAGTGAGAATAGCAGCTATCCCTTCCCCGCTACCGCTACAACCTTCAATTCTATCGATCACAACTGCAAGCATTAGATTGTTACCACAACTGCGTCCCTACCTCTTCCTCGTCTGTGGAATTCTCGGAAGCACGCCTGGTGGAACGATTCACTCGAAGTTCCTTCAGTAGCGCTTTGCATTCTAGCACAACCTTCAAAATGTTCTCTATATGAGGCAGGCTGTCGGTCTGTAAGAATGAAAAATTGAATCGAAAGTCAAATATAAGAAAAGAGATCGGAATGATTATAAGACGCTACATGAACTGACTTTGAACTGTTAAGTTTCTTTTTGTTGTCAACAACAAGCAAGCAAACAAACAAAGACACAGTTCATGCTGTCAGTTATCATAATGTGCAGTAAAAATACTCTTCGAAAGAAAGAAATCATATCTGCTGAGACGATAACTCAATGAACCGTACGAATACGCGTTCAACACAAAATGCGGAGTGCTTGTGTAGGCACCGCAGCTTACCTTCGATTTATTTGGGTAACGGCTCGGTTAGTATCTTATTTCATTCCGTTTTTTACTACTTGGCGGCAGGCATAAGACGCGGACAGTATTCTTAGTATTTGGCTGATAAAACTCGACCTATGCTCTCTCGTCCTTTATTTCGATATTTTTCTAACAATTTTTTCCCTCG
Source organism: Galaxea fascicularis (assembly GCA_948470475.1). Taxonomy (NCBI): domain Eukaryota; kingdom Metazoa; phylum Cnidaria; class Anthozoa; order Scleractinia; family Euphylliidae; genus Galaxea; species Galaxea fascicularis. Next base: position 29,127,567 of record OX419335.1, on the reverse strand, counting down.
TGAATAAACAGCCTGACAAAACTAAGAAAGCACTGCATAATCCACTGAAGCATTGCCAAATAATTTTAAAGTTTCATGTCACTTCATCATTGAGGTGTATTATATACTTTATCGTTTAAACCACATCCATCTACTTGCATGAAAATAATAATATAGGAATGACCACTTTCACAGTTGTTTAAAGGCAAACAAATCACCTGTGCTTTTGATATGACGCTGTTATAGGCCTCAGTGGCAAATTTATTAATTGTGTTTAATTTTTCGTCAATCTGATCCACGATTTCTTGATCTTCAATTGAATCTACCCCATTTTCAAGATCTGCAAAACATAACAACAAAGTGTTTGATTTCTTGAAAGGTGTTCCATACGCACAAAATTACACCGAACAATTCGCGACCGAAGATTCATAATAAAGATGGAAAACCATAGCCTTTACAAAGAGAAAAGTAGGGTTAACCCTTTTTAAAACCTTTAATTTCACTGGATCTCCATAGGGTGCAGCCCTATTGTTGTCGGGCTGGATAGGTTCCACTGTTTCGATTGTTCGTCCACTGTTTTTTCACCCGATCCTGTGACGTCTTACGAAAGGTGCACGCAAGTTTTTGGTGTTGGTCAGCTGAGCTGGAGGATGCCTTACAAGTATTCGTGCAGCAAGCTTTACCCAGTAAGAGCATACATGCTGTTTTTCTAACCACTCAAAGCAAAGAGAATTGATGTCAATGAGGTTGCGTTGAGCCTTCATTGATTTTGCTGTCTTGAGGGATGACACTTTAGAGCAGGAAGACCGGCGACTGCTTTATTTCGAGGAAGAATTATAAGGAAACCTAGGCCACATTAACCCTGCTGTAACGAAAACATGGATTACGGCCGTCCTTATAATCTGTTTTGATGTCAAAAAAAAAAAAAGTAAAATTCTCTACAAACTTCTTCTACTGCTCACCTCTTGAGGAGCTCACAGATCTAGTGTCATCTCCAGTCTTCCCGTCTGAGAAGTTTAACTGACGGATGACTGTGACTTGAGATCTCCTCGGGGACTGGGACGGGGAAGTGACAGGCCGACCGAGCTGTTCCTCAAGCTTCAGTCGCAGTGCATTATTGGTTTGTATATTTTTTTCGAGTTGAACTCTTAAACTGCGGATTTCAGCCAACAAAAGTGACATGGCATCTCGTTGTAGCTCACTGTTTGGACTACGCGGCCCTTCACTACCGTAACTTTGACCTACAACAGACATTATCAAGCAATTTTAGACATTTCGGTGGGGGAGTTGTATACAAAAATTTGGTTTTATTAACGGAGTTAATTCGCTCTGACGAAGGGCTAACGCTCAAAACGTCAGCTTTTAGAATCCTTGTACGGTGGTCAATTTACATTATCAACACCGTAGATAAAACCAAGTTTTTGTATTTATTTGAAATGTTTACCTCAGAATTATTTCGGAAATAAAGGATAAGTACATTTGGTCTGCTTTCATTTCAAAGTTTTAAGAACCGGTTCAGTGTGAAGGGGTGATGGCAAATAGCACCATTGAGAAGTAAAGTTTAAAGGCCCATTTTCATCCGAGATCCTTTGCGCACCGCGATCATTTTTCATATATGAAAAATACGCCATTTTCCTTGAAGTTGTCGAGTCGCTTTTATATCTTCTTCAATCTTCCTAATCAGTGCTTTCAAAGTCCCATCAAGAATCGTATGAGAGCAACAAGCTATCGTAGTATCCATATCAGTGAATAGTTTCTAATTCTTACCTGGAAGACGGTGAAAAAGGTTGTTTAATAAGTCGATGCCGCCGAAAAAGCGATAAGAGGAAGACCGAGTCTGCCCGGCTCGGCGAAGGTTATTCGACTTCGAGAGTCCGTATACAATTTATGTAGGGCAAGGAAAACTGTTATGGGCTTCGGCAGCACTACACTATGTGCAATCTGCAATAGCATTAGAATAACTGTATGCGTTTTTCGTATTGCTAAAACAGCGCCAATGACAATAACAGTGAAGTCGAAAGTGTTGTCTGATGCACTGACGGCCTTGTACTTTCAAGTGCCAGAAGAAAAAACTTAGCGCGTGGCGTACAAAAAATTCATAACTCTAGTTCTATTTCGACTACAAACATATATCTCTATTTGAAGCTTAAAGAAAGGGCTGCCAATTGGGACGATTTATTTTGACCCGCCAGTACGAGGAAAGTTGACAGACCCACCAGAACACAAACATGTTGAGCGTGAGAAAATAAGCTCATTAATATGCCAATTGCGTTGACTTGTCTTCTCCGACTGAAAACTAGCTGAATATTGCTCAGACTAGTCCTTTTATCAGTATCTGCAATCGGCAATAGCATTAAAATAACTGTATTGGTATTTCGTACTGGTGAAAAACCGCCAATGACAATAACACTAAGGGCAAAATTGTTGTCTCATGCACGGAAGGCCTTGTACTTTCAGTGCCAGAGTAAAAAAAGTTGGCGCGTGGCGGAAGAAAAAATTCATAACTCTAGTTCTATTTAGACTACGAACACATATTTGGTCTCTCTTTAAAGCTTAAAGAAAGCGCTACAATCTTGGACGATTTGTTTTAACGCGCGAGCACGAGGATGGCTTGCAAAACGGACGAGAACAGAAACATGCAGAGCGTATTAAAACAAAAAAAAATTCCTAGTTCTGGTTCAACTTGGACTACAAACACATATTTGCTGTCTGTTTGAAGCTCAAATAAAGCGCTAAACCGTTTCGTAATTTGGTTTTTATGCGCGAAGACGTAGAAACCGAAAAGGTCATGACAGGATATGCATAAACACCGAAAACACGAGATCGGGATCCCAAAAAATAATAATAGCTCTAAAATTTCTAACTGTTGCTACGAGACACGTATCCGGATAAGTTTGGTCTCGTTTTAAAGCTTAAACGATGCGCGATCTAATAAGACGATCCGTTTTGAAGCGTAAACATTTCTCAGATCATCAACGAACAACAAAGAATCTAGACTTTGAAGTTAAAAAAACACGGCGTGCCGCGAAAGTTGAAATCAACATCAAATGGTTGCACCGATCTGTCATCTACCTCTTCATCTTCGCCCTCCGCATCGATTGTTGACCCATAGGCGTTGAATCTCACATGCAAATCAGCAATTTCAATAGATTTCTCTGTTTCCATAATGAAACTGTCTTAACTGAAAGAAAAAAACTCCGTACTTGCTCACGATAAATTTCCTCGCATCTCGTGTACTAGTATCGTGTTTGGAAAAGACCGGGCGACGGGATTACAATAGTCGACCAATCAGAGTGTGCCATTTAAGGTGATTCCTCAGTATTGCATTGCGCATCCCTACTGCGCACGATTTCGCGTCATTAGCACGCACAAATTAGCGCGTGCACGTACTGACAACGAAAGAATTTCCATCAAGCTTAACTCGATAGCGAAATAAATGTTCGTTTTCTTTTAAACGAGCATAGTGACCTATATTTTTTATTGCATAATAATAGTGTACATATTATCCTCCTTTATTTAAAAAAAAACTAAAAAATTTTATCGGAAGGAAAAAAAGATATAGGTGAAAGAGTGCACGAAACCGTTGCTCTGTGATGCAAATTATGACCGCGAAAATAACGACTCTACCAACTCTTTGCGTCCACGTCGTTTTAAATAGTGTGATGTTTCCACAAATTTTATATGATATTGTCCTATATGCTCGACACTTTCTACCTGTCAAGTTTTTTCCCGAGTATTTCTTTTAAAAACTATGTTTCGAGCTACCGCAAAATGTAACGTGGACCGATGAATAACGTGCGTGATTAGAACGAGTACACGCATAAATGGGGCAAGATTGGCCCGTCGCATCTCTTAAACGAGAATGGTGACCTATCATTTTTATTGTATTTTTCGAAACAGTGCTCGGTAGAGAACATTCAGGGAAAGTTTAAAAAAAATTCATCGGGAAGTTTTATTTCTAAGGAATCACCTTAACAATAGCGCGAATCCAAAACAAAAACAAACGACTGCAAAGGATCTCGGATGAAAATGGGCCTTTAATGGCTTTCAATTGTCAGGCTAGGGTTTTCGTGTAAGAGCAGGGCTGTGCTCCAGCGGCACCCGGTCGTGGGCGACCAGAAAATATTAGTTTGCGCCAAACTTATAGCTCGGAGCCTTGGATTTCAAGGATTTAGAGATTTTGGGTGCCCAACTGCTTTTCTTAGAGCACAACCTTGAAGAGGTAGTAAAAAGACGAGTTTCCTTTTCGATTCGATATTCTATTAACACAGTGTGCCACGAAGCGAAGAAGGCCCGGTTCTTTTTTGTAAAACAGGCAGTTTCGTTTATCGCTTTCTTTATCATATATCGAGGCAATTTCAGCAACACAACACAGTAAACAGAGAACAGAAAAGCAGGTTGCGATAAGGTTCTCTAGAATGGATTTGCAGGGAACCTTCCCATTTTTTAAATACCTAACACGAAATGAACCAACCCTCTGTTTGCACTCCAGTGTTCCTGCCTTCAACAGATAGTTTGTACAGCTTCTCGTAAACAGTCAGTTCCTTTTTAAGATTTTCTGACACTTTGGTGCTTTCTACAAGCTGCTGACGGAGAAGATTGACTTGATCTTTGTCTCTAAACGAAAAAGAAGAAAAAAACATTACAGCAAAACAGGGAAAGCGAAAAGCAGCAACAGCAACTTTCATTTCAAATCCAAAGGGTTGACCGCTGACCAATAACACAACTGTCCAACTCTTCGATCGTGGTAGTAAACAGCCACCTGTGCCCGGTTGTTCGAAAGCCGATTAACATAATCCAGGATTAGCGTAAACTTTGATTGCAGTTTTTAACTATTGGATGAAAGTTGTTTTCACTACTTTTTGTTTTTCAGGATTGACTTCCCCTAATCTAAAATTTTGAAGAAAATCGGCATTGAACAACATTTGGGGACAGAGAGATAAGCTCCTCGATTAATTTTTAATCCTGGATTAGCGTTGATCGGCTTTCGAACAACCGCGCCCTGGTGTGCATTTCACCAGTGGGGATTTTCGACCGATTACATTCCGTTTGACAACTTGTTTCCAGTAATTTGGGTGAACGACCTTTTAACTAGATTTGTGTCCCCAAGTACAGCTTCCATTATGCTATAACTTTAAGATAACACTGTTTTTAAGAGCCAGAAGCACCGTAGCTTAAGACTACGCACCTCTTCTGTTCTTGTTTTAATCCATCAATCGTTCTCTTTAACTTTTCATTCACCCGATCTTTTTCCAGCAGCTCCGTTCGCAGTGTATCATTCTCTCGAATCAGAATAACCCTATCAGTGCCACGACCAGCACTTTCCTCACCACCCCCCTCAGACAACAATCGCTTCTCCAACTGAGCCCGCAATGCGTCATTCGTCCGAATACTATCCTCTAGACGCAGGCGCAGCTCTCTCATTTCCGCCATGAATGCCGCAAGCAAGTCATCCGTGGAAGGTTGTTTATCGCTCGTGGCTTGTGCTTGGGTAGACTGGCTGTGTAGTTTGGAAATCATTCTGTTTTCATTTCTCAGCGTGTCGTTGAGTTGTTCGCTATCTTTCAGTTTGCTTCTCAGTAACTGGTTTTCGCCCAAAAGCATTCTGTTCATCTGGTGAAGCTTCTCTGTCGCCTCAAAGGAAGACTCATCTTGTGCTGACGCATTAGTTGACACCTGGTATAACAAGGACACGAAACGATAAATTAAGTGTAGCAGTAAAGGGTATCTCTTTGTGTTTCTGTCTTTTTCTGAATCTGCCAGTCGTCTGTTTGTATGATTGGCCTGCTGATGGGCCCACTAACTCATTAGCGAGCTTAAGCAACGACGACGACGACCACGGCAACGAGAATGCCACAAAACAATGGGATTAATGAGCCAAAACAATACTCTGCACATGCGTTTTACATTTTTGTACATTTCTTTGCCGTCCTCTGCAAAACAACAACGTGAAATTACCAAATTTTAGGTTTTCTCGGGAACGTGAGCTCATGACAGCAATTTTTTCTTTCGTTTCCTTTGCTTTAACACCGTTCACAGTAATTTAGACCCCGTACAGCTCAAACAAATTGGAATAAAAATTGGAATAATCGTGAAAGAGTTACAAAAACGAGAAGTCATATTTTGAAATGAAGTTTTCGTTGCCGTCGTCGTCGTCGTCGTTGCTTAAGATCCCTATTGACTGACTGACTGAGTAACTGTCGATCTTACCTGCCTGCCCAAATGTCTGTCCGCGTTGACTTAAGAGGTAATGACCGGTACTACGTAGCCACAGTGACCAATGAGAGGCTTTCAGCTTCCCTAAACACATTAATTCGCGCGGTATTCTCGTCTGTCTGCGTGCCTGCCTGTTAGTCTAAAGGGGGGTAGTTTCTAAAGAAACTATGGTGCTGCAGATTCTTGCAGTTTTCCGTGGTATCTTGATATAGAGAAAGGCAGCAGATTGCCATGTGTTGTTTGGAGTAATTAGGGAGATTAAAATGACGAGCGACTGGCTTGGACGCGTCTTTATCACTGATCTTTCTCAACACCGTGAAGGTGTTCGCGGAATCGGTAGCCTAGTCGTCTTCCTGTCTCGCCAATGTACAACTTTTTGCATAAGGTACAGTTATGCAATAGACTGCAAATGGAACGATCGATGGTCTTAACAGATCGCTTAGGTCCCGATATTTTGTTAGTGGTTTGGATGAAAGGACAACTTTCGCATCGTGAGCGCACGCCTTTCAAAGTTAGCCTGTTAGTCGTCTATGAGCACCTGAGTCTATTTGTCTTTATTTCAGTACAACCGAATCCCCCCAAATGTCTCTCCTCCTAACCATACCACTACATAACTTTCTCTTTTATGTCTCCCTGTTTTCATGTCGTACTTACGTTCACCGAGCTCTTCGCGTGTAAACTGGGGCTAGTCTGCGTCTGTCCATAGCGTCTGGGCGTGGACGGACTGGAGAATGGTGACAACGCAACCGATTGCATGTCAGCTTTGGACTGAAGTCTAAGTTCTAACGTCTCAATCACTTTGTCTTTTTCCTGGAGTTCATGTCGTATTCTAAACAAAAACAAAAAACAAATCCAAAATCATTCGAAAGGATCATCCATGGAAATTCAGTGCCCTGCCCCCAAGGCAATGCATCACTAAACCATCGGTCAAGTTGGAAACTTAAACTGTTACAAAGAATTTGTTTGGAAAAATAAAATATCAATCATGATTGGTACAACATAAGGCTAAAATAAATCCTTACTTTTCAATCTCATTTTTCATGTTTGCTGAATGTTTGAGAAGCTCAGCGAGTTGTTTACCAAGCTGGTCGTTCATCATCTTTGCTTCTCTCAACTCCCTCTGCACCCGTCCAATTTCCTCTGCAGATCTTCTCGTCTCCTTCAGCTGATCCGTCAGTGTTTTATTCAAACGCCTTGCGTCTTGCAACTCTTTCTGCAACTTCGAGGCCTCCGTTCTCCCACCCTTCATTTTTGACAACGAATCGTTCATTTCTTTAATTCGTGACCCAAGCGAGTCATTCATCTGAGTTGCATTTACAAGTTCGTGTCGGTTAACCTCGTCGTTCGATCGGGCACTTTCGTTCAGTTGTCGTTTAAGTTCGTCATTCTCCTGTAAAGACTCGTCCAGCTGCAGTCGTAGTTCTAGTATTCCACCCGATGATCGCGATCTGTCGCGAAGTTTATCTCGTTCGCTCTCTAAGAGTCTTTTAAGTTCCTCGTTTGTTTTGATTCCCGTTTCGTACTCCTTACGAAGTTTTTGGGTATCGGCCACTTCATTCAATCTATCTTCGGAATTATCTTGAGCTCTCCATGCCATCTGTGTAAAATGGGCAGAAAATGGCATCACACTTGAACGTAAATTTTGTTGTTTAAGTAAGCGGTTTTGCGAAAGAAACAAATCTAAAATGGTTCTTGCTAAACAGATCCTTTGTTTATTAAAAAGCTACATTTATCTCTATAACGGTCTTGCGATTGCCACAATTGGGAAAGAAAACTGAATGCCATCGCAAGTTATAAAAAACTCGCTATCTTGTTGACAGACATCCATGTTTCTTGTTTGATGACCCAAAATAGATGATGATGATGATTTATTTAACTCAACTCAATTTCACATAATATAAATAAGAATTATACGTAAAATTTACACAGGCAACAAAAGAGAGTGTAATAAGAGTGTAAGGTATAATAACAAAATAGTGAGCGAGTTGGGATCATCCAAATAGCAAAGGCTAATCTAGTGGATGAGAAAGACTACTCTTTTGGATGGTTCCATTAATCTACAAGCATAAATCTGCGAGAGCGCGGACACTTGAATTGTAGCTCACGTTCTTAGAAACAACGGGTAGGATCTCTAACCAGTGTTTCCAACTGACAACAGGATTTGGCTTTAGTTATTTAAAAAGAAGGTAAATCCGCAGTCATATGGAAAGCGTGGCTCCAGGCAAGTTGTTTGCAAGACTCAAAGTATTGCATAAACCAGTGTACGAGCGGTGACAAACACCACACTTATTGGCCCTCCTGAGCTAAAAACCCTTCGCGAAGGGAGCAATTTAAGTAATATATCAAAAACTAGTGCGAGGGTTTTATCAGGGGTTCCAAACACAGAGAAACAGATCAAAGGACGAGGCCGCAGGCCGTGTGCTTTTATTGTTTCGAGGTGTTTGGAACCCCTCATGAAACACGAAGCACGAGTTTTCGATATCGGTTCTCAAATGAAACAATACGGATTTATTCAGTGTCACATATTTGGCATTTTCCTTTTAAAATGCTGTCATATGCATAATTTAAGTCATTAAAACGCAAGTGTTTGATCAGAGATCAAACACGGTTTTGAAGTAAGATCAAAATTCTAAAGATCTTGATCGGGGCATGTAGCAGCTCTCGTAAGGTCTCATGAGACTGCCTTGCAACCCTTCCTGTGAACAAAAGAACAAACAACACAAACAATGGACCCTATCCCTAAAACAATAGAGGTGCTACACTATGCCTGCCTATGAAATTTAGAGCTTGCGAGAGCTGCTACAGTACCCTCTTGATCTGGTGTTTCATTGGGTATCAAGATCCATCCAACTGACGCCAATGGGTGATATTTATTGGCTGGCCACTTTATGAATTATTAATGAGTTCGAGAAACGGGCATCAAACAGCGAAAACCGTCGCAAATTTAAGACGCCAAAGTTGTTTGTAGGATATTTTGGCATTTCTCACTTCCAAACAAAAAGCGTGTAATTAACACCACCGTGAATTTAAATGCTGTCGCAACCTTAGTCACGGTACAACAGTATTGTACAATGACAAAAGGAACAAGCATTGTGGGGAAATGGAAATCAACAAACGAGGTGTGGAAAAGTAAAATTGCAAACGATCGTTTTGTGCTCCAAATGAAATCATAAAAAATCCTCGAAATGTAAAGCTAAATTGTAACATACGGCATCTCTTGTTGACGGTCAGCAAAGAGGAACAATACTTAAGTCACATAAAGTGCATGTTTCATGAGTACAAACACGCCTTTTAGATCTAAAAACGTTACATCAAGAGAACGTAAGGCAAGAATTCCATGTGACCCATACATTAATCATACATGCATTTTGTGACTCAAACTCTATTTGTTTTTGGAACAGGGTTAGTATGACAGTGATGCATGTATAATTAATGTATGGGGCGGTGCCGAAATCTTTCCGAACGTAACATTCAGAAGTTTTCACCTAAGTTCAGACCTTGGGATTTCCTGTACAAACAAAATTAAAGTCAACACAACCTAAGTGATTCAGTTATTGAAATTGTCAGTATTTTTTAAAAGTAAAACCCAACTCTTAAATACCCAGCGTTCGCAGCGTTCCTTGCCATCGTGTCAGTTTGAATCCTGGCGCGGCAGAAAAGCAATTTCAAAAGCTAAGCAACAAGGGAAATTTTAAGATTACAGTGATAGAGGAAAGAGATGTTAAAGCAATGACACTGCTTCTCTACCTGTTGTTTAAGCAGCTGTAACTCCATCTCCTTCTCGTTCAAAATATTCTTGTACTGTTCATTAGCTTGGCGACTCTCTTCGTACCTCCGCTCTAGTTCTCGAAGCTTGTCACTCGAGACTTGAGCCCAGTCCTTAGATGGCGACGTCTGCGCACCCATATCCGAGGAAATACGGCTGTTATTCACTTGGAGCCGCCGTAACTCGTCTATTTCTTGTTTTAACAACTCCAATTCCTGTTCGCGCTCGAGAAGCGTGTCCTCGTGATTCCCGTTTAAACTTGAAGCATAAAATTCCAGTTTGGTGTTGGCATCTGTGAGCCTTCTTTCGAGTTCGCTAAATGTTCGCGTCGTGTTGTCAAGCTGTTCTTGTAAAGTTTCTACTTGTTGACGCAAGTCTCTAATTACGTTATCTTTGTCATTTAGGGTCTGTGTATTCAAAGAATTAATTTCATCCAGTTGATTCTTCAGCCTGATGTTCAACTGACTGCTTTGCTTCAATTGTTCCTTGAGTTTCTCTATTTGCTAAAAAGAGAATCGAAGACACTCATTAATAAGAACCCAGTGGGACAGACATGTCTTAATTCAAAGTCCAGACCAAAGTGAATATATTGTGCTGCTTTCGCAAGGCTGGGCTTGCCGATGGAAGTCTCAGTGTCAATACTTATTGAGGACACCAACTAAAGAAATGCCAGAAGAAAAGAAACATGATAATGACTGGTCCAAATGGATCCCGTTTCTTAGACCAGGTCCAAAATGGTGAGAAGAATACGGACGAGAAGAATTTGTCCAAGCAACCTACAAATTAAAAGGTAGTAAAGGTGGAAAATAAGGGAACAAATAACGAGGGTTATAAATTTAATTATTGTCATTATAGTATAATCAACAAAATTACTCAATTCTTATTGGTTGAAAGCAGTACAATTAATCCCATATAGTACTCCGTAAGAGTACCTATTAAGTTTCCATGACAACTGCCCGTGAGCACAGCCAAACGTTACAAATTTGAACGTTTTCACGGGTGAAACTGGAGAAAAAGGCGCAAAGGTTAAAAGGCACATAAGTTGCAATTCTCTGGAGTGATTCTGTTGGCCTAATTTATTACAATGCAAAATAACTTACAAGTTGGGCGACCTCATACTTGTGATTTTGAAAGTCAAATTCAAAATCACTCGTACCTATTAATCACGAATTGTACCCGAGGTCGTGCGATTTCCTATACAAATAAAAAGACTCCACAAAACCTGTTCCAGTCTCTGAACTTTTGCAGGTGAAACCGACACTCCATCTGAACTGTCTCGACCGACTCCGCTGACTCGCGGCTGCAGCTCATTCAACCGAGCCTGCAATGAAGCATTCCAGCGCTCACTGTCTTCAAGCCTCAATTTAAGTTCTTGAATTTCTCTCTGATACGCGGCGTCATAAGGAGAGGCCGGAAGAGGATTCGGAGTTTTAGCAGAAGCGAGATTCTCGTGGAGTTGGGCCCGCAGTGAATCATTCAGGCGGATTCCCTCTTCAAGCTGGGCGCGGAGGTATTCCAAAGCCTGCATTTCGTCCCTGATGTTTTTGTCGTGCCTACGAATAGAGGGAGAACTTTAAATGTAAACTCAATTGACATGAGCTCAATAGCAAAACAATACTATCGGACGATTACTTTTTTATATCTAATGCAGTGTCACTGGGGCTCACGTAATAGTCACTTTTGATTACAAACCAAACGAAAAGGAAACATCTTCAGTCCTTCTCCTCATCTGCGAGCTTTGTTATTGTTTCAGTTGTGCTAGTTTAAGCCACCTTAGTAGTTCTTTTTAAAATATGCCACTGAAGTCTTAGCGTGCATTCAGTCAAAGGGTATTAGTTTTTCAACTTATCACGTGATCACACCTGGCCTCCACACCGTGCTGTGTGCCCTGAACCGCTTGCACAAGGTTGCCGTACAGCGCACGCTCAGCAGCCAAGATGTCGTTCAGTCGCTTTGTCTCTGAGATCTGAGCTTCCAGTAATTGTTGTAGCTGAAGTACACCTGGTCTCTGACAAGAAAAAGTAAACAGGCTAGTCAGCTTGCTCTTAAAACAACAGCGGTAATAGGAAAACAGGTCAGCCAGCTACAGCTGGTCTTGAATAATAGAACGACCAAAACATGGGGATGGAGACCGGAGACGGCTTTATTATCCACCCATACTGGAAGATGAAAGCAAATGAAAGCAAAAAAACGAGAGAATTCCTCAGTTCAGCGTTTTAAAACACCCACTGACTGTTCTGATAGATAGCTTTTTGAGTTTCAACCTTTGCAGTGTAAGACTGAATAAGAGTGACTTCAGCAAATGTAGTAATATTTAAGGTCGACTTCTGCTACCTGCTCTTCAGCCCCAGTGCCCACTCCGACTGGACTTTCGCGGCGTGGTGACCCAGCTCTTTGTAGCCTGGTCTTCAGATTACTCACTTCTTGGCGAAGCAGGCTAACTTCCTCCTCGCCGTGAGAAGCCTGGTGATCCAAAAATTAGTTAAAGTGAAGCAGGCAGGGAAATTTTTTGGTGCACTGCTATTTCAAAAGTGCATCATGGAAGATTCAGAAAAACATCGATTCTAGTTTGACTTCTTTTTTTGTTTAAGGACGTTCGTGCTAATTGTTCACGCGCATCCCTACTGCACACGAAATCCATGTCGCAAGGTCATGCCACGTCAGCCATCGAGCGCGTGCGCTGAGGAAGAAAGCTAAGCAAGTAAAAGGATGGTAGCTGTTGCGTTCTCTTCGCCTTCTGTTTACTCTCTTAAATGGTCGGTGACCCCTACTTTTCTTTCCAGAAACAGATTTTATTTACAATTATCTCCACATTAGCCAAAAATGAACAAAAGATCAATGTGGGAATTTAAAAAAATTCAAGATTTCTGTCCACGGGACACCGAATCCTGCCATCTTTCGGCTGCAAGGCGCGTGAAAATATGGTCGCTAAATCCCAACTTGTTCTTTAAGGAACCTCACAAGTTGACTAATTTCACTTAATTGGTCCACTTAAACAATATTTGGCAGAGAACATTTCACTTCAAAGACTTAATTGTAATATTTTTGGGCTTACAGACACTGTGGTCTTATTCGCCGACGAAGCCCGATTTTTTCAGATTTAGGATGTTCTTCCGGGCATGTTCTCTCCAAAACGAAGTCGGTGACCCTCGTCCTTAAATGCTCTGTTGTACAAACTGTCACTCATTCTTCAGAAGGGAACTTTGCATTTCAAAAATCGGACTTTGATTCATGAATTTCACACACTGTGATCACCTGATCGCTGAGCCGCCTTCTACAGGTTTCCAGTTGTTGCTCGAGAGAATTCTTCAAGTCCTCAGTCTCCAGTAATTGCTGGTTTAACAGATTATTTGAGGCCTGCAAGTGTTAATTGAAACAGTGACTATTTCCTGTTTAATGTTCATTTTCATTTCCAAGACAGCGTGCGAGCACAAATTCTGTACATGCATCTTTTTTCTAGTAAGAAAACTGCACAATGTTTAGTGTTCTACCTCAAGCTCCTGCGCTTTTTTCTGGTAATATCCGATGTTCTCCTTCATGTCCTTCAGCTGCTTCTGTTGATCTCCCTGCATCTCCTAAAAACAGCGAAGTTCTGAGTTTTCAGATTACAACTCAGCAACATCTAACCACTCAGGTCCAGTCGGCCAGCCAATATAATTGCAAACAAACAGTTTTCACTTCTTTGGTCGACTGAAAACCACAACGTTCCACCGGAATGTGACATTTCCGCAAGAAAACTATTGATCACGTGATGAAGACCAGCAGCAAGCGCTCGAAATATCTAGAGATCTTATATCTGTAGTGACTATACCGAGAGACAATGTTACCTTAATAATCTTGTCCTTCATCTGAGCAGCTTCGTTCAACATTTCAATGCTGTTAAGTTTCACCTTCATCTCCGCCTCAAGTTCCAAGTTGGATTTCTTGAGCGCAGCCTGCAATGAATTGTATTTTTAGTTGACGTTAGAGGATAAGCTGAACGTCGTAAAACCAAGCGAGTGCAACCAGTCGGACCAGTCACAAAGACATGATATGATTACTTGACTGTACATTGAGTACACACTGATTGCTCATTTCCCACACCTTACGTCAAAATTGTATTAATACAAGATCACATTTTTCTTTTAGTCAGAAGGGAGAACTGGGAATTTTTCCTTATGGCGAATCATGAAATTCAAGCAAAAATACTATTGCTGTAATCGTGAAATACTGAACAATTCTTAACGGAATCACAGGTAAAGGTGAATTGTAAATGCAAGGTTAAATTATGGAACTGTGCTGATATACTGCCACAGTACATTTTCTCTAAAATGCTTCATTTTACGGCGCCTTACTAACCGAATTTTTAGAAGCGACTCTCAACACATCTTTTGACGAAGTGTCGGCGGCTCCTACAAGCAAACCTTCAGTCGTAAGGTAGACAAGTATCGTTCACTTTTTGACCGAACAAAATTCTTAGTTATACAGAGAACAACTCTCGAGGCATTATACAACAACCGTGAAGGTTTCGTTCAATAACAAATGGCAGTGTATAAACAATACTAAAGGCCGAAATCAGTGCTGAATTCAATTAACTCAAATTAAAAGAATTGTTCTGTTTTTCTTGGCTTTTATACCTTTCAATAAGCCGGATGACTAACCAATAACATCAATGAGTAATCAATGACTGAATTTTGCAGGGTATTGGCTAGCCAAGTAAGTTGGTTAGCGACCGAGTATTGTTCATTGATTAACCATTGATTACTCACTGGCGTCACTGGTGCCATTGCTTAGTTATGTCTGGCATTTTCGATGTCACTTGCGTAACTATAAAACTAGACTCACCGAGTCAACAAGCGCTTTTTCCTTTCCTTTTTGAGCTTCAGCTAAAGCCTGATACCAAAAAGAGAAAGTTAAAAAAGATAGGATGTCTTAGCAATATATTATGGGCTCCTAGAAGTGCATACAAGGCGCAATATAATCATAGTTTACCTGTGACTGTTCCACGAACTTCTGCTTGAGTTCCTGAAAACAGAGAAACCAAGAAAAAGCAAGACGTCTTTAACGTTCCAACAATGGATGTAATTGAGTTATAATAGTAATAACAATAACAATAATAATAATACCCCATTTACAGTGAAAGTGCACTTGGCTTTAACTGTTAAATTCAGAGCTCATTTCAGGCAATCATTTAGGGGCCATTTAGATACATTCCGTTAACCAGTTCAGTCAGTTCGGAAATGTTATGACTATGGAGCTTATCCGACGCTTTGAAAACAAGATTTTCATTTTATGGATTGTTGTGCTCTATTTTAAGCGACTGCACTTACAACAAACGTCGAAAACACAGTGTACCCGGTCAAGCCATCAAAAACTCGAGGTAAATACAATTAAATGAAGATAGAGCGAGAAAACGCGTGCGAGGCGAGGAAGTCACGGTGGCTATATATGATAAGAATTTGAACTGGTTGAATAATGACGCTTTATTGTTGTTTTTCATAAACCACTTACATACCACAGTAAAACAAAAACATAACAAAATCACGTTCGACACTAACAAAACTTCAGCGAAATTACCTTCGACACTAGCTGAACACCTTACATGCGGCTTTGTACATAAACTAAATCAATACAATATACAGAAATCTTACCTCCAACTTTGGCATGTTCTGTAACCGTGAGCGAAGACTCTCATTAGTGGCCCTAAAAGGAATGAAAACTCTTCACTGCCAATAACAAACCAGAACTAAGAACAGCGACAGCCACTGATAAATATAAACGGTTGCTAAGGATAGGCTTGTTGTTAAAGATCGATTACGGTCCTGTGAAAGCAGAGGAGACTAGGCTCATCCCCTTATCATGACAAACAACTCTCGGCGTCTCAAGAACCTCGTATATAACCAGCAGTAATAACAAAATGGCTTCACAATTAGTTGGCTTAATACATGCCTTAACAAAGAGCTTTCATCCTGGGGTGAAACTTTGTCGCTGTGCTTGAGACAGGGATAATAACGTCCCTGGTTAAGTTTCGTCCATTTATCATGAAAACAGTGAGACAAAGTAACTAGGCAACGGGGTGAAAATGGCCATAGGCCCGGGGTATCCAATCGAACAAAATCGAACCAAAATCCAGTCGAACTCAATCGAACGATTGGTGTTCCATTGCGTTCGGCAATCGAACATCTAATTTGCTTTGAGTTTGATTATCAGACCGGTCGAGGAAATTCAAACAAAATCGAAAACAATCGAACCTAATCCGATTCGATTTTATTCTCTCCCTGTTCGCAACACACACATACACCCCATCGCAGAAAACGAGATAGAATATTTGATAAAATACTCAAGTCCGACGATTACGAGTTACATAATTAAATGTAGGAACTATTCTTGAGAAATTGTCAGTACTTACTGTGCTTGTTTTAACAGCGCATCCCTTGTTTGTAGTTCACGTTGAAGATTCTCAAATTTCATCTTGCTCTAAAAAACATACACATAAACTTAGACACAACGAAAAAAGTCGTCCTTTCGGTTTCTCTCAATTCACTTGTCGACCAACCTTGCACATTGGGTACAAGCGCCTTAAGAGCTGACATCAACTGCAAACATGTATTAAGCTTTTGTTCATCAGGCAAATACAAATAGCTCCAACAGTTATAAAATTAATGTCTGCGAGAGTTACAAAGTTACCTCTCTGTCGTCGACTTGCAGTTTCATCAAGTTATTTCTGTAATCTGCTTCAAGTTTCCTTAGAGAATCTGAGGAAAGAATTCAACGGAACATACGCCACATCTTGCAAGATATAAACTTATTTTCAGCTAAATTTTTCTTGCTTTGTTTTTATTGTTGTTGTGGTTGTCTACGTAAATACAAGCCTTCAAACTAAGAGAGGGGGCTTGGGAAAGAAAGTCAGCTTACTTGTCAGTAAAAAGATGACAAAGACCTACTACACTCAGACTTGCAAGGGTTATCAACCGGTCGCTATTCGTTGCATGTACGGTAAACCGAGGGGGCTTTCCATTTATACATGTTTGGGAACTTTTTAGCCTGCTTACATGCGGTAGTTTGTATACACGCGAGAATTCGAAGCCCGGCAAATCCGGTCGCCATATTGGACGAGTTAGTGGAAGATCTGGGACGAGCGAAAAAGCGAGGGGGAGGGGTCGTGCCAGATCTTCCACTAACTCGTCCAATATGGAGACCGGATATACTCTCGCGCGTGTACAAACTACCGCCTGCAAGCAGGCTAGGACCTTTTCTGAGGCAGCCCTTCAAAAATAGCTTGTTATGTCTCAATTTTGGAATGTGCTGTCTGCACCACGTTACAGTTCACATAAATTCGAGCCTAGGCGAACGTCTCAGAAATTAAATAAAGATATACTAAAAAGCCCTCCGGGGCAAAAACGGCTTCTGGTGAACTTACCGTCTTTCTTTTGCACTTCCGTTTGTAGTAAATCGATGTTTCTTCTGAGATCCGCCTTCAAGAAGAAGAACAACACACAAAGGTTGCTCGTTAGTGTTTTTGACTCAAAAATCCAATCAAGATTGAAGAAGATTATTTCAACAATTTTATTATTTTCGAGTTTCCTAATCCGTTCGCCCACACTTACCACTTCAGCTGGACTGGGGGACTTGGTTGGACTGTTAGTAGTCTCCTGTAAACAAAAAGGTTGAACGAGGCAGCTCTAACAATAAGCTAACCAATGGCAATTCATAACTTGGTGTTGATGTTTTGAAGAAAGTCCAAGTCCAAGTCCGTTCTCGTCTTCAGTAGCATTTTAGAAGTGTCTACGTGGTGTCTTGTTGTTCGTTTGTTTGCTTGCTTTATATTTTTTTGCTTAATGCTGGAGTGAGCCAAACAAATATCTGTTAGGCTAGGCAGTTCGTTGTCTACAAGACAGTGCGAACATGAGCCAGAGTGAAGACACGTTATGCTAAATTTCAGATCAAATGATATTACCACGTCACCTACGGAAATAAACAGTATAATACCTGCAGCGCTTTCAACAACTTGTCTTTTTGCTTCCCACTTTCAACTAATCCCTTGACAGGACAAAAAGCAACAACAGCATATTTTAAGTGTACGGAAGGGCGGACGAATTGATGCATAGATGGAGGAACGGACGAAGGAGACGAGGGATGGGCATACGGAAGGATAGAAGGTATTACTCGGGTACGAGTGTCACTGATCAAACAGCCTGCGAGCAAGCTCTCCCGGGGATAGGGGGTGAGGTGATTTCCCTCTCTCCCTCTCTCTCTCTCCCACCCCCCTTACCCCCAGAGCTTGCTCACTGGCTACTGATCAAAGTATTTACAGTATCTTACCTCAATGGTTTTGTCCTTGTCATGTAAAGCCATCTTTAGTTTATTCACTAACTTGTCGTGTTCCTGCGAGGCCCATGCCTTGCTGTTTTCTAAAGCCTGGAACAAAAGAGAGGAAAAGGGGTACGATAAAAGACCTTTCTTGTTGTTAAAGGTTGCATTTCTACAGAACACGTATTGACTCGTATCGGCGAGAACTATCGTTTAGACGATCGTCGAATCTGCGGCTGTAAGCTTGCTGGCATCTGCTTTGTCGTTTCCTTTCCAAAGCAGTACTGTAGCAGCTCTCGTAAGGCTCTAAATTTCATTGGCAGGCATAATGTAGCACCTCTATTGTTTTAGGGATAGGGTCCAATTCCAAAGACAAGAAAAAAAGCCCTTGATCGTCTTTTTTCTCGCAAATTGCAATAAATCTCCACGCCCTGAACTCGCACAAAAGCGACCGGTAAGGATGGCTACACACCAAGTTCCTCTTTAAGAGTTTCACTCTTACTTCCACCACAACTGGCCACACATTCAATACCTGAAGTTCGTGTTCTTTGCTGTTCAGCAACTGTTGCAGTCTTTGAATACTTGCATTCTTTTCTGTTTGAACCCGGGTCAAGTCACGAGTAGCTTCCTGCAAGACATGCGAGAGAAGTGATGTTGGTCAAATCGTTTCTGCGGTATGCAGTAAGTTGTGGAACACTTTTTTAATTCTTTACAGTGACCAATTTACATTATCATTTATGAACTTAGTTGATAAAACCAAATTTTCGTGTACCACTCTCCCACCGACGCCGGCAGCACCACAGTTTCTTTAAAAACAAACTCCCTTTACTCTTCTTCTCCATATTGCCTACCTTCAAAGCACTTTCTTTGTCTCTAAGAGCTGACATCAGACGCTGAGTGTTAGCTTCATGAGCAGAGGACATTTTGGCACGTTCTTGGAACATATCCTGGAGGAAACAATTTGAATCAAAACAACCTAATGAGAACATCAACATTTCTGATTATGTAACAAATGAAAATTATGATATGACTCGAGCCAAAGAATGTCAGTAGTGTTCCTTGGTAAACGAGGTCTTGTTTAATATTGCTAACTAACGTCTAGGTAATACTTGCAGTCGAGAGTCCACAGAAATGCGAAGACCTCTTTCATCACAGTGACCACTGAGAATCCACTCGCCATTTGAAAGTACGTGTGTGAAAATAATTCTAATCATGATTCAATGCAACTCTTCTATCCAAAAACACCCTGAGATGCCAGCAACGCCCGAGTTAATCTAGTCCCCAAACTTTCCCCACGTAAAAGACCTCAGGGAACTACAATAGATTACGGCTGCGTGACCCTTAGCTGGCCCATCACAACACAGACAACATTGTACCTCCAAAAGCTTTTCTTTCTCTTTTAGCAGGTCTGAGATTTCCTGAGCTTTTCTTGCTTCCTCGGATATCTCTTCATCCTGAGAATACGACGACAACAAAAATAAACTAAGTAAAACCGAGTGTTGGTTTTAACTCAGAAGTATGGACATTTCTTACCTCTATCGGGCTGCTCAGAGCATTCTTCACAAACTCCTTTAACTCCTAAATTGAAGAACAAGGGGAAAAAAACGAGGATAAAACGGAGCGTAAGGAAACACATCACGTTGTGCTGAAGAATTAGTAACCACAAACACAGACAACTATTCTCAGATGTCGTTTACCTTCAATTCCCCTTCTCTGCTGTTCAAATTGTTCTTCAGCTTTTGGATGACAGTTTCCTTCTCCAGTAAACTTGCTTCTTTGTTTTTCAGTTCTTCCTGTAATATTCAAAATGATCGCTCCTCAGTAAAGGGGATTAGAACGCCTTCTTTTCTGTGAGAATACACCATTTTACTAATGATCAGTTCCGAGTGAATTGTGGGTAGATCCAGTCCTCTGTTGGGGCAAACAGCCATTTAAAGACGTAATTTGAAATTCTAATTTTGATCGTTTGCCCCCACAAAGGACTAGATCTACCCACAATTCACTTGGCCGCTGGATGAGCAGTTTCCATTTAAGTTGAGTGTCTGCAAGATTTTACTCAAACTACAAGCAGTGGCTTCTTTACGTAACAATCAAGTCTAAACATTGAGCGTCCCTGAACAATGTATGCCCGACGCGAACGCAATGTTAAGCGAACGTAATGCTTTACCATACAATTCGGGAAGCATTTAAGTGACTATGTTGAAAAAATGTGGAATAGTTTTTCCCCAACTTGTAAAACACAAAAAGAGGGAAATCACTGGAAATCACTGTTTATTTCTAAAGCCAAGTAGTTTCCCAAAGGTATCCTTTTCAACGAAGACTTGATTGTAAATGTTCTTAGCTACATCCCACAACTTCACGGAATATTTTTCAGCTTCTCGTAGCGCACTCCTTTGTTGGACGAAGGGGTGTTGAGCGCGCATTTGTCCGCCAATCATGGCAATGAAATTTTTCAGTCTAATTCTTGGGCAAACTCGTTTCCAATTTGTTGATCGTTGTCTGCGCTGCATGCTCTACAGCGAGTCCAGGCCAAAGGAGCCCAGAACAGCAAAGAAATCGCCTTGAACTGCTGAATTTGCATGGCCTTGGAAAGTTATCTCTGGGGTGATTTACGGAAAAAATTCAACGACACTGTACACACCTTTTGTCTTTTCAGTTGATCCTCCAGAGAAACTGAAGTTTTTTGCAAAGCTTCGTACTTTTCCCTGCTCGTGGTCTCTAGAAGCTGCACACGAAGAGACTTGTTAGTAATGGTGAACAACCACAGGATACAGTTATACAGAGCCAGGAGACTCCGTCCGTAGTCGAAAATGCAAATCCCTACTTGCAATCTCAGACAGAATTCAATTAACTAAGTACACAGGTCAACCAAGACAATAATTGGTTATCATGAATAATCTGTTATTTTGTTGTACACAAAACCTCACCGCAAGATACGACAGCGAGAAACGGAGAAAAATTAAACGAGGCAGTTCTGCTCTAAGTGGACAGATCTACGGGAAATTTTCTCTCTTTTTGTTTTGTTTTCGAAAATGCACCTAACATACTTTGTTCTTTTCCTCAGTTTCCAGAACTGCAGAGTTCATTTTCTCGATCAGCCTGTCCCGTTCCCTCAGAGACTGCCTTAATTGCTGAAGTTCTGCTTCCTTGCCTTGCACAGCTCGCAGTTTCTCCTCAGCTGAAACCTTTGAAAGTGGATAAAACATGACTGGTGTGAACAAGAGAACCACCTGGCTACTGCTAACAGTAGAAAATGTCGAAGTTTCCCGTGGCATTTGAAAACAACGAACGATAATTAGATGAAGAATGCGTTGCTAAGTTGATTAACCTGAAGGGCTCGATCCTTCTCCTTCATGTAATTTGTTAACTTCTTCACAAGGTTTTCCCCACTATCAGATGAACTCTGCAAAATAACAAGACAAGTCATAAAAATGAATGAATAAGAGAGAAAGAAACCAACCACTGCAAACCCTCGTCCGCTTGACTCATTGCTTATTGGCGTCTATTAAGATTTTGTTCTTTTTTTTTAATTGAAATCAGAATTTGAAAAACGTTCAATGTCTCAAAGCCAACACTGAAACTCATCCAGAGGTACAATGGTGAGGTAAGATCACGTTTATCCTCTGTAAAACAAGAAAACAGTGGACTGCCAACAACGAGCTGTTGTCTTAACATTGGAGGAGCTTTTGCGTTCGCTATAATTTGTGTTTTGGAAATATGTTCGTGATTTTAGATGAAAATTGGTTAGTCGGTGAATAACTCCCTTCAAGATTCTGGAGGTGTAGGAGGAATCAGTGCAGTCTACCCATGATACGTCGCAAAGAACCGTTTTGCATTTCCACTCAATCCTCTCACGGTGCAAAGGCGTGGTGATCAGTATTCCGGACAATGGCAAATGATGCTGAATGAATGTCCGAAAAATGAACAGTTGCACGTGAACCGAAGCTTCGGGGGTGGTTCTAAGGGCGTTTAATATAACCTGATAAACCAGAAAGCCAGTATGGGGTTTATCTATTTATAACACTCCAGTGATTCGTCTGCAAGATTTCCAAGAGGACGGTGACGTTTGCAGCATGACTGCGAATCAACAAAAGCCAGTTTACTGGATTTTACTGTTATCCTCTAGTCGACAAAAATCCGCAAAGAAAATGCGCGAATCAGATTTTGAACAACACAAATTATTTGTACAACGAGAGCGTGCAGAAAAGATTTGGAGGTTTATCTCGTCACGCAATAACGACTGCCTAGACACGTCACGCAATATAATGACTTCCCAGAGAAGCTAACAACTGAGAGAAGAAAGTCTTCAGGAACTTTTAAATATCCTGTTTTTTTGGCAAGAAACATTTATGACTGCAATCTTGAAATAACTGTAGGCGGACAGTCAATCCACTGATTCAATTTCTTTGTTACCTTCACTCCTGAGTCATCACCAGTGTCTCCCAAGGCGTGCAAAAAATCCTGATGGAGAATGATAAAATGCCATCATAAAATTACTTACTCGAAAAATGAAAGACAAGGAGAATCCCTTCATGGCACTTAACATGACTTTAACATGACTTTAACATGACATACAAGAAGACACAAGGTTCCTTTTCTGTCACATAATGGTTTAAATTTGAACCAAACAAAAGCATACAAAGTGATAAAAGAGTACACCCTTACTGACCGCAATTAAATTATCCTTGTCTTTATTATTCGCCGCTAGCTTCTGAATGATTCTGTCCTTCGTTTCCAGTTGTTCTTGAGCTTCAGCAGACACTCGCTGAGATAATGCAAGAAAAGAGTTATAACAGGTAACCAAACAAATATGGGCAGTCACAGCGAACAAAAATAACTCAAATCAGCCAAAAAGAATTCGAGGAAAAATATAAACCAATGAGAAGCGAGAATAACTGCGCGAAGTTGCCTTTGACTTCAAATTGTGTGTAAAATTGCCTTCAACCGTTTACATAAAAATTAGGTATGAGTTTTCAATTTGTTTTTCAATTCCTGTTTAAACGTGCATTTTCGTCCGTTCTGCTGTCACCACACCCAGGTCCTGGTGTAAATAACAAATCAGCGTTTTCGCTCCGTTTTCGTCGCTTTCAACTGTTTACAGCGGAAGGGAAGAACTGGACGAACGTTTCTCATTTAGCACCCGATTGACTATTTCAATGTTTATGGATAGACATTCGATTTTGAATAAATTTGAAGAGGAAAAAGTTGCCTGAGAGAAAAATAAATACTTTGGGCTACTTTGCTACCACAAATCGAAAGGAAACAAAGTTCAAAAATACTTTCTGCGACCGAAAATTCTTCGCAAGTTTTGAGTAATGAATCCCTGAAATTTAAAAGATCTTCACAATCACGGGCAGTATTCCACACGAACCAAAGGGTACTACGTAAATTAAATTTGTCTCTCAGCCAGTAAGTACCTGACACGCTTCTTCCAAGGCATCCATCTTAGAATAGTGTTCTTGAGAAAGAGCTCTATGCTTCTCCAACAGTTCCTGTTGAAAACAAAAAATAAAATAATTAATCAGGTAACAAATGCAGTACAACAAAACACAAGGGGTGCAACAATTAGTTAAGCGGCCAACTTGAGAGGGAGAAAGTAAGAATCTATAAATCCTTGCACAAAGAGCCCTTCCCCCTCCGAATTTCCTTAAAAAAAACTAAGCAAATAGACAAATCAAAACAAAACGCTATAATTGATACGCGTAAATGTTTTGATTCTGGACTTACAGCTTGTTCATGTTCTTTCTTCTTCAAAATTTCATCCAGGCGTTGTTCCAACAGTCCTTTACCGTTGTTTAATCTCTGTAATTCTACTTCTTTGGCTGACATCGACTGGATTAGTTTCTAGAACAAAAACGGTATATTTACTGGCAACGTCTGAGGTTGTTAATCATGTAATCGAACGACCAATCAGTTGAAAAACAGTTGTTTATTCAGTCAATCAATACTGAGTCAATTCACTGTTAAACAAAGTGAGAACTCGTAAATGGTTTGAACCCAGGGGTCATGTCATATTTAAGTGGAGTACGATCGTCCGAGTGAGTGTAGTCCTGAGAAGGACTGTTAAGGTGACATTGACGGACGTTTCGACAACCTGAGCGGAGATCATCATCAGGGTCAAGTGATTTGTATTGCGTCCGTAGATGGTACAAATATTCTGGTCGTTGCTGTGATAGGTGATAAGTGAGAACTTAAAGGCATAACCTCAGCCGTCAATCAATGATTTCGTGGCAGTGTGAGACTTGCAAGGTCGCCACAAAATCCAGTTATTAATGACAGTAATGGTGTAATATGCCCGTGAGAAGGAGGATATACTAGTTGCTTGGCAACGGGCGAAAAGACGACTGAAAAGGAAATCAGAGGGCTCGACAACATAAATGTGATTCAATGTGATGACGCAATAGGCCATATTCGTATTCTCGGTATTGAACTGGATCTAGCATGAAGTGGAGGCTCTTGCGGGGGAATACATTTACATATGAAAAGATTTCCTCGCAAGAGCCTCCACTTCATGCTAGATCCAGTTCAATACCGAGAATACGAATATGGCCTATCATTAATGATGCTAATGATGTAATGTGCCCGAGACAAAGATGATATGCTAGTTGCTTGGCAATGGGCGAAAGAACAACTGAAGAGCAAATCGCACCAAAAGCCCTCCAGCAATTTTTCACGGATAGTTAGTTTAAACTTTAAGTAATAGGACGGGGATAATTTCGTTGGGATTTTTCCAAACCACGAAAGGTTAAGCACCAAACTTGGCATTTAACATTGGCTTGCTAGTACAACTTGTTTTTCGTCGCTTGTTGCTTCACGCAGGTTCACTTGGCTCTTTTCTTTTTCCAATTTTTTTTTTTTCGGTTAACACGATAATGTAAACAATCAACATAGTTTATTACAGATCGTTCGTGTAAACCAGTGTTACAAAGCACCTCATTACAAACCAGTGTTACAAAGGACCTCATTACAAACCAGGTTTACAAAGGACCTCATTACAAACCAGTGTTACAAAGGACCTCATTACAAACTAGTGTTACAAAGGACCTCATTACAAACCAATGTTACAAAGCACCTCATTACAAACCAGTGTTACAAAGTACCTCACATTACAAACCAGTGTTACAATTGTTGCAATGTACCTGACATTACAAACCACTGTTACAAAGTACCTGACATTACAAACCAGTGTTAGAAAGGACCTGACATTACAAACCAGTGTTACAAAGGACCTGACATTACAAACCAGAGTTACAAAGGACTGCATTACCACCCAGGGTTACAAAGTACCTGACATCACAAATCAGCAGGGCCTCATTACAAACCAGGGTTAGAAAGTACCTCGCATTACAAACCAGCATTACAAAGAACCTCATTACAAAGCAGCGTTACAAAGTACCTGACATTACAAATTAGGGTTACAAACTACTTTACATTTCAAACCAGCACTACAACGGACTTCACTATAAACCAGCGTTACAACAGACATCATTACAAACGAGGGTTACAAAGTAGCTGATATTACAAACCAGCATCACAACCATCCTCATAACAAACTGGCGTTACAAAGTACCTGACAACACAAACCAGCGTTATAACGAACCTCATTACAACCAGGGTTACAAAGTACCTGATATTACAAACCAGCATTACAATAAAACTCATTCTAGACTGGGTTACAAAGTACACGACCTTACAAACAAGCATTACAACAGATCTTATCACAAACAAGCATTCCAACAGACCTCATTACAACCTGGGTTACAACGGACCTCATTACAACCCGGGTTACAACCGACCTCATTACAAGCTGGGTTACAACCGACCTCATTACATCCCGGGTTACAACAGACCTCATTACAACCTCGGTTACAAAGGACCTCATTACAACCCGGGTTAAAACGGACCTCATTACAACCCGGGTTACAACGGACCTCATTACAACCTGGATTACAACGGACTTCATTACAACCCGCGTTACAACAGACCTCATTACAACCCAGCTTACAACGGACCTCATTACAACCTGGGTTACAACGGACCTTATTACAACCTGGGTTACAACAGACCTCATTACAAACCAGGTTACAACAGACCGTATTACAACCTCGGTTACAACGGACCTCATTACAACCCAGGTTACAACGGACCTCATTACAACCCGGGTTACAACGGACCTCATTACAACCCAGGTTACAATGGACCTTATTGCAACCTGGGTTACAACAGACATCATTACAACCTGGGTTACAACGGACCTCATTACAACTCGGGTTACAACAGACCTTATTACAACCCGGGTTACAACGGAACTCATTACAACCTGGGTTACAACGGACCTCATTACAACCTGGGCTACAACGGACCTCATTACAACTCGGGTTACAACGGACCTCATTACAACCCGGGTTACAACCGACCTCATTACAAGCTGGGTTACAACGGACCTCATTACATCCTGGGTTACAACAGACCTTATTACAACACGGCTTACAACGGACCTCACTACAAACCAGCATTACAACGGACCTCATTACAACCCGGGTTACAACGGACCTCATTACAACCCGGGTTACAACAGACCTCATTACAACTCGGGTTACAACGGACCTTATTACAACCTGGGTTACAACGGACCTCATTACAACCCGGCTTACAACGGACCCTTATTACAACCTGGGTTACAACAGACCTCAAATATCGTTCATGCCTATTTCCCGCGAAACAAGGATTAATACCCGCGTAACAGTTGCTGTAAACTTTCCGTTTTACGAGAAGGAAGGAGACAGAAATCATAAGTTTTCAATTAGAAATCATGTCTCAATAAATTCTTTTTGAATCCCACTTAAATTGCCTATGTACCATTCAACATGCCCATGTAGTTTTTCTTCGATTAGTAGAATAACCTGCACGAGACTGTAGTATAAAAGGGTGATCACAGTCGAACTGATCAAATTTCTCCAAGATCTAATACCCCGTATTACTGATATAAAGAGGTCAACTTGGTGCAAGTCTAAAGCCTAACGCAAAATAGTTCTGCGTTCAGGTCGATCGATAGATCATTGTTCAGATTGCAATGAACTGAGGACACTCGATTTATAATTTGTGGCTCTCGTCAAGTGATCTGCTCTTGTGAAAAACAAACGAAGAGTGTGTTGGTGTCAAGAAGTCGGATGACAAAACCAGTAGTCAAAGATAAACTACAGCAAATTATAGTGTAATGTTTCCTGAAGTTGATCACTTCTTCCCCATCGTTCCTAGCATCGTTCTGGCACGATAGAGCGCGATCAGTTCGTGCATTGGTGAAAGGAACGCTGTGCAGAGCCATGTGGGCACGAAAAGAGCGGAAAGGCTCGACAGCTAGGAACGATAGGGAACGATGGGCTCGATTGTACTGACAGGGAACAATAAAGGGAACGAATTTACGTCACCTAGGAACGGAAGGAACGGGCAGGAAAGGCACGAAATCGACCACGACGATGAGATGCTTTTGCGGCGAATAAGAGTGACATTTCATTTGAAACCAGTTGTCAAATTCTGGTCGCCAGTGCAAAATTTTCAGTCGCATTGGCGACCAGGAAGGCGCAATTTCGGACCCTGCTAGTGAGAACAAACAACGTCAAATCTTTTCTTTGTATCGTCACGTTGATGCACCGCTGGTGTACGGGAGGAAAAGAAAGCGGATATTGTTATAAAACCGACCCATTTGTACTGATTTCCTGAATGTTTTGTTTAGTGACAGATTTATTTTTAGGCAATTAAAGCATCGGGTGAAAAATATAATTGCGCCGGATAATTACATAGTATATGTTACACTGCTTTATCGAGAGAGAAAAGTGAGCAACTATCGAGCGTGAACGACTCAAGCGTTTAGCTATGTTATGACGTTCTTGAAATGCTTGCGTCAGTCGGACGTGAAAAAACAGCTCATTTCGGTTGAAATGATCACCTCCTCGTGTAGGAAAAGCGATTACTTCTAAAGAAAATATAACATTTCTGTGTTGATGCTGAGTTCGGGTTTCGGTCGAGGGTCGAGGGTCGAGGGTAAAATGTCGAGGGTCCGAGAAAAATGTCGAGGGTCCATAAAAAACTAAAAATTGTAAATTGTAAAAAAATAAAATGTCGAGGATCCACAGAGGAAACTCAGATATTACATATGGATAAATCCAGTCATGTTGTGACTTATTGTTTTTGTATACTTTCACGCTTCATTTACACAGCTTCCACAAATGCACCCGCAACCGCAAATTATGGAACGCCATACCTGCCTTATGATATTTATTTTCATTATTTATGGTTTTTCATTATATGCGGTGGTTACATCATTACACGCGGTGACTTATTCATTATATTCGGTACCTAGTCCGTTATATGCGGTGGCTTTTTCATTATATGAGATGCATGTTGTATTATAGAGGGTGCTTTTTTCATTATATCTGGTGATTTTTAAGAAGATTGCGACATTTTTAATTTTAAAAGACATGTTTCGATGTTGCCAACATCATCGTCAGTTACATAATATTTGAAAAACCGTTGGACTTTATGACTACATTCTACGCGGTGCTTTTTTCATTATGCACGGAACTTTAGTCGTTATACGCGGTGCTATCTTCTTGCAGGGCCTTTTTCCCGTTATACGCGGTGCTTTTCTTATTATGTGCGGTGGCTAACTCATTATACGCGGTGCTTTTTTCGTTATATTCACGGGACCTCGTTCTCGCTCGATTTGAAACGAAGCCACCTACGCAAGGAAATCAAAATGGCGGCTACCATGGACAAGTTGGATATTATGGCTCGTATTCTTAAAAAAATCAGTTTAGGTCATTTGACCGAGCTGTTCCACCGAGGAGGAAGCGTTTCGAGAAACTAAGCGAGTAACGGAAGCCCTTACCGCTAATAATTACCCTGCCAATTTCATTTATAATGGCCGCCAACTAAATAGATTACAAGAAGTCAATGATACCGACCATCGCGGCATAGTTATTTTGCCCTACGCCAAAGGATTCTCCGAGAGAATCGCAAAAGTTCTTCGAGGCTTCAACATCAAGGTCGCTCATAAGCCTATTCGGACAATTGCAAACATACTTAAAAAACCAAAAGACAAGATCGAGAAAGAGGCTTCTAGAGGAATCGTGTACAAGATCAAATGTAAAGATTGTGATTGTGTTTACATCGGTCAGACATCGCGCGCGCTAAAAACACGCGTCAAAGAGCACGCAAAGGCCATAGCAACATTAGACGAAAATTCTTTGTTGGCCAAACACCACATGCGTCACAGTCACCAAATAGATTTGGCGAACGTCGAAATTGTTGACAGGTCACATTCCGTGCGAGATGTGAACGCTATAAACGAACACATAGCGCTTCCAAACGTTTACAGTAGCATAAAGAATTTGTAGAAGTAATTAAGAATGCTCTAGAGACTTGGTTTAACCATTAAAATATTCTTTCGAGATGCGATTTAATATTAACATACATCGTGTACCATCAGGACGCCGTTAGACATTTGCATTTTTATCTTTTGCTGAAGAAGGCAACAGCAGTTGCCCAAACGTCCAAGCCAGTGTCAACTTTTTAAACATATTTTTATTTTTAACATGCCTGGCTACACACCAAACATTTAAAGTAGTTAGTAAATTTAGTATTATCGTTTCAGTCAAGCACAGGAATAGATAATTATTTAAGTAAGGTTAGTTTAATACCTAAATTAGACTGTACATTAGGCAAGTTTTAGGAATTACTATTTTCTGTAATATTAGACGTTTTTTTTTTCCCTTCTATTTTTAAATTAAATCATTTGTTTGTTTTATTTTAGAAATTTCATGGTCGTGTGTTGCGCGTTTGTGGGAAGGAGTGTTCGTGTAGCATTAATTTTAATTTCTCTATTGCTGGTTTTCAGTGTCACGCCATTCAAAATAGATCAAAATAAACTAGCAATTTCAACGTGAAAGTGGGTGCTGGCTTTAGACTTTGATGAAGGAATTACTTGTTTTACGTTTTGAAATGAACGGCATAATTCGGGTGAGTGTTTAAATAGGTCGCACGGAGGGGAGGGCTGTTGTAAGTGTGGGGTGACTTAATTTTTCCGATTTCCCCCTTTATAATGCCGAAGTTTGCTGACAATTTAACCATAACTTTTTTAACAGAAATGTTTATTTGTAAAACTTCAATTAAGGGGCCGACCATTTAACTCTTGAGGGGGGGGGGGGGGGGGGGGTGGGTGATTTTGAAAAAAAATTTCCTGCAAGCGCTTGGTGGAAGAAAAAAATTGCATGCAGCACAAATGAAATAGAAAAAAAATTCTTGCACTGCTGCAAGCAAGAAAAAAAATGTTGCAAAGCTATTTCATCATTCCTGGGGGGCTTTACAATTCTGGGCAAAACTGCAACCATTCCGGATAATCTGCAAGCCAGCGAGCCACTCTGGTTAGCCTATTAAAATAACACATTGATTGGCCTAAATAACAGTCTGGTTAGCCTAAATGTCACACTGGTTGGCCTACAGTTAGCTTAGGTAGCTTGCGAATTGCCCTTATAATGGGATAAGGGATTTCTCGCTTGCTCGGTTCACATGGCTCCAAGTCATAGGAGTCATGCAAGCCATTACGGTTAGCCTAAATTACACATTTGCTAGCCTAGTTAGCACTGCAGTTAGCCTACAGTTCCTTAGGGAGCTTGCGGTTATTGGGATCAGGGATTTCTGGCTTGCTGGCTGGCACTGTATCCAAACTCGTTAGCTTATCACAAGCAGTAATGGAGGTAAATTTTTGTAGTTGAAGAATCAAGTTTTATTAGACAAAGAAAAATAATTTCAACTGAAGCAGTTTCATGTAATTACTTTATTGAACTCGATAAGGTTTTTGCAATGTCATATAATATAAGACAATATATAAAACATTTGTTTTGGAGATTTCAGTCCATTTTTAAATTGTAATTTATGATTCTAGTAGTAATTACCATGCTACGAGCATTTCTGAACTGCTTTTTGCTATTTTTAGCTATTTTTTTCAATTAAGAAGCTAAACATTTTCAAATCTACCTCTGGAGCATCACTTTATAACATGAGAATATTGTTATAGGTAATATTAAATGATTCTAAAGAATGACATTCCGAAAACATAGCATGTAGCT
>OX419335.1:29013690-29088690 GCA_948470475.1 Galaxea fascicularis | reverse complement strand
GAAACAGTAACGGCACGACTGTTTGCCGAGGGCAATTTCCTGAGTTTTTGTTTACTCCGGCGAAGAGAGAATAGGGTGGAGGAGAAGCTGCCCTGTGCCTACACGTCTCTCCTGTCGTACTTCTCTATTCGGTCTCGTTCAAATGCGAACCAGAACGGTCAGTGGACGAGGCAAAAGGGAAGCAAAAATTTCTCAATTAACGTAATATCCCTTACACAATCTGCGATCTATTTCAAGCGCATGGCTCATCGTAAAAGCATTGGGTTGCTGAGTTCACCATTCCTAGAGTTTATACCACGAACAAAACAATGGAAAACGCTCGCTCACCGGTACCTGGGGCCGAAATCGTGAAAAAGTCTTCCGGGAGAGGTTAGAACGCTATCTTCATCCGTAAATGAGATCTAAACTCACATAGGACGAGAATCAATCAGAGTTGTAGATGAGTTTCGAACCCACGAAACTCTGATCTAAGTTTCTCAGTAGAAAGCGATCTCATAATTGTGTCACAGGACATTTTGCTAGATTTTGTTGATTTAAGAAACATTTAGAATTGATCTTGTTTTGAAAATTTAACTACTTAAAAATAAACTTGAATGGCACAAATAATATTTGTCACTTGGAAGCGTGGATTCAGAATGCAACATGTCATTTAAAGCTTTACTCTCAGGTAAAGCAATTAAACAATACGTAGTCAAGGCAAACATATTATAAGAATAAGTCATTAGTGGTTGATGGTTCGGGATTCCAGAATCCTCTGTTGGACCATTGATAGTTCAGCTAATTAACTGTTCTTAGTGACACCGGTTGTGGGATCACGTAACCTTTTGACTTACTTTTAGTCTGGGACAGCGCTTATTTCTATACTGGTTCACAACAATTTAACATTTCGTAAGCTTTCACTTCTTTTTAGCGAGTTGTAACTTCTTCGTTTTAAAATTGCCCTGTTTATGCGAATTTCTCGTAAACAACCTTTTGATATGTTTAAATTAATGGAGCCTTTTTGTCTCTGTTTTTGACATAATTTGGAGAAGTTACCTTTTAGGAAAACGTGCAGTTTTCCGATGTTCAATTTGGTGCAGACTTTGTGTCGCTGTTTTTGACGGAATCTAGAAAACCCTTCTTTAAAGAAAGTGAATTTTCCGATGTTTGATGATAAATGAGATTTTATATTTACTTTTGAATTTCACATAATGGAACGGGGCGCTGTCTCTTGTTTACAGCTAGCTTACCTTTAAGTGAAGTTTTTGGATGGTTAAATGAAACATTCCTTCTTATCTATACCGGCAAAATGGAACTAATAGTTTTATCCTAAATACTGTATAGTCTATCTTCTGTTCCCAGGCTGTTTCTCCACTATCAAGGACAAGTTTTGCAAGTGATTCGTTTTGCAAGTGATTCGATAAATAGCGAACAGAAAATTTGTAAGAGAGAGAGAAATAGAGGCGTATGTAAGAGGCTAGAACCGCAAACTGAAGAAAGAAGTTGAACACAGTTAAAAATAACTTGACTGAGTTGTTGCTGTAAGCTGTGAAGGACTTGTAAGTGAAATATATATCTTAACTTGAAAACTACTCCATGTTTGTTGGTTCCTAAGTACCAAAGATATTCTCTGTTCCATGCACATGTAGTCAACCTTTCAAATGCACTTTAACCGAAAATTTTCATGGTTACACGTAATTATACCAGAATTACTAAAACCTACCTCTAATTCCATATCCTTGGCACTCAACGAACTTTGCAGGGCAGCTATCATGGCGTCTCTTGCTTTCAGCACTTCCGCATGTTCCTCAAAGGCCTGGAATCATTCAACAGTCGTCTTAGAAAACGCCATCAATTCATAAATAGCACCCACATGGAAACAACTACTCAAGACACGTGAAGTGGCATTTGATAGTCACATGAGATACCGTATATTGTCGAATTAAGGAGGAGAGAGTAATCCCATGAAACACATTCTACAGAAGACTTGTTGATAGATAAAACCTTAATAATATAATGGGGAAAGACATGTCCACACCAACCCAAAAAAGAGCCCTGACTGAAGAGTTGAGGTTCTGGCCAAATAAGAAGCTAAAATTTCCTTAACTCGGGCCACAAGCCTGTCCTTTTTGCAATCGGGCGCATCGTGCTCACAATGTTACTCAAGGCTGCGCTTGTTTGTAGTGAACATCCGTAGACTCCTAATGAACATATCCCTTTAATATTGCAAAATCCACCCGCAAGAAAAAAGGAAAGGAAAAGAGAAGACAAAATATGTAATCAGCGCTTGACCTTAGCGGTAGTCGTCTAGCCCAGAACTAGTAGAAACTTGGTATGGTCTACTTGGGAACCACTTACCACTGGGCTACTTGTAATAGAAGAAGTTTTAGAGACAGTTGATCCCAAGATAAAAATGAAAAAAAATCGGTAATTACAATATTGCTCTTGAGAAGTGATCGATGCTTGGTCCGGCACCAAATGACACCATTTGGCTAGTATATTTTAGTCTCCACTAGCCCATGGACTAGTTTGCTAAAACGTTAAGGTCAAGTCCTGATGTTGAACTGTCCCGCGTGGTTAGCGAAGGTGGTCTCGACTTGACAACGCAGACCCAAGGCTAAGGAAGGATGACAGTTGTCTATTTTACACCAAATGGCTAAATATTATCCTCCCATGCGTGTTGGATCGTTCAAGAACGTCTAAGCGCACGTTTAGAATGATAGATTTGATTAAGATGAAATATATCTTGACAGTCACAAAGTTATGCGTTAAATTATCTCGCTCTGCAAACACACCTGGTACCACTGTCGCTTGGCTGCATGCGCTGCTTCTCTTGTAGCTGTTAGACTTTGGTTCAAGTCTTGAACTTTCGTGTGCAGATTCTGCAGCTGAGAGTTAATTGGTTTATAAGTATTAATAACAAAAGTTATATTTATTTATTCATTTATTTATATATTTATTTATTTATGTTTAAACTCGTCGCCAATAGATGAGCTTGGGGAAGGTGCCAAGGGATAGAAGGGCGAGCCGAGCGTGCAGGTATCTATGCAACCTCGTTCCCAGGGCTTTTCTCCGCCGAGAGGAGAGCGGGCGGAGAAAAGCCCTGGGAACGAGGTTGGTATCTATGGCAACCCTGAGAGCGGCAACCCCCGGCACCGTCACACTGATGAATCAGTGGAGTTACTTACCAACCCAAATACTTACCCATGAAGAGACCACAAAGGGGGTGGGAGGAGTGGGAACAAAAAAGCACAGAACTTGCAGAAGAGCGAAGCAAAACGCTCTAAAACGTAGCAAGAACGCAAAACATGGATAACCCTGTAAAACCCCCCACATATGCTACCCTGACGCGCGTGGCCACCGGACAGCCGCTGAACGCATTGGCTCTGGTTTAACTTAGCCTAAGTTACATTCAACCACATCAAATATTTTATCAATTACAAATTATGGATTACAGGTTAAGTAAACAAAAATGAAAAAAATAGTAAGGATAAGGTATGCAAAAAGGAGGACAAAACAGCACAACAACAAAATCTACCGTAGTGATTGCCTGAAGATGAATGACAAATGTTGCAAACTAACTGCCACTTAGGAACTACAAAACGTTTGTTTTCAACGTCTTCAAAAGGCTAGGGTGATAAAAAAAAAAAGAAAGGCCATGATAACGAACAGCAAGTTAAAATATTAGCACCACGTTTGCAAGTGGTGTCCACCAAAATTTACTGAGTACCAAAACCAGTCGATTTTAATTTCTTCATTTCCTGAGAAGTAACCCTTACGACGTTTTTGCAATTAACGTGCACGCAGAGGCACTGAGTTATAATGCTGCACTAATCCAAGAGCAAAAAGGAACACTTTTTTAGTATTCTTACCTCACTATCTCTCGAAATGGAACCATCATTGCGACCCTATGAGACACAGTGTAGAGTAAAATATCAGCAGCAATTTCCTTGTAGCAGTTGGAACAAATCTGATGGGGAGTGCGGCCTAGATCCTTTTTTATATTCAAACTACAACATTCCATCAACGAAAGCAATTATTCGGATTTAGCACAAACAAACCCAGCTAGATTTATACTGACATTTTGTCAGAGCCTTAAAGGGGCTCTGTCATAGGAATTTTGCTGTTTTGAGGCCACAACCACACAGAAATGCTGCTTAATGACCTTTACTCATGTCGAAACATTCCTTGAATTGTAAGAAAAGTCATCCATAGTACCTTTCTGACCATGCCTTCAAAATGATGCGCGAGAACTTGATGCATTGTAAATGTAGGCTAAATAGACACTACTTAGTCTCAGTACAGTAACACAGTCCTGAGTAAATAAATTGCTTCATTATTTTTGGGTTTTCCCTGATTTAAAGACATTGGCAAAAGTATTTTATAACGGACCGAAATAGCATGACAGAGCTCCTTTAACAACAACATGATGTATCATAATTAAGTGGAGTACGATCGTCCGGGTGAGTGTAGTCCTGAGAAGGACTGTTTGTTGTGACATTGACTGACGTTTCGACAACCTGAGCGGAAGTCATCATCAGAGTCAAGTGATTTGTGTAACGTCAGTAGATGGTATAAATACTCTGGTCGTTGATGTTATTGGTCGACTGTCAGTTAAGCCTAGTTGTCATTGGCTGTGAAGACTGTACACAGTGATTGGTGCGTTTCGATCCGTCTTTTGTTAGTCTAACGTGTGTACGTGTATTGTCATTGAAATGTCGGTCTGTTGTTTGTCTGTTGTAAACAGTGATTGGTGCGTTTCGATCGGTGTCTGTACTGTAAGTGTGCTGTTGTCGGTCAGTCTATTGTTTGTCCGTTGTTTATCATGATGTATCATGATGTATCACGTCTTAGTGTAAAGATACATGATTGTAGTTTCAGAGTGCACCTATGTGTACAAACCTGTGAATTGTCCATGGAGTTCCTGGAATGTACCTGCTGTTCCCTTTCCTTGTCATGAAGCTGGTTCCTCAATTCCTAAACGAAAGCAGTTGAAACGCTTGTTTTAGTAAAAACTAACGCAAGTTAGCGAGGGATGGTGACAGAAAACTATAGTGTGAGGGATATTCGTTGACCTGTTAATATTTTAAAGAGATCTCTTTTCTTTTTTTTCAATTTGCAAAACATGTTTCGATGTGATTCACATCGTCGTTAGTTACTTCCCTGATCTCAGTATCAATTCTCCTTACTTTCTGCCATACATTGCTTATAACGTTAGTTCTGAGAATTTGGTGTTACATCAAACAATATCCCCTAATTGATTTTTTTCTTTATTCTCATCACCTGTCTGTTTGACAATTTAATGACATTGCAAGGAGAAATTGATCAGTCTTGGGAGTGAAAGGGTTAAGTTGACATGATTGCCTTGTTGATTTAGGTTACGCTTTCCCAAGTTGTGCATATCCTTCTTAAGTCTGAGTTGAAATTTTTGCAGGGAATCTAGGATTTCAAAGCCATCTGTCAAACAAGATTTGTCAAAATGTTCAAAGGTTTTCAGAGGATATCAGAAGACAGGCGTTCACAGATCCGATCATCTGATCATCGGACGTGTTTCATTCGCTGCTGTCTCCACTATTAATATTGTGGTACTTTACACATGTACCATTCATTGACCAAAACATCAACTAAATAATTACATATTATTTCAATATTATTCCGACACAGTCCCAGCTGCCATACCCTATTTACTCTGTCCATTTTCTTGGCTTTTTCCTTCAACTCCTTGAAAAAAATAAGCAGCAGGAAAGTTACAAAATAATTATTTTGTTCACTTAATAATGTAAAGTACTTTTGCAAAAACTCTTGTCACGAAGAAGTATAGACCCAAACACATCTGCTTGCAGTTCATTGGCTTATCACATCTATTTAACAATTAGATTATTCGCTCGCAATTTCTATCGCGTGATGCGCCCTTGTCAGCTATCACGCATAGAGATCGAGAGCGAATAATCTAATTGTTTGAGTATAAATCTACTAGTCGTTCAAAACTAAACAAGTAAATTATGTAAATTCTCCCCGCAGACACTTTAAAAACGCGAAGAAACGGCCGCCATTCTGTTGACAAACGCTACTCACTAAGAAAAGATAGCGAGTAGCATAGCCAATCAGAGACCGGCATTTGTGGTACCCCTTGTAACAGAACACCTCAAAACTACATTATGTGTTCATCCAATCATGTTAATCCCAGTCAATCTATGTAAAGAAGATCTGGCCATGAAAAAACATTTCTGTCTCTTTTCCTGGCACCCAATTGTCATAAGGAATTGCTAAAACACTGAAATCCAGCATTACAAGGGGTGAGGGTGAGGGTGAGGGTGAGGGGGAGTGAGGGGGAGGCTAAGGGCAAATATGAGGTGAAATGTTTCAAATTCCAAAGAGCACTGATGCTGGTTTTATACGGTATATTGTAGTCATCAACTACTCTGGTGATGAGTGATGCATATGACATAAATCATATGAACTGCGGAAATGAAATCAAATCAAATCAAATGAAGACTGATCCTCGCAGTTGTGAATGCAATTATATGCAATTGCATAAAGAACCCTGAAAAAATTCAGGATGTTAGTGGCTCCACAGCTCAGTTGGTTAGAGCATCGCACCAGTATCGCGAGGTCACAGGTCCAAACCCCGTTGAAGTCCTGAATTTTTTTCAAGCTTCTTTATATAATTGCATATTATTGTGTTCACAACTGCGAGGATCATTTTTCATTTAATTTGATTTCATTTTTGCAGTTCATATGACTTATTTCATATGCATCACTCACATTCTTCAGTTGCACAGGGACATTATGAACCTGCAATTGACCTACTTCCAACAGCAATAGCTTCATAGCTCAGTTGGTACTCTGATGATGTTACTGTCTTCCAAAAAGTATATTCTATGTTAGGTAATAACCTCAGGGCTCCTACTGATAGCAGAGATACTTTGTAAGCTCCCTGAAGGGACTACCCTAAGATTTTCCTCATATTTTTTTTGCTTTAAAATAAAGGTGTCTATCTATCTATCAGCTCACCTCTACTTTCTTCTGTCTGTTTTCAAGTTCTCCTGTAAGTTGTTTAATTCTCCTCTCACACTCCTGGATCTTTTTTTCATTAATTTCTAAAGCTTCATTCTAAAGTTTTATAGGAGAATAATTAATAAATGCACAAAATGATGACCTGACAATACATTAAGATCAACTTATACTAGTGAGGCACATGCGTACATGCCAAAACTATCATACCTGGGGAATATTTTGCCCTTGATTTGCCAGCATTTCTTTCAGTTTCACAAGATTATCTTGCAAATCCTGAGTTATATGAAAAGGCAACAAAAAAACATCACTCACCATCAGGGTATGATTAATCTACATGTAATTTGATCCTTGAAGTGTGACCATTGTAAAAAAGGAAGTCCAGTTGAAAAACTGTGATTTTCAATAGTTTATTAAAATAATAATAAAAAATAATAATAAATAATAATAATACTTTATTTACCCTCGGATTTTAGAGTAGCTTATGCAGCTAATATCTCCGAGCATTTATCAAATAAACTTACCATGATAAGAATCCCAACCGGCGGGAAGCAAACCGGTTGGCTATTTTACAAGGATGACCGAGGAGTTGAACCAGGTACTTACCCAGAACAACACCAGCTAGTGGCCAGAGCGGGATTTGAACCCGGGTCACACGCATTGAAATCCAGCGCCCTAACCACTCGGCCACCCTGCCTCCCATTTATTAAAGTGCCCCTAACCCCAAAATATTTTTTTACTAAAATAAATCTTTGCACCTGTTTGAAATGCATTGTGGCATTTTTTTACCCTTTTTCACCAAATCTTGACTTTTTATAGGCTTTAAAACTGTGCATGATTTGCATGGCATTAACTCTTTGTTAACATGCATGCAAAGTAGATTGTGATGTCAAATCAGGAATTTCAAAGACCCACTCCCCTTCTCACTCGGTCATGCACCAAATTATGGTCGGTTTTTCGTATGTTTTGAAGCCTACAAAAAGGCAGGATTTATTAAAAAAAGAAAAAAAAGGTTGCAATGTGTTTTGAACAGGAGCAAAGATTTATTTTAGCAAAAAGAAAAAAGTGGTTCAAAAACCTTGTTATCAGCCTCTGTAGAAACAAGAGATGCTCTTAGATCATCTATCATCCTAAAAAGACAAAGAGAAATTCCATTAAAATAATCAATGTGTCACAGGTTGGGCCAAAGTAGAAATTTATACAATACATGAATGTTTAAAATTTATAAGTTTTGCTCTTACTACTACATTTTGTGACTGGTTAGTAAAGTTAGTAACACTTGTTCAACTGAAAAAAAGAATTACTAATCAAAACTTCTCAAGGTGACTTGCTCATACACAATTCCCCATGCTTTGCACTGGTGATGATGCATTTACTTCAAATTCGGATGGGTATAATTATTGCTTTGTTTTAAGAAATAACGGAATGAGGGAGGAAAGATCATTGCATTATACAACTTACAACTTTTTCCCTATAGCGAAGCGCGCGAGCGACGTCATGACTCAGACAAGACTCAGACAAACAAACTGGAATGGTGCTTGATTTTGAAGATTTCTTTAAGGGCAAAACCGGTGTTCTAAAACACTTGGGAAACGAAAATTTCGCCTGCATTTCCTGTATTTCCCTCAGAACACGCTTATGTTGACCGAGTCTCGCGGGAAATTCAGTGATTTGCATTCTATTTTTAGACTCCATGCGCTTCGCTATTCAATCCAAACAAGCAATCAAACTTGACAACAACCCAATACCTCTTACTAACTGAGTTCAAGGTCCGTACTGTAAGTTACGGACCAAGTTTTTTCTGGTTCACTTATGGCCCAAGTGCGACGCACGACCATAAATCAACGGGAAAAAACAAGAATCCATAATTTACAGTACAGACCAAGAAAACTAGGTTAGTAAGATATTTATTATATCTCTGAGGTTAATCAGCCACATGGAAAGGAAACTTTCAAATTTAGTGCGCCATACAGCAGAGTATGGCGTGCAAAATTGACCAATCATAGCGCACATACTAACTGAGAGATATAATAAAAAGTTTATTACCTGTCCTTTTCATCCAGAGTGGCCTTCATGGCAACCTGTCAACAAAAACATTTAATTTTCATTTCCTATTTGTATTATTGCATCACAATCTGATGCAAAGATCTTGTTACACTTGGTGTTGCTTTTCAGTTGCAAAACACCCTTGGAGCAAAGTGAGGACTGACAGGGACAATGGATCAGAGACAGTACATGTACGCTGTAAACTACGAAAGTGTCAGTCATTCAGCCCTGTGATAAAAGACTGAGAATAAGGTACATAGGGTAAATTACTTAACGTCAAGTACACAGGGAGTGGTTTCCCAGTCTCCTGAGCCAGAGGCTCATGATACAAGTACTTGACAAGGCCAGGCCACAACACCACAACTTATGTCCCCTACTCTTTGCAATCAGTGTGTGGCTTCTTTAACGTCCCACAAGTTATCATAAACAAGGGTTGTGAGACAGGACCTACAATTTATCATCCTCATCCAGATTTTTCCTTTTTGGCCAGCGACTGGCGGTTTTTAGTCGCCTGTGAACGGGTCAGTCGCTGGCACCTGTGCATCAAAGAATCGCCGTTGTTAATAATATTATTTTCCCTGACACGCCCATGCATCTCTGCCTGCTTTGCTCAAGTCTATCCATTCACTCTTTATGTAGCAACAATTAAAGCTGCATTCCTTTACCTGTATCTGGCTTTGATCTTCATGGAAGCCATCTGTACTCTCTAGGAGCTTTTCATTTAATTGGTCATTGAGGTTCGCAGTTTCAGCCTTCAGTAGACAATAAATATTAAATAATTGTAAAACAGCTAAGAAACCAGTAATGATGCACAACAATGTCAAAACTGCTTCTTGTCGCCCTTACAAGGCTTCAGTGCATGAGTAACATTAAAGTGGTAGACATGTTCTCAACCTACAAAAGCCACACATGGAATGACAAAGTCATAAGTCTTTTATCACATACCAGTTTTTCCACCAAGTCCTCAACATCATGCTTTGCAGCAGTCAACTCCTACATGCAATTTATTAAATTATGAAAACAATGTTTCAAACATCTTAGAATTTTTGAAAAAGTACTTACACTGTACTGTTATGGTAAACAACTTAAAACTATTAACGGTATTTCACAGCAATTAGTTGGAAGGAAATACCGAAAACAAAAGAAGTACAATCATACTTTTTTTTTATCATAAGGACAGGAAAGTTGGTTTGAGATTGAAGTTCAGCAGTTTAATCAAACTGAAACTACATTAAATCACAAATTAAATACAAGCCTGATCATTCTAAAGAACTCATACAAATGACATCAATGTTCAACACAAAGGAAGTCAAACCTTCTCCATCTCTTTCAATTTGAGTTCGTATCCTTCCCGGATTTCTCTTAACTCTTCGTTATGTTCCTCAGTAAGCTGTATGTACATGTACATTAAACAGAAATATAGGTAAGGTTTAAAGGATGGAGTCTAGTTACACATGGAGGGAAGCCCTCAGGAGAAGGGAAGTAGAAATTCTACCAGAAGCAAGTGGATAAGGAAGATTTGCT
Source organism: Galaxea fascicularis (assembly GCA_948470475.1). NCBI lineage: Eukaryota > Metazoa > Cnidaria > Anthozoa > Scleractinia > Euphylliidae > Galaxea > Galaxea fascicularis. The sequence continues at coordinate 29,078,127 of OX419335.1, read as the reverse complement.
CAGTGTCGTCTCGACCTCCCCTGTCCTCACCCTTGAAATCCTTGCTTGGAGCAGTCTAACAGGTTTATTGAAAATTTTATGTTTATTTTACTTAATCTCGCCTAAATTACATTTCTCACACATCGCTGGGAGCCATGCCAAGCCAAACCACACAGCCTGACCTTTATTAACATAAGAACATAAAATTTTGTCTTACAATGACACACACAACTCAACTTAACACATTCTACAAGTTCTTCACGGGTGGGTGGGCAGGGCACGTCAGGCAATGGTGGATGGCAAAACAAAAACTGAAACCTTACACAAGCCACGTGACCTGAAACCCCTGCACACCTGTACCCAGACTCCCAGCTGTGTGTGAGAAAAACGTTTTCCGCTTCTTCCTCAGCCAGTGGAAAACCACACTTAACCACATTTACATCAGCACAAATTGTTTAAACTATAAACAAAGGAAAGCTCGATTTATTACAAACCTGTTTGATCTGTGAGTCACTGTGCTGGGCTAAAGCTTCAACTGCATTCCTGGGAAAAAGAAAGAGTTTGAGAGGTAACATAGAAAGATTTCGGAGAAGCCATGAATGTTTAATACTTCCACTATTGCACCAATTTAAAAATTGCTATTAATGAAAAAAGTATTAAATGTTATTTATTTAAAATGTGAACACCATTTACTTACGAGGCCTTCACAAGTAATTCCTGTCTTTCAACAAGCTCCTTCTTTAGCTTTTCAACTGTCACCTTGAGTTCGATGTTCTTTAAAAAGAATCAGTTCATTAAAAGTACTTTCAGATTTAAATTTGCAAACACCACTTTCACTGAACTGAGATTCCCAACCCCCACCCCCCAAAAGACATGAATAATATTATTGGGACTTGCCCTGTTATTCATATTACTTGGTGAATTACAATTTATTGATATTCTAGTTGAGACTAAAGCCTGGTTTCCACATGATCTTAATGGTCTACGATCGATCTGTGATATGATCGGTGACATGATCAGCGATTGGTCTGTGTCACATCACAGACAATTACTGTATAGAAACATTTGTCCCCTGCAGTGGGCTGGCCAGCACACGATCTGGGTGATTGGAAGAGTTGAATCTAGTTCTACTTTCCTGATCTCCCAGATTGTATGCAGCAGACACCTGGAACAAATATTTCCATACGACTGTGACATGACACAGACAGATCACTGATCATGTTGCCGATCATTTCAGACCAATAGTAGACTGATTGCAGACCAATCACAGACTGATAAGATATGTCTGTAACATGATGCAGACAGATTGCTGATCATGTCGCTGACCGTTTCACAGACTGATTGCAGACCGATCGCAGACTGATAAGATCATCTGGAAACCAGGCTTTAGTAAGGGTGGATTAGGATTCTATCCCTGGTAAAGCATCCTTCAGATTTTAAGTTAGTCTTCATCTTCAGAAGTGGGGGAGGCCACAGACAACCAGGAAAAGACAGAAGACAGAAGAGATAACTCTAACTTGTTACAAAGTACAGTACCAAAATGGAAAAAGATTCACACAGCTGTCTTTTCCAGTAGGAAAAATAACTAAACTTTCCCATGGGAGTTGTGATCTTTAAGAGGGGGGGCATTAGGGGATATTAAAAACAGCAAAACTGAAGAAAAATCATCCAAAACCACAAAAAAAATTCGGCCAAAACCGAAAACCGCAAATAGGACAAAATAGGAAAAACCAAAAACCGCAAATTGGATACCAAAACCGAGAAACCACTAGTATTTTTTACAAAAACCAAAAACCAGATGCTAAAAAATGAAAAATTTGCAAACCGCAATGAACACCAAAACCAAACATAGGCACGCAATGCGTGCTTGAGCTATTTTGTGAAGGGCGATAAAATGTTGATAAGATAAGGAGAAGTCAGAAAATGGTTGAATGGTGAGTCATTTATCTGTGGCGATTTTGGTTTTTGCTATGGTATCGGAGAAGTACGAGCAAACTGTTTTTCATTTGATTTTTGTTTAGTTTTCTTATTTCTAAGACTGATTTTGAGTTTGATTTGTACCAATTGAATAGTCATTCATCCTACATTTTTTGAAACAAGAGTTTCATTAATTCCGCAAAAACCGATATATAATATATTTTCTATTATTTGTTCATTTTCTTTTTCCGCACTTTCGCAAACACTATATTCTTCCGGTCCCTCAAAACCCCCAAAGTATACGTACACGCGCTGAAACAGTTCCAGGACCACATGAAGAAATATTCGCAAACAAACGAACCACCAAACACAACGTAATATACAACACCAGCAAAAACAAATCAACGTTGAACAAATAGTACTGATAACGAATATAGATGTAATTGCCATAATTCATCAATTTCTGATTTTCAAGTGCTTTGTACTTTTTACTTCGGACAGCAAAAATAGCCCGACCTAAACAAACGCTCTTATTTTAGTGTTGGGCCTTTTGCTGACAAGGTCTGTGTACGGTAAGCAGATGAGCGTAACACCGCGTCTTATCCCGAAATAAGGGCAATATTAAACTTACCGACTCGAAAACAAACCACCAATTACTTCCAAAATAAGCTCCTCCGAATTAAGAGCGTCAACAGTTGTACAATATTAAAAAACCCGATCAACAGCCAAACAACGGATCGAAATCCGCCAATAAGAAGAAGAGAAAATTGAAGTTGAGAAAAGTAACCAATAAAAAACGGTTAAAAGTGACCAATCATTGTAACAGAAAATAGATTCAATTAGATGTTGTTGTAAACATGTTGAATTGACCACGTGCAAATCTTGTGATTGATCAAAGGTCATGTTAGATCCACGTGACCGATCAAAGTTCGGAGTCGCATTTAACCAACAGCGCTGCCTTATTCATGTGGGAATTAACAAACGAACTTGCTATTACCAAACGTATGCACGTGATAGATCAAAGTTGGAAATCGCATTTCATAAACAGGGCTGTATGTCTTGGTGCCTGTTTACACGTGAGAGATAGAAGTAATCCATTTGACAAATGAAATCAGTATTTTCATTGTTTAACATAAAAACGGCTTCACTTCAAGGGGAACAAATATCCAGATTAAGGATTCCCTTCCATAGCATTTTTCTTCCGTGCCAATATCACTTGTGGAAACAGCCACTTCTGATTAGACTAATATTTATAGTTTTCAAATCCGTCAAACATATGTTTATTTTTCCAGTTTTAACAATGTTCTTGCAGTTTTGACAAAGTTAGCAAAGGAACAAAAAAACACAAGAAAAATTACAAAACTAAGCACTCGTCCACTTCGAAACGAAATATTTGCTCCCCGAGTAGGAACCGCTCAACCAAATTACGTTGATGCTGCATCAATTACGACTAGAATTATTCGTTTAACGTTTTTTGCCGCTTTTCACCGCCTGCATTATTTCCGATAATCAGAGCATTCAATCAGTTCAATGGCAAATAGTAATATGTGATTTAAAGAACACTGATTGATTTCAGAACGGCATTTCTTCCCCGCTAGGTCTCTCGCGGTTACACTACGGGTTGTTCGAATAACTCGACGTTTCAATTCTCAAAAACTAAATTTCATTGTTTTTAACCCTTAAAAATTCTCTTCAGAAGTGGTCGAGTGCCACTAACATAGTTCTACTTTCGTTTTCATCGGGATGACCGAATTCAAAGATGCTGAAAATCATTGAAGGACTTTCCAGGAGGCACAGGTTGTGCATCACACGCAATTCAAAATAGTAAAGACACTTCCCTCGAAAACGTGAGACGTCAGGCTTTTCATTACACAGTAACTGATTGGCTCTGTAGTAATTTTTACGTGGACTCCGGCTGATCTTTGCTAACAATGGGAAACGAATCTGCTGCTCGTTTCAGCAGACGTTCATTGGGAAGGAAAGATTGCGTGACGAACCACACGGTTGTTACAACCAACAAGCCGCGGCCGTAAACTTCAAATACTTTCGTCCCCACCTTACTACCTTCATCATCCATCGAAACAGCACAGCTCATACTTCATTCTTATCTGACTCCAGTATCTCACGCCTATATTGTTGTCATTCACGCATGCGTTAAATATACAAACCCTTTTCTCCGGAAAGACTACCATAACGGTGGTACCCCTTGGTGTGATAGTAATAAATACATCACGCAACAATCGATAGATGACGCGTGACATTCCACGCTGATGTTCCTTTGAGCGTAATCAACACGCATGTGTAACTTAGTCTCAGTGCTGACCATCACTGACCACATACTTTCAAAAAACACCTTTAAAACAGGGAATTAGATTGGCCCCTGGCTGAAACAATGCCATCTAAAGAAACCTTTATTTCATTGGTTCAAGGCAGAACCACCCGACCAAGGAAGAATTTCTTGAACTTCATGCTGACATAGAGCGATTTTGTTTACACAAAATAGCTCAAAAACCAAAGTCTTTTGACACAAACCACAAAACAAATCCCAATGCGCCCCTCCGTTAAGTAATCACCAAAAATTAATGTTAACTTAATAGTATCCAAGGAATTTTCTTTTCGTTGGAGTCTAGCATAATGATTACATTATTAAGTGATTAAGTTACAGTCAATATAATTTCAATCAATTACTGTCAGTCTGAAAGAAATAATTTATATTCTAAAAACTAGTGCTGGTCTAAGGCAGGACTGATGAGACTGCCAGTTTGTCAGTAAAACAAACAAAAATAGATTTGAAATGAATTAACTTGTCAGAGACTTGTCTGAGCAGAATGCAATGATAAGTTAATTTGTCGTTCTTCTTTGTCAGTCTTCCAGTTTATAGATTGTCATATTTTGAGAATTGCACATTAAATTTAATTTCAAAATTAATCTGCTTTTTACTTACCACCTTAAAAATGTCTTCTGGGATATCGGTACTGTTCTGTTGCTCAAGGAAATATATCCTTAGCTTCAGACCAAAATTCTCCTTTTTCAGCTCTGAAATTTGCTGTTGAAATAAAAAGAGCAAACCAGACAGAATCTCATTGGTCACAATTATTATTCCATTTGGCAGTGGAAACAAACCTCCTACACTAAAAATCAAAATAAAGCCATGTTTCATTCAGTAATATTTCAAAGGTTTTGCAACAAAATAAAGGGCGAACCTCGTTCAGCTGTTTTGCCATTGTTCCCGATAAAAGCAAAACCCTGAGCTACGAAAATTTCCTCTGTGAGAATTTTGACAGCCCAAAACAGCATGAATTATGTACATCAATCTTAACATTTTTTATTCCACTCAGAAGAGCATATTTCTGTGTTTAATTTTTTCCATTTTTCCTTTCATAATTTAAAACTGACTTCAATATTCTATTACTAAGGACATCTACAAAAATAATAAAGAAAATGAAAAGAAAAAGACCACCATGAATGAATTAAACAAAGTTACACAAAAAAACAGTTTCTTATTATGCGCATATGGTCTATGATTAGTGGTACAAAGCTTGAAGCAAAAGACACATGTTCACTAAAGGGATTTTATAATGCTAATGGCTCTTCAATTTGACAAAGAGTGTTAAAACCAAATTATTTTTATTAACACCTTTTTGGTAATGACATGTAAAAAGTTTCTCTCTTGCTTCTACTTCAGTTCTCAAACGAGTGAAATCAAAGTCTGGCAACAGAGGGTATTTATATGACCTAGCACTCAAAAAGGAATTCTTTTTTGCCCAAAATGATGACTAATAAGTAATCCAAATGTTTGTATTTCTTAAATTTAGTTTAGTATTTTTTACTCAATTAGTTAGAATTACAAATGCTATAAAAACCAAGTATTTTTTTACCAAATCCCTGACTACAATAAAATTATAATTTACATTACATGTACAGTACATGTACAACCAGATTTGAAATATTAGCACTAAAAAAATCCATGGCTTCTTATTTTTATTTGAAGCTCATTTGCAATCTGGTCCTTGTTTCTTAATACTTACATATTCATAATCCTTCATAGTTTTTGTTTGTGGTGAACCAGCACTGTCCTGAGATACTCCACCTACCAATGATTATAGATTTAGTAACTCTCACTTACGCTGGTGGGTGATACTTCGCACATTTGGGATACAGTAGCAGAAAGGTCAAATTAAAGGTCTATGTAATGGCATACCAAGGTCATTCTTTAACCCTTAACCCCTAAAACTGACCAATGCTTAATTTCTCCTTAAAGTAACACTGCTGAATCAGACATTAAAGTTGTGCAAAAAGGAAGTGATCAACAAGAATCAAAGGTCTTGATTTTTTAACAGATTAGGCCCAGTTCAGATGCTGCTCCACTCATGTGCTGAACCTAACTGATGAATTAAGTCCGGCAAAAGAGTAGCGTCTGAATCAGTTCAGTATGGCAGTTTAAATTCAGTGCGGCAACCTTGTTAAGTTCAACAAGGTCTGCTGCATTATTCGACACTGGAGCAGCAACTGATTCATACGGCTCTCTTCTCATGTGCCAAACCAAATGCTTTATTATTATTATGACAATGTATGATGTATAATGCCTTCTCTGTATATAAAATACATATTAGGTTTGACACACGGTATGCCAGCTATCGCACCAATGTCGCTCCAAAGTCAAACCTAATTCAATTAGGTTCGGCACCTGAGTGGAGCGGCGTCTGAACTGTGCCTCAGTCTCATTATTATGAAAGAAAATAAACAGAGAACAATGTGGAGAATGTAGATGCTGATATTGGATTTTAAAGAGTTCTGATGCTTGCATGTCAAAAATTGGAGACCAAGAGTGCAATTTTTATGACTATATATTCGCAATACCTGGTAATCGTCTTGAATGGAATGAATGGAATAATAATTTGTTCATTCTGCTCCTGACAGCAGAACAAACTAGATGAACAGAAAATGGTTCACTCAGAATACACAAAATGTGTGTTGCTTTGGAAACACTTTCAGCAGAAATAGAAAGTCTTTATTTAAACTTGGTACATCAAGCTTGTGATGAGGCAGCAGAAATCAGGTTCAAGTCCTTGGTCCAGACTATTTTACGAGTTGAGATATATGTTGTGCCGCGTAGCACTATAAACACATACAAGTGATGGAACAAAGAATTAACTCTGAAGTGTAAATTAAAGTGCCAATAGAAACCCATGAAAAACCCACTGGGCATTAGCCCTAATAAAGGGTATAAGGGAACCACACGAGGCAAAGAAAAAATTCTTATGACCTCGGTGGGAATCGAACCCACGACCTCCGGATTAGATCTACCGTGATGAGGCAGCAGAAATCAGGTTCAAGTCCTTGGTCCAGACTATTTTACGAGTTGACCTGTCAGGGAGACATCTTCTCTGACATCTTCCCAGTCAGAGCATTCTGTTTCCAGAATGTCAGTGTTTAGAAAACCTCATTCCACCAATTCTCTCATTCCTAAACTGGGAGAGGAATTAGCAGAATAGTCCCAAAAAATGCACCCCCAGACTCAGAATCAATGTTCTCATCTGACACAATGCTATAATTAATTAACTCATAAGATCAATATATCAAGACATCCCCACTTCTAGCTCACCACTTGCTGTGACAACAATTCAAACATAACAATCACCTAACAACACCAGCTGCTGTCCCCTACTATAGGTTCAGTTACATAACTCACACCCAACCCTGCTCAAGTAGTTGAGGTGGAAACCAGTGCTCTTTGCTTGATATTCTTTAACTTAGGTCTTGGGTCACTGTACGTCATTTGGGCTTCAATAACGACTCCATCATGTTGCACTTTCCACCCCTCCCGCCTTCACCTTTTATTAAATTTGCTCGCAGTGCAACACCATGCTTGAAATTTGGACAGGGGGAATGGAAGGAGTGTGTGTCATATCTTTCAAATTTCATGCAAAATGAACCTACACTGTGTGGATCACGTATCTTATAGGGTGTCTCAACTGTTACATCAGTCAATATGTTGGTTGCTATATTGGTCATTAACTCAACACTTGACTGATACTTGCTCAACAGATGACAAATACACAGGTCAACTATCAACCAAGAGGAGACCACTGCTGTCAGTCAATGTGAGTATCAGTTCACTATCAGCCTTTATGCCCACTGAGTATCGGTTGAGTATCAGTCAATAAAATGACCGACACAGCAACCAACATGTTGACCAATAGCGATCAAGACACCCTATAAAAAGATACATGTTCTCATTGTATACCAATATAATTCATACCAGTAATATCAAATTTTAAATAAAATTCCCCAATAAGACATTTCTGCATCAAATTACCACAGCAATAATTGAACTGTTGTCTTTTAAAGTGTAATGACACGAAATATTAGCTTATTAGGAGGAGCTTTCAAAATGATGAAGAATGGTATTTATTTTATTGTAATAGCATTCTTGGTTGCTGAGTTATTCAAGATTTTGGTTTATGCAAATTAGAGGACTTGTGACGTCACACGGCAGACACAAAATGAAAGAACCAGTAAAATTGCATCAGGGGATGAACATTTTAAGGAGAATCAATAAGCTTGGCTGCTTCGTTTTGAATGACTTGCAGGTGATTCATCAGTATTCAGTTACCTTTATCACCCCAAACAAGGTGATAAAAGACTAAAACGTTTGGGAAAAACTAATTTATTAAAACGTTTTCACAAGCCTGGGATTTTCTATCTTTGAAACAGAAATCAAGACCCCAAGGAATGGTCTCATAAAACAATTATTGAGTCTGCAAGATTGTTTTTGGCCCTGTTTCGAGGTGTTGCACCTGTTGCTTGTAGCTAATAAGCATATTCATCTGGGAAAGCTTTGAAAGAGTAGCAACAATGACATCAAGCTAACATCACCTTGGAAACATGCAATTGTACACTGAACTGTAGTAACAATTATTCTTTCTCGCTTTTCATTATTATGATCAGATGAGAGGTAAACGTAGTTGTTTGAACCGACGAAATTAAAACCACCTGTGTCGTATAAAGCTCTTATTTTTGTTGACGCTTCGTCTGATCCTGTCCAACTTCCTGTGACTAAAACCACTTTGTTCAAGCGCGTGACCCTTAATTTTGGGGAGAACTTAAGCTCACTTACCGTTACGGCACGTATAAATTACAAAACAAAACAATCCAGTAGAGGTAAAACAAAGTTTAAAATCATCCACACCTGTTGTCACTGGTCTGACAGTCAATCCTTCGGAGAATTCAGCAGAGGAATCCGCCAGCATGTCTTCCCCTGTACCCGCCACTACAGCTGCCTTGAACTTGGCCAGGTTTGTACTGAAAAACGAATTAGGTAAACAAAATAACCTTCATCCAAGCCGCAAATGAGGCTCACCTAAGGTTAGCAATATAAATAATAGATCAATTTGAATTTTTGATAGCCCAATGCGAGACCTCACAGAGGTCAAATGATGAAAACAAAGTTGTCAAACAAAACGAAAGGCATTGTAAACTTCCCTTCGAAATTACCTCCTATCAAAATCCAGCGGAAGCGTTATATCGTCCTCTACTACAGAATCCATGGCCTTTCTTCCGCCAGAGGTCCACTGAACAATGATCAAAGAATAAAAAGTGAAACAAGGATCAACTGATTTTTACAAATCATTCCGCCATTTTCGCAAATGAGATGCTGAGCCAGCAATCCTGACCGCTGAAAATTATGCTGACACAGTGTGAGCGTTCCCAGCGTTCCGCACTGGGGACGGGAAGGAGAGGACCCTGGGAACGAGGTTGTGGGTTATCATCCGTATAAAGCACATTCCGTAGCCGTTATTCCCCTCTTGGTTTTTATTTAAACCCGTACAGGTCTTGTGGTTTTTCAAAGTGCGGGTTTTTTTCCCGTTTTGTTTCGTTTTGGGGGTATTTTACACACTCCACAACTTTAACGAGTTGTACAGCAACGCGACGACCGAAACATGGGACAAACTGTTTAGAAAACTTCCTGGTATGAGACAGATTTGTCAAATTACCTCAATTACTTTGGCCCTATTCCATGGCAATTCTTTTCGCTCGTCCTTGACTCCGTCAATTTCTTTTCACATGATCGACCAACCACGCAGAGCGACACGTCACGAAAAACAAGAAAACCATAACACTAGGCAATTGAACAAGTGACTCCATTGCACGTGGGGTGTCATACGCAAAGTGAACATAACAATTAGCGTGAATTCCGGTCACGAAAGATAAGAATCCTTTATATAACAACAAAAAAGCGTTGGCTGCTAAAAAACACGGAAATCCGAGCAAGAGACAAGCCGTTCCGAGGAGGCCTCACAGAATTTTTGGACGAACCAAGAAGTTTAAATCTTTCAAAAACTTATGTTATTTGTTTGATATGGTTCAAGGCGTGTGAAATTGAACTTCAGACTTCACTGGATTTGCAATTGCAATTGGACAAGAGAAGATCGATCATCAGTTTGTGACAAAACGCTGTGCGTTCATCGTACTGTACAATGTTTCTCAGATGTGACAAGTGGAGGGTGAGTTCGTTGTACCTGGTTTTCTTTCTTTTTTTTTCCAACAAAATCAATGCAAAATGTGTTCAGTTTAATTTACTCTGGTCAAATGGTAATATCGCTTTATGTTTGTAATCGTATCAGAACTGTCCCACGTTTCTATCTCTTTGCCACCATGAGTACATAATGGAGGAGAACTTCTCATCTTCTATTTCGCAATGTTTTTCATCCACTTTGAAATACTTGTAAAAGGAATTTTTTTGTCTAAACATGCCCAAACGAGGTTGACGTTTGATGATGTGAGTAGTCTAGTCATCCATGACATCCTCGTGCATGAAAGACTTTATTTATTCACCCACGGAAGCGGACGTTTTCCTCAAATGATTTAACAAGAACTTTCCGATAAGAACAGACCCCCACTTGCCAAGACCCTAGTCCTTTTTATTGGGCTATTTTCTTCGTATCATTTTGATGACTCGGTGAACACCGATTGTGAGAGAACAGATCAAAACTCAGTGAATGATGTATCTGTTACAATATAAGATACAATCTTTTGAATTGTTGTTTGTCATAATGACCGGAAAAGCACATGTGACGTGAAAATTCCAAGGGAGTGTTGACAGCGAGACAAGATGCTGCTTTGAATGAAGTCCTGCATGCCATCTTTCAAAATAAATCTAGAAATAAAAACATTTGGATAGCCATTTCTCGGGTTACTCTTCATAAAAAACAAAATCGTTTGTATGGCAGATTATAGGGATGAAAAAGAGCAAATAAAGAAATAAACGATTTTTCAAGCGCACCCATCGCCAAGTCACTTGATTAAAATTTACTTTTAATTTCGAATCTTCTTCGTGAAATTTCGAAATTTATTTTTCCGTGCGGCTAATTTGAATGATAACACATATTTTGAATTGACGCCGGTTCCTTTTTTTTTCACTGATTAGATAGTAACTTATTTATTAGGTTCAACTCAACTTTATACCCCGATTAATGAAACCATTGAAAATCCTCAGTCTAACAGTGATAATAGATGGTTTGCCAATCTCTGGAGACACAAATAACAAAGGTGAAATGGACAAATGCTGGTGGACGAACAAAACGAGCTAATAAGAGATCTAATGTTTACCGTCCACCAGCATGGCAGCGATGACGTAACATGAAAACCACCTATTTTTATCTTTTTCAATGATAACAAGACATCTGCAACCGGTTTATAGACTTTGCAGTCTTCTCGGACAAGGAAGATAAATTGTATGCCCCGTCTCGGAACACTGAAATGTTCCTAATAATCTGTAGTGCGTTAAAGAACCCACACAATGATCGAAAGTTGCAGGGCACATAGTCCTCGCTGTGGTGGTATGTCTTTATCTCTGATTTCATCTGTCTTTCAGAATTCTTTACATGGGCTGAGTTAGTGGATGAGAAAAAATATGAACTGATAAGAGACTGCTAGTGCCGTCTGAACTCACCTAACAAACCAAAACAGATCATCAGCCAATCGCTGCTCAAGCTTTTGTTCATGTGACATTATCAAGTAGTAACTTAAGACAGAACACACACCCACAATTCACCCGCTCCCGACGTCAGTGACTTCATACATCGCGACGTCACGGGTTCAAACGCCGTTAAATTTCTTAATTTTTTTCAGGCTTCTTAATGCAATTGCATAAATTGCGTTCACAACTGCGAGGATCATTCTTCGTTTCACAGTGTTAAAGTCAATGTTCCCGGGCGATGAAGTGGGGAAAAAGGCGGGAGGTGCAACAAATATTACACTGAAATTTTTCCTAAATGAAATTCATGCTTGCATCACAGTACATTGTGGAATTTAACAAGACATGTATTATAAAACTTATTTTAAAAAGTTTCATATATGTCGAAAACCAAATCGACCTCAATTTTGACCGGCGCTTTTCAAGTAAAACGACAAAGGGAACACGCAATGGCAGTTAACGCGAAGGCCCTACAAACCTATTCGCAAGTGTAGCTTCGTTTTCGAAAAAGAAACTTTAATTCCGTAAGATGTTATTCTACGTAAAACTAAGGCAAATCCAGCCTTACGAGTGTTTTTTCTTTAAATGTGAGTGGTATTTTCAATGTTAAATCTGTACAGTTTTCTTACCAAGCTCCCAGCAAATTCTAGAAAACTAAAATTCCCGAAGTTGATAAGCCGGACGAAACAGCACATAAATGATGGTATCTGCACGGTGGACCGTTGACAACTAGCACTAATAAATCATTGAATTTTGTCAGAAATCCCGCCAGGTGATCCCAAACGTCAGTAGCTTTGTACAGAGTGTGTTCAGCCTGATGAGGTCATCTAATGTCGTGGTGGTTCAGTGTGAAGCCGCCGCCTTATTGACTGAGCTGACGACTGCTCCAGAGGTTTTAGAGGTAATGTGAAAAAGCTTACAGACGCGTTTTGGAGTGACAGTATAATACTAAAGACATCAAAAAGCATTTAATTTTCACGGATTTCTTAGTTACTACGATTTGCACGCTGCTGTCCGGCGTCCTTCCCATGTTCCCCTGTTTCGCCGCTCAACACCTGAAAATGCTTAAACGCCTGGCCGGACAACTCGGTCCGCTATATTGCTGGTTGTATAAGGTCCGTTGTAATAATGGTTGTAATAGGCCCGTTCTAATGCTGGTTGTAATAGGACCGTTGTAATGCTGGTTGAAATGATGTCCGTTGTAATGCTGGTTGTAATAGGACCATTGTAATGCTGGTTGTAATAGCCGGTCCGTTGTAATGCTGGTTGTAATGATGTCCGTTGTAATGCTGGTTGTAATGATATCCGTTCTAATGCTGGTTGTAAGGATGTCCGTTGTAATGAAGTCCGTTGTAATGCTGGTTGTAATAAGGTCTGTTGTAATACTGGTTGTAATGATGTCCGTTGTAATGCTGGTTGTAATGATGTCCGTTGTAATGCTGGTTGTAATAAGGTCCGTTGTAATGCTGGTTGTAATGATGTCCGTTGTAATGCTGGTTGTAACAAGGTCTCTTGTCATGCTGGTTATAATGAAGTCCGTTGTAATGCTGGTTGTAATGAAGTCCGTTGTAATACTGGTTGTAAGGATGTCCGTTGTAATGCTGGTTGTAATGATGTCCGTTGTAATGCTGGTTGTAATAAGGTCCGTTGTAATGCTGGTTGTAATGATGTCCGTTGTAATGCTGGTTGTAATGATGTCCGTTGTAATACTGGTTGTAATGATGAGCGTTGTAATGCTGGTTGTAATGATGTCTGTTGTAATGCTGGTTGTAATGATGTCCGTTGTAATACTGGTTGTAATGATGACCGTTGTAATGCTTGTTGTAATGATGTCCGTTGTAATACTGGTTGTAATGATGTCTGTTGTAATGCTGGTTGTAATGATGTCCGTTGTAATACTGGTTGTAATGATGTCCGTTGTAATACTGGTTGTAATGATGACCGTTGTAATGCTGGTTGTAATGACGGATGTCCGTTGTAATACTGGTTGTAATAATGTCTGTTGTAATGCAGGTTGTAATGATGACCGTTGTAATGCTGGTTGTAATGATGACCGTTGTATTACTGGTTGTAATGACTGTTGTAATGCTGGTTGTAATGATGTCTGTTGTAATACTGGTTGTAATGATGTCTGTTGTAATGCTTGTTGTAATGATGTCTGTTGTAATGCTGGTTGTAATGATGTCCGTTGTAATGATGTCTGTTGTAATACTGGTTGTAATGATGTCCGTTGTAATGCTGGTTGTAACAAGGTCTGTTGTAATACTGGTTGTAATGATGTCCGTTGTAATGCTGGTTGTAATGATGTCCGTTGTAATGCTGGTTGTAATAAGGTCCGTTGTAATACTGGTTGTAATGATGTCTGTTGTAATACTGGTTGTAATGATGTCCGTTGTAATGCTGGTTGTAATGATGTCCGTTGTAATGCTTGTTGTAATGATGTCCGTTGTAATGCTGGTTGTAATGATGTCCGTTGTAATGCTTGTTGTAATGATGTCTGTTGTAATGCTGGTTGTAATGATGTCCGTTGTAATCCTGGTTTTTAATGATGTCCGTTGTAATGATGTCTGTTGTAATGCTGGTTGTAATGATGTCCGTTGTAATGCTGGTTGTAACAAGGTCTGTTGTAATACTGGTTGTAATGATGTCCGTTGTAATACTGGTTGTAATAAGGTCCGTTGTAATGCTTGTTGTAATGAGGTCCGTTGTAATGCTGGTTTTAATAGGTCCGTTGTAAATCTGGTTGTAATAAGGTCCGTTGTAATACTGGTTGTAATAAGGTCCGTTGTAATGCTGGTTGTAATGATTTCCGTTGTAATGCTGGTTGTAATAGGTCCGTTGTAATGCTGGTTGTAATGATGTCCCTTGCAATACTGGTTGTAATAAGGTCCGTTGTAATGCTGGTTTTAATGATGTCGGTTGTAATGTTGGTTGTAAAACGGCCAAGCGAAAACTGAGGACTGGACTGGTAACAATCAAAGGACAGTGTATCTTGATACAAGAGATAATTACGCAATTTTGTGTGTGGTTTCCGGCTTTTGCCAGGTCTGGCCTTTATAGAAATTAGTTCTTTTTGACAAAGCTCAGTATTTTGTTATTGAGGTGCTAAAGTTAAACCAAGACTTCTTGAAAAGATCTAACCTGATGTTATGATAGAGGGCCAGGGTTTTAAAGGAAACTTCCCTACATCTTACCAAGAAGGTCAATAAGCAATCTTCACAAATTTTATCTTCAGAGAATTTTGAAAATTTAATCGCCTAGAATCGTTTAGATCATTTGCCACAATGTAGCAAATGACCTGCACGATTCTAAGCAATTAAATATGAGTTAAATTAGTATGGAGGGATTATTTGAATACAACCGTTTACACCATTTTTTGGTAAACTTTAATCTCAGCTTCCTCTCTTCTCTTTTTCTTTCCAGGCAGTTGAGAAGTGTTACACCAAGATCGTGTCGCTGAACGACATTGATGAAGATTTGAGGAAAATTATTACCGGAAGACTGAAGACAGTGCGGGAGAAAAGAGCTTCGATTCAAAAGAAGCAAAGACAGAAAGCGCCCAAAATAATAGAATTATAAGTACACCCGTGAGCCCTTGAAAAAGCCGCTTCTTCAGTTCAGTTAGTCCATACTTCCTTTTCTCTGTGTAAGATAACTTAAAAGACATGCGCTGGTACAGGAGGGAAAGGAGGTGGACAGGACTGAAGCACGAAGCAGTGAGAGCGCGTGAGAAAGAAATAGAAAAGGTCTTGACCATGTATCGACCCAAATGAAAAGAGAGACCACAGGACGATTGATTGGCTTAGAAAGACAAATACCTTACGGTTGTCATAAAGTCGGCTTCTATGGCTACATCAAACAACCTTCAGACTCGAAAACTAGCCGTAAAACTTGTCGTTTTCTCCAAATGGGGCTAAGAAAGTTTTCTTAGTGATAACATCAAGTCGAGTTTCACCACATGGCCAGCTGCATATCCCCTGCATAAATAATACACACTGGAGTGACGATTCCTTTTTAGGCAAGGTTTATGCTGATTAGCTATTTTTTTTTCTAAGAAAACTGCGATAATCAGATTTCTACTATGGTGGGTAAATCAAAGCTAGTTCATTGCCCTTGATTCCATCCCGAATAAATCCGAGTTCCTTCATAAAGTGGCAATATTACCAGTTCTTAGTGTAACTAACTTTCAAAACTTCATCATTTCATCTTATGTCCCAGTTTTGTATATAAATTGTTACTCCCACAACGCACAGGAACTGATGTTTACTTCCTTTGGCCGCGGGATGGCAATGGGTTGCACTACGAAACAAAATCACTTTTAAAGTTTTATTTCTATTGTGGCAACCGCTAAAAAGTGACTATGCATGGTTTGCTTTTACTTCAATAAATCACTTGAAATTGTCCACTTGGTGTAAAATAGTTTATGCAGCTTTAAACAAGACGCATCAAAATTCCAATATTTCTCTTCCACTATGAATACGGTTGCAAAGTGACATTTTTTCCACCCGCTGTGTTCCCAACGCTCTTGTGACCTGTAAAGGTACCGCTCTAAAAAACGTTCGTTACGTGTTTCTCGTAGCAACGGTCGACCAATCCAGACAAAAAGCTGTAGGGTATACGTGTAACTTGCAGCACAGTGTATTTTTTACTCAACTGGAGTCAAAAGTAAAAATGCTGATTGCCCCCGACTCTATATTTGACAGATAGATTCCATTTGTCAGGGCCTGAGTACTGAGCTAACGCAACGATGACGTCAAAACGTGGTAAGAACAAAAAAGTATATCACGACCCGCAGGCGAGTGGCGTGACTTATGTTTTCACCACGTTTTGATGTCCCCCGCATGTCATCAGAGTACACACACATTGACAGTTGGAATATGTTTGTTTTATACATTGTTTTTTTTTCACTTTGTTTGACTCATTCGTACGTTATTTGTGTGCGTCTGTACTTTAATCGCTAACTCGTCTAAACCAATCAAAATGCGACGTTTACACCGTCCACTCTATAACAACTATTTGTGATTTCCATGCGTTCGATCGGTAAGCGCTAATTCCACCAGAAACTGACAGAAAAGCTGAGTGAGAGTGATCTGACGTAGTGCCAATGAAACGGAGGAATGTACAGCATCTGTCCTTCCTTTAGGATACACTCCTGATAAACAGCTGATGAAAATTCTGGAAACCTGACCAAATCTGGCTCCTCAACATCCACCTAAAAATACATAAAAGGTATTAGCAGTCCACAGGCACCACTGCAGTAGTTCTTGTCAGTCCCAAAGGAGAGTTTCCCCAAATAGAATCTAAGAATCGTAAGCTATGAAATTTGTTGTGGATTCTAAAGCCACTGGAAATAAAAAGTTACTGCAAAACAATTCTACCCTTGTTCATCATCACCACTCCCATTCCTCACTGAGAGGGACATTTTTAAGGTTTGCAGTGTTGCTTTTTTTTTTGTCTGGTATTTTGGTGAATAAAATCCCACCTTGAAGTGATCTTTGCAATGTTTGTGTTTTGAAGCCAACCTTTCTTGCGGTGAAGCAGTGTTTTATTTCTCTGCAGTGCTGCCGTATTCAGGTCCCTCAATTTCCCCCCTCCTCACTCACTATATGCTGACGTGTGGAGCAAATTGCCCTGAAAACCAGTGACTATATAATTCTGCAGATTGCAGTACAAATCTACAAGATATAATTCCTAACCCAGTGGTCTGTGTTTCAAAACTTAACAACAAATTCACACACTCTGGGTTAGAGAGTGGGACAAGTTGATGACAAATCACTGCTTACCCCCACCTCCACATCCTCCCCCCCTCCCCACAGAAGACCATAAATCAACAAATTCAGGATCAAAACAGCACCTTGCACCTCCCCATGAATAAGAGAATCCAGAGCTAAATACAATGGGTGAAAATTACATATGATTTCAAATATTTACTGAAATACTGTACCTGACTGGTGTTATTCAGCAAAGTAGATTTGTGAGGATATAGTTTATCTGATTCAGTTTTTGAATACAGTCTCAAATACTTCTGCCCAACCACTTGAGCTAAAAGATTGTGATATGGGTCATGATGCACTGGTGAAATGGTGCCTCTGGGCCCAAACCAAGCATTAATTATCACATCATTATCACCATCTCCAAGACAGCAGTAGTCAGGAGTAATGATATCATGTCGTAATTCAGGTATCTGATCAAACAGCTGATGCTGCGCTAAATAAGCAATTTCTGTGTCCTGGCCACTTTCAACTGGATCAATGTAATTCTCAATAAAATCTGCTACTGTCATTAATTTTTGTGTCCAGGTATCATCTGTGTATCGTGATCCAAGTTCAACAGGCACAGTGCGCCAGCCAGCAATGTTCTTGAGGTATTTTATACTCCACCTATGAGTTGTCCTAGCAGGCCAGTGGTCCATTACTCCATCGAGAATAACTGGTTTGTCTTTGTGTATGTAGTTTGTTAGAAAGGTTTCCAGCGAAGGGCAATGGATACAACCTATTTCAACTGCTTTATCAATCTTTGGATTTCCATCAGTTTTTTGTTTTTTTGCAGAACCATGATTTGAGGATTGCTGTCTTCCATCTTCAACATCAGTCTCTGAATTGCAATGTAAACTCCTTTTGCTATAAGCCTCTTTACCACATGCAACTGTGGCTTTGTCGAGATTCATTTGAACTTCATAATCAGAAGCGTCACCAATATTCCCACCAGCTATCTTTGTACCACAAAGTTCAACATTTTTCTGAAATCTACTTGCAATCCTGGTTAATATGTTATCCAAGACTGGTGCCCCTAATAAAAGCCCCATGTCACAAGCAGCCATACCGTCATTCACTTTTCCCAAACTATAAAGGCAGAGAGCCTTGAAAACACTGGCATATGAGTATCCTTCTCTCCAGATCACTTTGACGTCACGCCAGTGACCTGTGTTACACTTCTCCCAGCAGATGTCAATCACAGTTTGACAGTTTGACAGACAGCTGTCAAAGTTACCACAGAAGAAATCTTTCACCCCTGCAATGAGAAGGAAAAGAACTGGATCTCCACCCACACCCGCCAGCTGGGCTAAACTAAGTTCAAGATTCAAATCATCCGCTCGCTTTGCAGAAGGAAGTAGTTCTTGTAAAATAAGAAGACCAGTATTTTCGACTGAGTCCGCCATTTCCCAAAGCGAAAGTTTACAACAGTCGATCAGCGGTTTTTTCAATGGTCCCCAGACTACAATAAAAAAAAAAAAACGGCCAACATGGCGTCTTCTTGTTTTGTCTTCTTTCAACAAGTAATTTGAGCCTTTTATTTCCATGATATGGCTCCAAAGAAACGAAGAAAGCACTCAAATCGTCATACAAACGACCATCTTAACTTTCAAGACGAGATCGAAGCCTTGTTCAGCAAGAAATTTACCTTAAAATCAAGCGGGGAGACATGGGCAGAACTTCCAGATGCTTGCTGTATGTTTCAAGAACCAGCCTTCGTTCTACAAGACATGATCTTCATGAAGGACGAGCTGAACAGGAAGAAGAGCTTACTGAACGATATGGATATCGTGGAGTGGCATTCTCATACCCGTAGAGCTCACAAGGCTGGACTTGTTGTGAAGCACCTCAGGGACAAGCTGCATGTGGAGATGTGCACCCAAGCTTGGGCTAAATTCCACGAGATTCTACATTCGTTCGATCTTGTCCCAGAAGATGCAAAGCAAATTGGCAAAATTCGCACAGTCCACCTGTGTGAAGCCCCAGGAGCTTTTGTTGCATGTTTGAATCACCTTTTGAAGAGTAATTATCGTGGTCTGGATTGGGACTGGATGGCGAACACTTTGAATCCTTACTATGAAGGTCACGATTTGGAGGCCATGCTGGATGATGATAGGTTTATATCTGAGACATTGTCACATTGGCATTTTGGTGCAGACGGAACTGGAGACTTGATGAACCTGACCAACGTGGAAGCACTTCAGCATGACATGCCTTCTGTTCATTTGGTAAGAGTGACTGGTACACTTCAGGGCTGTGCTCTAGAAGTGCCCAGTGGCCCCTGGTGGTATACGTTTACCCTTGGCCAACCAGGAAATATTGGTTATTGCACCAAACTTGTGTGCTGAGCACCTGGATCTCAAGGGTTCAGAGATTATAGGCTCCTAACTACTTTTCTTAGGCCTGTTTCAAACCGTGTGCTCCTGCCGTGTCGAACTCAATTGAGTGAATTAAATTGGTTGCCGTGCTATACGGTAATAGTATGACTTGGTTTCAAACGTCGTGCTACTGCCGTGTCAAAGTGAACCCATAAATTATAAATACATTTTACTGTGCAAATCCAAAACCCGTGAACACTTTGATTTGATTTCCCATTGTGCAGTAACCAGTCAGAAGTGACATAAAACCACAAACTAATTACCATTACTGTTTGCGGTGCAGTTTTCTCGTGCGTGATTGGCTCTTAACTTGAAACTGAATAACATTCCATAAATATTAAATTTTCTAGTGTTCATGGTTTTCGGATTTTCACATGATTAAAATTCAGCTAAACCGGCATTTTATGGTTTACAGCAACAGCTTTTAATTTGACTGAATTAAATTCAACATCTGAAACCAAGTTGTGCCAGAGTCGTGCTACAGTCAAGCCAGCTAAGCACGGCAGTACCACAATGTTTGAAACGGGCCTTGGCGCACAGCCCTCCGCTTGCTCTCCATAAGAAGGGTCTTCTTTGATCTCTAAAAAGTTTTATACAAGATCACAGACAACTTGTTCACTGATTCATTCTTTGTGCTTGTTGCCTAGCCATTTAATGGCAGGGTAGTAAGTTATCACTTGCAAAACAACTACATTACATGTACAATGTAGGTGGCAAACTGTCCAATTTTGGGAGCTGCACTGTAACTGGCTTTCTATTTCATGGCTACTAGGTGTCTCATCATTATAGGGCTAATCGTTCTGATGGTGATAAGGGAAAAGGTATAAACAAAAGTCCAGTGAGTGAGGTCATACCTTCTACCTTTTTCCCCTGCCTGTATACTGCAACACTCATTCCACAGTTTGTTCAAAACCAGAGATGATAACTAATGCTGGACTATCACTAATTTTTTCAAGTAGGTGGGGATAAACAGAAAGGTAGCTGAGGAATAGAGTTATTATGGTATTGTCAATATGCTGTTTAAATCAAAGAAGCCAGGGATCCTGGTGGGGGGGAGAAGTGGAGGGGAATGTGATTTCAGGGAAACATAACCAGCTCCTAGCCTTAATGACATCCCAGCTAATGGCTGTGGTCATTTTTGTACTTTGTGTGGCTGTTTTCTGGCTGCCAGTGAAGAGAATTCTTACGGTGTCCTTATTTCTTGTTGTTTATTACCTTATACAAACTGGCACTACATTTTCTGTCTTTGAATTTAGGTGACAGCTGACGGCAGTATCAATTGTGCCAATCAACCAGAAGAACAGGAAGGTCTTGTCGCACAACTTATTTTCTGTGAGGCAGTCACTGCCATAAACCTGCTCTCTAAAAGAGGAAACTTTGTGTTCAAGATGTTCACTTCATTTGAGCACCAGATGATATGCCTGCTGTATCTCCTTACCTGCTTGTTTCAAGAAATTGAAGTCATTAAACCAGGTTAACATTTTACATTTGCATTCTACACTTTCTATATGTATTTTGTATCACATGTTAATATATTTTCCTCTAGTGGTAACGTACATCTTCTTGACATGTCTATTGTTATTGTGCATTTAATTTCAGATGCTTTGTAACTGTCATTTATAGCTATTTTATGATGGCAGTAAAACTCCAGAGACACAAACTTATCCTAAATTAGAAATCATAAAGCAGCTTTCCAAGCTGTGACTGTCTTGGTCATGGTGAGTGGAAACAAAATTTCGCAACTACAATAAATATTGCAACAAAAGTCATCAAGTACTATTGGCAACCTGTATTAGACGGTCATGTGCCAAGCCATAGTGTTTTTATTAGTTACCATCTAAAGTTATTAAAAGTTAAAGTTATTAAAGTGAGGTAAACATTGCTATGAAATATTGTTGTTTATAATTCTCCTCTTTCTATCGGGGCAGTCGCATGCGCTACCAAATTTGATTACAGCAGTTAGGAATCTTTTTTAATTATTTCAAAGGTAAGCAGGAATTGGGACACTCACATAATATTGCAGTGTCTTTTTTTGGAAACCAATATTTTATGTCTGCTGACCATTCTATTAATTTAGGTCACCAAAAGGTGACGTTGAAAAAAGTTGGATCACTTTAAAGGTGTTTTCCTGTTTCTCAAAAATACATGTACATGAATGCTCTTTTTCATTTTTTTTCTTTTTTTCACTGTTTTACCTTGTTTATTTTAGGAACCAGCAAGTCAGGCAATTCTGAGATATATGTTGTTTGTCTTGATTTTATTGGAAGAGAAGAAATCCCTGCTGAAGTTATGGCAAAGCTGAGTACAGAGTATGGTCCATGTAGCCCTTCATTGAGCTTGTTTCCTCTTTCATCAGTGCCACCCATGTTTTGGGAGAGGTTAAAGGTCTGTGAGAAATACTTTACTGGTCTTCAAATGGAAGCCATCGATCAACACATTCGACAGTTCCACTATATGAGCGCAGCAGAAAGGAAAGCTCATGTTCACCTTCGTCAGCTTATTGTGAGGAGCTTTGTGGAAAGATTTCCTCTTCAGCCAGTCAGGAGAGAGGACCGTATGGTACCCAGTACCATCCTAGATGGAACACAACTGAGTGTTACCAGAGGACCCACAAATGGTGTTCCCTTTTGTGAGAACTTTAATGGCCGAAATCAGATGGGAAGTTTTAATCAAAGGCAATTGAATCTTCACCAGGACTGGCTTCAGAAAATACAAGCGGATGAGCTGTTTAAATTTAGTCTTACTCAGTCCATGAGTTTGCAAGGTCAGTTATAAAGAATAGGACTATTTAAAGGAACAATGTTACTGGAATTCTTGTCACAACTTCTGTTTGAATTGTGAGAGGATGTGCTTTTTCTGTTATGTCAACAACCACGTAACACAAAGAGGTAGATTTCAAATGATTTTTTGGTGGGAATCAATGCAAGTTATGTATTATTAATTATTTTTATGGCAATGTTCCTCCAAAAGATAGTTTACAGTAGATGCACATATTATGCCCTTCATTTGTTGCAAATGCATCATTCTTTGGGTTTATCCAAATTAGGCGACAGTGCCTCTTTAGGAAGTTTTCCAGGCAGGAAAAGGGTGTTGACAAGTGTCAAAATATTTTATCATTCCAGGCATCTCTCAAGCATCCAGTGGTGATTTGCTTATTCCACTTTATTGCAATCAAGTTGTTTGGCTTTCAAGGCTACCTTATGCTACATCTGAGGATATTACCAAATCTTGGAAACCCCAGACTGCCGCTCGGTTAGAGGTTGTCTTGAATTCTCGTTTCTGCACACCTTTGTATGTTAGCAAGTTGATAGAAGCACAACAACAGGCAACAATCCTGAAGAAAGATAATTCTGATAACCTCAAAGAAATTTTGGACAAAATAAGTCCCGCAAACATTGCCAACATGTTTACAGGTGGAGAAGCAGAATTGAGAAACCTAGACAGTCTTGTAAACTTCACAGACCTGGCAAAGAATGGCAACTTTGGAATTTTGCTAAATACGAGCAGTGATCTTCATCACCTCCCCAAGTTCCTGCTAGAAAGGGAGGCACAGTTCAGTTCTGTTCATGTGTCTGTTTCAGCACCAAGTGGAAAACCATTAGTTGCAATCAATAAAGACTCTACATGTCAAGTTAAAGATATTTCTCAGGCTGTGAAAAGGCTATGTCACATCACAGACAAACAGAGAATCAATCTTGTGTTTGCTGATGTGAACAACAGTGATGAGTTGAGTTCAGGAAGAGATATTTTATCTCTGTGTGTCATTGCTCTGCAGTTGCTGGAAACTGGAGGGATGTTTCTCTGCCACATTTGCGAAACACTGACAAGATTCAGTGCAGGCATTTTGTATGTTTTGCACTTAATCTTTGAAGAGTTAACCATTGTCAAACCTGTGATGTCACGACTGTCAAACCCAATGAGATTTTTAGTTTGCAAGGGATTTCACAGCAGTGGCCATTGTGGGGTGTACCTTGAAAAGGTTCTTGGTCTGCTTTCAAAACTGGATCATGAGAAGTCTCCAATGGATGTTGTAGAAATTGTACCAATGAATGATTTGTACAGTGTGCAGTTTTACTCTTTTGTTAAAAGGATCAATGAACAGCTAGCTCATCTGCAGCTTCAGAGCATTGTTCAGCTGGAAAATATTTTCCTTTACCCTGAAAAAATGCCATCTGATGAAGAGATTACAAAACTTAGAGAAGCTATCATGGCCTATCTTAAATGATGAACCTCTGACATTTTCCTCGGGGGACTGGCTCTTGGAGCAGATCATCATGATTGTGCTTTGGCTTGTTTTTTCTTTTTTCAGTTTTGTCCAAATCAGCTGATTCAATAGAAAACCATTGCCCTGTATGTTCTTGCCAGTTTCTGCTTCTTTTTAAACAAAATAATGGGTGCAAAGTATTTTTTCCTGGTGGTGGAACTTTTCATAAGAGACAACCAAAAGAAGTGGAGTCAAAAGATTTACAGTGAACTTGGAAAATGCTGAGGAAAAAAACCGAGATCTTGCATGTGTTTTTATCAAAAAAGAAGTAGAAACTGGCAAAAAAATACAGGGCAATGTTTTTCTATTGAATCAAAGGCCTCATGCAAAAATTCAGTTGATTTGGATGAAATTGAAAAGAATGAGCCAAAAACCAATCATAGGTTGGTTAGCCAACTAGCCCTTCATTTAGTAGATAGGTCTGGAGATTTGTATGGTACATTTTAGGCAGCTACTGAAAATTTAGTGTCCATTCTACTCCAAAACATTGCCCATATCACTTGACAATTCTGTCCAGTGAATTAAGGCTACATTTAAACTACTTCTCAGCTTTTCAGTTAGTGTACCTTTATTTAAGGTTAGAGCAATCTAACTTAAATGCCAGCTTTGAATGCAGCACTTTTCCTAAACTGTAACCAAATTAAGTGAAAAACAAGCCTTAATTTTTCTGCTTGTGCGCTATGGGCTTCCGGTACATGTGTTTATTATTGAATAAAGATGTAACCAATTGTTTCCATTGTTTGGTGTGTAAACAGGAAATATTCCACAAGACTCCTTCACCACTTTGTAAGATGGATAAGATGGATGGATTGGTGTTCCTTCAAGATTTTGTGATATAGAGTGGCCACTTGATTCAAGTTTTTGAACTAATATAATGAGAAGGATATCTACAGGCAAAAAAATTGCTGGCCTCTGGGAAATTTTTCAAGGGTTGATCCAGTGAGACCAGACTGCTTGAACCCAATAATTTATTACAAGATATTGTGGTATCTTCACCTCAAAGGTCACAGATAGGAAGGCATCTAAACACATTCAGTTAACAACAATAAACTGACTACATCAGCTCCTAAACAAATATTTCAAAAGGTAGTATCTTATGTGTTTTATCTGTATACAGCATTTGCACACTGAATTTTAATTAAATAAAAAAAAAAACTCTACATATGGATACAATTTGTCAGTGATTAATCAAAGAGGGTGGCTTCATGAGGCTTTGATTTTTAACATGATAGGTCAGATTTCCATGTTTCAGCAAACGACGTTATGACTTACTGTGTTTGTTGGTATTGAATTTTGATACACTTTTAACACGACATTTTGACAGTTCATGCTTGAAATCTGAATGAAGTAGGCAATTACAACTTACCAAAACTATAGCACAGCTGAAATAATTTATCATATTTACCAAATGAATAAGGACAATGTACATGTATAAGAAACTTTAGATCCATTATCAGGGATATCACTAAATTTCTAAGTCGGTGGAAATATACAAAAACATAGTCGGGGAATCGAGTTGCTGTAGTGCGGTATACATGCTGGTTTTACATCACAGTAGCTGGGGATATCCCTAAAAATATGAGGGGAAAATCCCCAGCCCCCAGATAAATAATCAGCACAAGACTGGCTATCCTGGCAAAGAGATTTATGGAACACATCCTTGTGATCAAACCTTTGCATAGCCTGGCAGTCTCATTTGTAGTTCATTCAAAATATCTGAAACTGAAAACCCTTGCATGCTTGTTTTGGAGGCTTTAGGAGAATTGCTACAAAACGTGAATATATAGTGGCAGTAGCACAAACACAAATTTTGTCTTCAGAACAGTTTCTTTTCTTGACAACATTAGAAGAACATGGCCGCCTAAATTGGTATTTGCCTTCTTAAAAGTGACATGCACCATTTTTAACCATGTCTTCCAAAACATTCCTAGCAAAATCACATGTACACCCAGTGTAAATATTAAATTTTTTTCTTTTCTTGGCTTCCTGCTCATCAGCACCAGTCCCACTACGATCCTGGCAATCTCTGACCAGAACATCCCGCCTCTTCACGTCATTTGAGCCTTTTAGATCGATACCACTTTGGTCACCCTTAACATTAGCGGCAGTAGATGTAACTTGTTTGTCACTGGTATCCTGCTTCATACCAGGACTGTTCTCATCTCTGCAACTGTCCACTGTTACATGAAATTGCCCTCCTGAGTTAGTCTTCCATTTGGAAGAAGCAGCAACTTTACCTTCCTCACCCATAGCTTTTGTCACATGAACTTGTTCATCAACTCTGTCATCCTCTCGTCCTCTCCTTCCTGAATTAATATTCTGTTTGACAGAGAATGAAGCAATCACACTTTCATTATCATTGGCTTGATCTTCCATGTTGACATCTGTATTGCACATGTGCTGATTGCCTTCCTTTTTGATCTTTTTTGAATCAATGGCATCCTTGAAAGAGGAAAAAACAACTCCACTTTCTTCAGCTTTGCTTTTGTGTGTCATGTCAACATCCCTACCACTGCCATCACCGGACATCTTCACCTTCCCTTCGAACTCGCTTTCTTGCTTCTTTGAAGAAATACCTGTTCTTTCCTTATCTGTGGTCTTTGCTGTAATGTCAACATCTGTGCCATCATCACATGTTTCTTTTGCTCCTGAATCACTGTCTGTGGCCTCTATGCTGATCTTCATTGCCATCCCCTGATTAATATTATCACTAAACTCAGCAACCATCTTTAATTTTTCCTTTGGATCTCCATCTGTGGCAGTCTCCTGAGTGGGAGGAAAGACAACTCCACATGGTTTCTTGAGTTTAGGAACTTTTTTCATGCAAAGTTTCCTTGTTACTTTTGCCCTTTTCTTGCTGGCTTGTCGTATCTCCGTAGCCATGAAACATTCTACCGAGTGGGGGATGCTATATGGTAGTGATGGAGAAGAATCCATTAGATGTTGGAAAACATTCATGTTCACTCTGCTGTTGAAGGGCTCATCTGGGGATACTCTGTGTTTGTGAACTATTGGAATTAGTTTGCGTGGCCTGACAACCTCAACAAACTTCTGTAATTCTGTGAAGGAAGAATGATCAGAGTATGGGACAACAAAGATGTTTGGAACATTTCCATAAGGATTATTTCCCCCAACAAAAAGACAGGTTGGTAATATAGCAATAGTTGGTTCTTTTAAGTTCCAAAATTGTATGTTTCTCTTGGTGACTTCTTGAGAGTTAACCACACGTACTCTTGCTCTGTCCACATCACAGGAAAACACATGTGGCATTCCAAGAAGTTCCAGTGTCTCCCTCCTTGAAGGGTCCACTCCAATCCACGTTTGACAGGAAATGGCAATAGAATGGAGTAGTATCTCTTTACCAAGTGAGTGAAGTCCAATAACAATTTTGTGGTTTGGATGATTACGAATGATTTCCATGATAATTATGGTAGCACAAGAACGTGACGGAAAAGCACACTTGGGATGGCAGTAGGTGTTATCCAAGTAGAGTATGTCGAATTGCTTCCCCTTGATGGCAGCGTGTGTCACGAATCGTTGGCAGAAACGGAAGTCACCAGTGTACAGGATTTTTCCAAAGTAGCCTTCAAACACAAACATTACAGATCCCGGGCAATGGTTCGCATCTACGAGAGTTACAGTCATTGTTTCTTCCCCAATTTCATCTAGATTGATAGTCACGGGCTCATCAAGTGGAAGTCCAACAACAAGTTCACTCTTTACACGAAGTTTTGCTATTACAAGCTTCCTCGTCACCTCTGAGCAGTAAATAGTATGCGAATGCCACGAAGATGTCAGCCCAGAAGTATGGTCTCCGTGCATATGCGAAAGAAAGAAAATTCTTGAGTGTGGACATTGCCTTACCCTCCAGAAGTCAACAGCAATTGGAGTATTAGGGATTACAGCTCCATTCATGGTAGAAGATTCCTCTCAGTCAATTTTCTTGCTGTGAATTACCATATATATCGATAGAAGCACCGATCACTTCGCCTTCGCCGCCATCTTTGTCGTTCTTGACCGGTAAGCTTTGCGCTTCCAACAAATTTCCCGCGTTATTTTAGCATTCTTTCCCGGGTCCCCTGTTGCTCTCAGCTTCTGCGCATATTTGATACGCAAAGGGCCAACTGGTTCTTAACGACTTGACATTTTTCTAACATTTTAGTAAATTCTCGACCATGGTCTGATTTTGGGCAGCATGGTTGGCGCAGTGGTAAGAGCGTTCGCCTTCCAACAATGCATGGGTCCCGGGATCGATTCCCGGACTCAGCGTCATATGTGGACCGAGTTTATATCAGCGGACTGGTCTTTCCAGGATAAATAAAGTTTACCAATATTATCTGTTGTGAGCTAAAACCGATCATGTTCGATTACAGTGTTGTGGGATAATGACGCTGAATGGCCGACAGGACGGCCGACTCGATCATTGTATTCATTCACTTCCGCCATAAAATGGCATAACACAGTAAAGCAAAGCTGAGCCAGTATGTTCAGCAGAAAATCGTTCAAGACCAAGTTACGGGTTAAAAGAGGCCGGGTTCACATCTAGAACTGGGCTTTGACGTGTTCCCGTAAGTACTTGTTTCAGCCACTTATGGGGTAAAAGTATGTACTCAGCCAGTAGTCGTCTTGTTTCGGTCACACCTTCCGTAGGCTAAACAGATGAGCTTTGATCGTTTCGTTTTTATTTATCTTTCTCATTGAGAGCAATTTCGCTACGAAATGCCAAAATTTACAACCAGTCGAGTAGAGAGGCATCGCCCATCGCAGAGACTTCGATTCGATTCGATTCGTTCAAATGCCTTCTCGTCAGACTCTCGAGGATATAGGGAAGTATATTAATTGTTCCTTCACTTGCACATGATTTTGATGATGGCCGGTGGCTTTTGAGAAAGGAGGTTTAACCAAATTCTTTTCAGTTTATTCTACGACTGCCTGGTTATTTGACAGGAAAGTACAGGAACTTACGATGTGATGCATTTCAACAGTCACACCCAGCAAAGATCCCTGGCTGGGTCTAGTGAGAAGTCTCCGTGAAAGAACATTGTATAAAAAAATTCATTGTCATTCGAGATTTCCCCAATAAACTGAAGCCAAGGACGATTGAAAGACCAAAGATACTATTGCATGCACAGTTTTAATCATTGGCCAGGCTATTGTAAGGAAATACACACTTGTCTGCAAACTGAGAGGCATATATCTTCTTTACGGGCCTTTCAAAGGAACGGAATTTAAGCTGCAATACCCCTATAATAAGAAAGTTGACTGAAAGTACATGGTAAAATTTGGAATTCCCCTCATGCTCAACTTTTGCGAATGAAAACATTCGCAATTCACATCGGTACAAGGTGTTAATACTAATACTGACCATGTAAAAATAGTTAGAGTACGGCTCGTTCAGAAAGTTGAGTTGGACATTAACGCCAAGAATAGTGCTATTTGACATTTGGCAACTTATCCCTTGTGATGGACATGAACGAAATCAGGTACACATTAAATACTCGAATAAATAAGTCACCAAGTAAGTGCAGAAATAAATAATAAATAGGTTACGAGGTATTGACTGGAATAGGGTGAATACGGGAGCAAAAAATTTCGTTCCCTCAAAGCTTCTTTTCAAGTTGTATTGCGGGCTATCATGCCACTGAATCGCAAATCATCACTTCACTCTCTTTGTACAATGAATATCTTAGTTATTATAACACACACGCTTATATACGTCAACCACTAGATTTTAAAATGAATAAAATCACTTGTTTATCTGTAAGACAATCAGTGTTCCCGATAAAAGCGGCCTCTCAGATCAAAAACCCTGCAAGGTCTGCTTCATGACCCGACAAATTTATAGAAAATTTATAATGGTTTGGTGGGAACAGAGGAAATTTGACCCGTTGGAATTCGGTTGGACACCCTGCCTTACAAACTTATCTGGAACCCTGAAAATCACATCATCCCATGTACTTAAAAATAATAAAGCTTCATCTGATAGAATAGATCAATTAATACTCTTACACAAAACTACATTTTTAAATCTTATTCAATAAAAACCTATCAATTCTCTATAAAATAGACTATGGTTCTTTAAATTAGAATTTTTGCCATTTTAAGCCATACTGGTTACTCTTTCATTGACATCACCGTCACATAATTTCCACGAGAGATCAAGGCAAAAGAGTAATGTAATCGAGAATCAATAACCACCACAACCATAAAAAAAGAGACCACAACTAAGAGAAAATGAGCCCATACTACACCAGGAGGTTATTGTCGGACACTGGACTCTCCCGACAATAACCCTCTTTAGTATATATCACACAAGTGAATAGTGCCTATTCGCGCGTTCTGATTGGTTAACTCTGAGGTGATAAGTAAAGGACTATTCACCTCCGAGCAGCCGAAGAGAAACAAAATGGCTTCCCGTTTCCCTTCGGTTTCCAGAGACGAAATTAACACAAAAGTCGCTACAGAGTTTGTTTAACAGTATTCAAGGGTAAGTTATTTCAACTTTCCAACCTCACATTTTCAGGCGAAAAATCAACACACAATGCCTTGTTTCCATAAACTGTCGAGCACAATATTTACCATGAAAACAAATGGTTTCAACAACAAGAGGCTAGTTATTCAGCTTGTGAGGTATATACTGAGACAATCATCTACCTCAGTGTCGGTGAAAGTGGTGGATATTTACCTCTAGTTCGGTCAATGATTGTTAAATAGGGATTTGGACTTGTCATTGCCTTGTTTTCCCTAGCATAACCAGACTACATCTTTTCTACCCCACTCCCTTGCCCTCCTGTGTAAACATCCCGTCCCAGTTCTCGCCCCCCCCCCCTCCCCAGTTCCGTTGCAATATGACGCCGTTCTGTGTCCACTCCCTTCAGAAGCGGTGCACGATCACGTGGACGTCCTGTTTGTGGATCCTATCGTCTTGGGGTCCCTGTGAATTTGCTTCAGTTCATTAAATGAAGCAGCAAACTGCGTCTTTTTTGACGGTTTCGGAGGTTTTCTAAAAGCAAAACACTTCATTCAGAAACCAGCAATTAACAGTGACAAAGTAAACTAATCAGTGGCAAACATGTCCCAGGAAGTGTGATTTTCGGACGCTGTCTGAAATAAAATTTATCAAGAAAAGAGCAAACAATGAAGACTGCAAACAGTCGTACTTTATTCCGTATACCACTAACGCGAACGCCCAGTAAAATTACACATCAAATTGGAAAAACTGAGAGAACGAGGCGGGACGTCGTTTCTCGACCCCTCGCAGCTTGCTTGATCCAATGCTCGCCAAAAAAGTAAGGAGGAGAAAAAAAAACTGCTCGCAGTCTACAAACATCAATTTTAACTAAGCGAAGTATGACCGTCCGGATGAGTGTAGTCCTGAGAAGGACTGTTTAAGGTGACTGACTTTACGAAAACCTGAGCGGTTGTCATCATCAGAGTCAGGGTAATAAGTTCAGGACAAAACACTGCAATGGGTGACGAGTAGTACTTCTGATCTCTGATTAATCTCTGAGTGAAACGCAATGCACAAGTGCGAGGGGAGAAATTTTCTGTAGCTTTTTTAAGCCGCTTTTTTCCAGCTTCGGTGCATTTTTGTTCCGCCTTTCCCTCAGACCACCCAACAAACATTTTACAAGTTAGCCACTGATCAAGGTACGCGAATTTTATTGTCAGACACGCCTCCGTATAAAGTTTCTACACGCAACAATCAAATGGAGGCGTGTCTGTCAATCAAATTCGCGTAACCTGATTGGCTAACTTGTAAAAATGTTTGTTGGGTGGCACGGTAAGGTGCGTCGCATAGTAACTCAATTTCAAATCAGCTATGTCTGCCTAAGAACAGGACTGCTTTCCGTTGCTGGGCGACATCAGTAGAACTCTTTCCAAATTGGAACCATGTGACACATGTACTGGCCTGAAAAATCCTTCTGCCTCTTACCTAAAGTTCCCTTGAAGCTGTCCAAGAGAGATACAGGCTAGGGGCCCCTCGAAGCCTATTTTCTGCTCCCCTTGTTACAAGTTACAGGTGAAGTTAAGAGTCGTTTAAAGACACTTACGCAGCATTTCCGGGAGAAATTTGAAGTGAACCAACTCCCTCTGTGACACCACTAACTTGCTGGTCTGGCGAAGAGCCACTAACAAAAACAACGTAGAAGAACGAAAGTGAGAAAATATTTTGGATAAAAACGCGATCCTTAAAATTGCTAAACTGAGCCTCAAGTTCCGAACATGAAAAAATTCAAAATTATTTGGAAACATCTGATATAAGAAAAATAGACAGACAGGGGAGAAACGTCCGACTTCTTCTTACAAAAAAACTTATTACATGTTTTATATAGAGTTTCGTCATAACTAATCCCTATGAATACTCTTTATGTATGTGTGGTTTCAATTTGTTTTTGATTCAAATTGTTAAACCAGACCATACATATCATCTAATCAATTCCTTGTAATCAACACCGAAGAAGCCAGACGTTTAGGCTGAAACATCTACACAGTAAGATAAAAAAAAACTTATTTGTTTTTCATGAGTAGCGTCAGCCTTATATGTGTTGACCTTATATTTTGAATACATTCTTCAACTGGAAAGCTTTCATTTCAAAGGTTCAGAAGTAAGAACCAACTGTTCACGACGGTAAATGAATGATGACAACAAAAACGGAAAAATTATACAGAACAATAGCATCGCGAACACTGCTGCCTCTAGAGTAATATTTGAGTGGTCACACTTAAACATTTCATCCAGAGATTTAAAATTTAAAATTAAATACTTAATTGACCATTCCCCTTGAAAGACTTTTCAGGGACAACGAACAAACAGCTCCAGTGAAATAATTAAGACACTTTTTGATGATATAGACTAGATAATCCAGTTGCTTGACAACGGGCGAAAGGGCAACTGAAAAGGAAATCTGAGTCCCAGGCAGGAATCGAACCTACGACCTCCGTAACACCGGTCGGATGCTCTGAGCGTTAGCCGGGACGTTTATCAACACTGATTAATGCTCTGATTGAAAGACTGAATTGCACGGACAAGACAGCAATATCTTGGGTACCTAAGTTTGTTTGCACTTGCAGTTCTCTCCGATCCAATCAGCGCTTGAGGTGTTCTTGAAGACCTGGCCGATGTCCGTTGCGACAATCCACTCACTGGGAGACTTGATCTCCTGACCACTGTTGAACCTGGGGAAAGGAATTTTATACAACATCAGTTGCTAATGATAATTTTCAAGTGGATTGTGGGTAGTTCCAGTCCTTTGTGGGGACAAACGGCCATTTTACGACGTAATTAAAATTGTAATTTTGACCGTTTGCACTGGATCAACCAACAATTCACGTGGTACTAATCATTAGTAAACTGGTATACAGTGTTTGTTCTTTTTTCTCGCTAGGCGAAGTTCTAATACACGGTACATTTATCTTTGACCTATGCTTTCGCAAAATCATCACACATACAATCATTCCGTGAGTTAGATTTCTTATCAGCGATTAAGAAGTACACTTCCAAGCAGGGCACCTCCATACCAAATGCACTTTAAAATGGGCGTGACGGAGACGGAAGCTACAACCTTTACTGACTAACACCATCAGGTTTCAGTCGGTTGGGATTTCAAAGTCATCAGTTTGAGTCTCTTTCAACTTGATATCGAACAAACGCTATCTTTATTGAGCTTCCATCACAAAAAATAAGCTGCCTTGCCTTCTCTTGGAGACTGAGGATACATAATCCTGTCAGGGGTGGGGCGGGGTGATAGACTTCAATCTCGCTAACTATCTGTTGATAATTGAATGCGATGATTTCTCGCGTGTACTCAGGCCCAACACCATTGCGTGACAGTACTACCTTCTCATTCGCCTAACTAACCTTTGGCAGTTTTGTCTTTTGCAGGAGATCCTCCCAACTGAGGGTTACGTTTTGTGAGTTTTTTCTTGGCATCCACCTGCGTCGTATCGCTGTCAGCCCTCCTGTCTCTCACCTCACAACCGATTGAGGATGCTGAACTGGATCCAATTGCAGTATCACTACCCTAGATCACACAGAAGAACTTACTTAAGGCCCTGGCAAACGAGGACACATTGTTGCGGACACATTGTTGCTCATGATGTTT
Source organism: Galaxea fascicularis (assembly GCA_948470475.1). Classification (NCBI taxonomy): domain Eukaryota; kingdom Metazoa; phylum Cnidaria; class Anthozoa; order Scleractinia; family Euphylliidae; genus Galaxea; species Galaxea fascicularis. The sequence goes on along the minus strand of OX419335.1, from coordinate 29,043,751 downwards.
CTTGGGCGCGCAAACGCGCGGGACACAAAATGAATGTTGTGTTTCCATGCTGCACAAACTGGGAAACATTTGTTGCGGACACAAAATTTGTGTCCGCAACAATGTGTCCTCGTTTGCCAGGGCCTTTAGTTACTTCACGTCCCTTGTGCAACATTCGTCAAGAAGAGGACTTCCACGAGCTAGAAGAGACACTTAGTGCGGTTTTAATTACAATAGATAACCTGTGTTGTTTGCATGTCATAAACACGTCGCATGTAACCATTCATTAATCCACAGTTCAAATACATGGTTTCATATATTCATGTTCATCCATTCATCATTCCTTACGGACCAAACGCCACCCACAGTCCGCTGGATTGCTGAATTCTTTTACCACAGCATTTTACTCGGGGTACGTCGTTAGCCCATCACCTAAACTCAACCTAACCTTAAGCGAATGACACACGGTTCAACATTCGTTGAGCAACAGAGTGATCTAGGGTGCTGGATTACAATGCGGTGACCCAGGTTCAAATCCCGCTCTAGCCACTAGCTGGAGTTGTTCTAGCTAAGTGCCTGGTTCAACTCCTTGGTCATCCTTCTAAATAGCCCACTGGTTTGCCTCCCGCCAGTTGGGATTCTTAACTCTGTTGTGTTCATTTGTATAACGTTTCATTGTCCCTGAAAAGCCACTGTAGGGGAGTGGTCAATTAAGTATTAAATATCAAATATAAGTTGCCGCAATATTTGTTGCTCAACAAATGTTGAACCGTGTATCATTCGCTTTACGATGAATAAAACGCCACACCACAACACTACCGGAATTCCCTTCACTAACTCTTTGCGAGGAGTGTGTGGGTTCTTTTACGTCCCCCTCTAGCTCTTTATGCGAGGAGCGGATAAAGATGTAGACAATACCAACAACTTAACGACAATGATGCGATCATCTGAACTAAAGCAAATGTCGAGTAACTTTCCAGATCTGATTATTAATTCTCCTTTCTAGCTGCCATACAGTTTCTTGTAGATTTCTAGAGAGAATTAGGGGTTATATCAAGATAACACCCCCGGGCTGATAAATATGTCTATTCTCATCACCTGTCCGCTGGAAAAGGAATTGATATTGTAAGGAGATGTTACATACTAATCACTTCTGGGAGTGAAGGGGTTAAGACCCTAGTTTGTGGTCCAGTCTGGGGTTTGAACCCACGCTCAGCAGTCCGGTGCTCTACCAACTGAGTCAACCTAGCGGGGTCTTGAAATTAACCACGCCCACAATGATAAACTAAAATATTTTAAATGGTGGCGAAAAAGCCGGACTCACCTTCACTGAATCATTACTCTCTTTACTCAAATACTCCACAGACTGGGATGGATTAGACGACTGTGATTTACCAGATTTGCGCGCTACAGAAAGCAAATGTGAAATTAACCTGCGATCAGGCTCATTATTAGCATCCGCTGTCCTCTTATGCCACCCCCACTATGTGGTCTTTCCATGCTGTTCTCAATACATTTTCTATGTTGATGATCAGGAGAATTTGTTAAACAATCAAGAACTTCGTCATGCACTTGTTGATCACTTCCTTTTTTTCTCACAATCTTTATGTTTAATTGAGCAGAGCTGCTATAAGAAGAATTAAACACTGGTCACTCTTAAGGATCAAAGGGTCACATTCCACTGTTCTATGTGGTGCATAGAACGACAGGCACAAAAAGACGAAATCTGATAATTTACCAGCAGCTTTGCCATCCCTTGAGCTTCCAACAGTGGTGTTAGGACGGGGTTTGTTGTCCAGTGACATCTACAACGCAAACAAGACAGTTTTTCAATAGAAGTTGATTTCTCTTCTATGCCAGATTAGCGTACCAATGGCAATTATCACAATTAAAGATTTAAAGAAAGGAAATCTGTTTTTGCTGGAATTTCCAAAACAAAACTACAAATGGCAATGAAAAGGTAAATAACAGCAACAATTAATTATGGCAGATCTTTGGGTTAATAAAACTAAGAGTGTGCCATTTCTTGTGATAACAGAACTCGAAAATGTCTCCCTTTATTCTTGTGTCCACCTTCATTAGTAACCACGCTTAAAATTCAACTTCATGCGTACACTCTCAATGCGCGTGTCGCTTATTCAGATCTCAGCAACAGGCATGAAGCCTTCCTTCAATAACTTCAGGAAAGAACATTATTGTCAATCCCAAAGGCTTACCATTTGCAATCCCTCCTATTTAACAAAGAATAGCCTGAGTAAACGTCTACCACGAATTTACACCAGTAAGCAAGTAAGCAATTCTAACCAATCACAAGGTTTACCCCGTTCTTCTTGACTTTGGTCTCCCTTGTGCCAGCTGTCTGCACACTGTCAGCTGTGGGTACTCTCAACACATCAACAGTCTTAGCTCTTCTTAGTGCTAACAGAGACGAAGGAACAGATGGACAAATTAGTTATAATTTAATATAAGCTGTACTAGCTTGGTAGTCAAATGACAGGTAGGTTAAACTTAGTTCGGAAGGTGTGTTGTTTCTCACGGACTCACATCGTACCCTGGGGTTGAAAGGTGCTACCACTACCAACGCTTGGCCAGCTAAAATAATTAGCACCATCGCGGAAAAAGAAAAGGATTATTGAAAATAAACACCACACTATGAGAATCCAGCGTTAGAGCATAGCAGCTAACTTTCAATTTCCTTTCAGAAGCTACTGCTACAGCAGTCTTCAACCAAGTGTCGAAAAACCAAAACTAAAGTAAATAGTCTTACCAATAACGACACACGCAAACAGCGCAATGAGCGAATCAGAACACGAAGCAACTATACATGGCTGGCACAAAACGCGGGAAAATGCGCGCGTACAAATCGCGATTGGTTTTGGTTTTGCTTCTAATTAGTTGAAAAAGTAACGCGAGTTTTGTGAACCAATCACAGAGGAAGCAATGCAAAACCAAAGAGAAAGAGAATTACTTTGGACCGACACAACTGAAAACCGCTCTGTTAGGTTTGTAAAAACAAGTGCCAACGTTGGAATAAAAATCTCCACCATGTCTTCAGATCAATGGAAAGCCAAAAACAAAGAGTACATAACTGCAGTGAAACTGTTTACTTTTTTCCATTGTCACGGATCATGGCAGAGACAGAAATTGAAAACATTGGTTTACGTTTTCAAGTTCAGTTAACACCGTGTTTTAAGAAATTGCCGAAAATTTACTTGGTCTCCCTTCCAAAAGTAATGTGATATCTCCTACTTGGTTTTACAGACGCATTTTGTGTGTGTTTAGGATTTTACTTAAAATGGCCAAGATTCCGTGACAGTTACCCTATGTTCCACACATTTTGCCGTAAACCCAGCCTTACCTTTCTCTTGCTTAGGAGCAGATACATTTTTCTTTTCATATGGGTACAAAGGCTTCCTGGTAGGGGCTAGAATCAATCACATCATCCAGTAATTAAAACACAATAAATATTAATATGGCGTTTATTTCAACGTTGCTTGCTCCGGTTTTTTTGGCAAGTGAAATAAGAGCCGAAAAAACCGGATGCTCTCGCAGGCTAGTCAATTCCCTAACGCAACTGAAATACAAGGCAAAGACTTCAGTGAAGAGGATGCTGGATATTTGCCACATTTAGGTATAACCAAGAATATAATCAACTGCTGAATAAGAATAATCAACTCATTGCTACCGGAAACAGCTCCAAGTCGCTTAATTTACAGGGTATTCTCCAAAGTGATTCATCGACCACTTCAGCTTGAATAAACAGGTATCAAAGATTCGAACCCGGTTGCTCTATTTTTGTTTTGTTTTGTTTTTTACTTTTACCAATGCAGGATAGCCGACACCCTCTGCCTAAAGATCCATTATACCTCTTGTAACAACAAACGCTTCATTTTAAGACTTACAAAAGCTTTTGCAGACTTGACAGACACGTTAGATTTCAATTTACCAGATGCCAGAAGCTTAATTTACCAGAATTTAGGTTTGACGTTCAATATTCACTTTAGGAAATAATACTTTAATTTACATTTAAAACTTTGCAGCCGTTACATTATAATACTGAATGTTTTAATTGACGTTGATAAAATTATCACCTAATGGGTAAAATTTCTTTTAAACTGCAGATTAACAGATGTTATTGAATCAGGAATTACGAAAAAAACTAAGTGAGATGGGATCTTGTACATTTACCAGAGAAACACTCAAAATCGCCATTATTAGGTTAAAATCAATAATGTATTTTAATTAGAGTTAATTTGTTTGCAATTCAGTGTCGAAAATGATTCGCATTTGCTTTAGTTTTCCTTTACTTTACTCCGTGATTGGTGGGCCAAACTCGTACCACTTTGCCAACTTAAGAAACCAAAACCAACTATGTCGCTCGCTTCATGCAATAGCTTCGTATTCTGCGGTTACGGCTTGTGGGGCCGTGTGGGAGAAATGTTGGTTTTTGGGGAGAGGGGAAAACCGGAATTCCCGGAGAAACCTTTCGGAGGAAGAAGAAGAGACCCAACAAACTCAGCCCACATGAGACAACGGGAGGCGAGTGCTCTCGCCACTACGCCATCCATGCTCCCCTGGTTACACTGTAGTGGTTTGTCAGAGTAATTGTTTTGGTTTTGGTGTTACGACACTCAATTGAAAAGCGCTCAATTAATATTTAGAGTATGTTTAATCAATCCATGAATAATACAGTGAGTTATTTTGACTAGAGAGGAAAAACTGACTTCCATATTCTTTGTCGAAAAAGCAGCGTATTTAAATTAAAGGAGCTACGTACGTCACGCTATTTTAGCACCTTTTTAAAGCTCAAAATATGTCTTGCCGTCAATTGAAATCCAAAAATAAAGGTCTAGTTTTGTTATTTAAGACAGTTATGGCATTAAAACTGTTTCCTGTCGTCTGTTGCTACCAATGCGGCTGGCAATGATGGAAATGGATTGAAACTTGAAAAGGTTGGGCCAACGTTTTCAGGTTGATGTTATCTCGACAAAAAGATCACTAAAAATCTTTTTACAAGTTGCTCTCTTTGATTAAATTAATTTGATATCCACCTCATTTACCAGGAACATTGTTTGTATGAATAAAAGCTTCAAGTAACGGCTTTTTGGAAATAATTGATCCAAATCAACAAAATCGTCGTGACGTAGTCCCTTTAAGCTAGGTGCCGTTGTGTTTTACTTTTAATTACTAATTACTAAAGTTAATTTTATTTACCAGCACCTTTAGCTTTTGTTTTACTGGTATTCTTAGCAGCAGCAGAAGCAGCTGCAAGTACAGTTCTCTTTGTTGTAGAACGTGCATTTTTCTGCCGTGTTGGGCCCTTCGCTGTGCACAAAGGGTCTGCTAAAAAGAGGTGCATGCGTATTAGTAAGTCCCCGTACTAACACGCTTGTAGCTACTCACAGGCTAGTTATTTTGGTGGTACGTAGAAAAAACAGTGCTTATATTCAACTACCAAGAAAAAGTCACTTTGCCATGATGATAATGATAGCATCAGCGAAACGTCGGACAGCTTTAATGTTATTATCTTTACTGAAGTTTATCAGTAAACTTTTAATTACTGTTATAGATCAAAATAGACGTTTTCACCCGATTACTTAAAATATGTAAATGTATCGTGACGAGAAAGGCTGTGTTAAAGTTAGATTGTTTTTGTGAAAGGGACGAGTTAAAACTCCAGTTAGTAAAATTGTTATATTAAAGAGTCTTAAACAATTAAAATTATTTTATTGTCTTAAATCCCTTTTCCTCTCAATTCCAGGAACTGGCATTATGCAGATAATTGCTTCTAACTTAGAAAATTAATTGGAACAATTCATTAAAGCATTAAATAAATCTGGCAGATTGGTGGTAAAATATCCAAGGGATTCCTTAAAGAGCGTGCATATTACAGTAGTTATCTCAAAAGTTGATTCTGAAATCAAGCACGTCACTGTTCTTTTCAGTCCGATCATAATGCTAAGCTATAACACCTCCTTTTCTTATGAATTTTTCCGTAACTTTCCAGCATGTATATTCTCTGCGCTGCTCTGTATACATTGTCTATGATGAAGATGACGGGAGAATTCGTTAAACAATCAAGACCTTATAAGACCTTAAGACCTTAAGACCTTATTTGTTCTTGATCACTTACTTCTTTTTCGCAGCCTTTATGTGATCACTTCCTTCTTTTTCACGGCCTTTATGTTTGATTGAGCAGTGTTAGTATAACGAAAACTTAAGCAGTGGTCACTATTACAGGTTAAAGGGTTAAAATAAGGTTATTAGTATTAATTTGGCTTTCAACAACTCAGTGGAATCAAGAATCAAGATACACAGGAATACAAAGCAGCATTACTTTAGTGGTGTCTGTTAAGTTTGCATCTTGTATATTAAGTAGTAATCCAACCATCCCAATGCAAAGTGAAGAATAAATTGAATGGAACATGCTGCAAGCAAACTGATGTCTTACTGTATACTTCTCTTGCAGTTCTTTTCTTAGCTGGCACACTTTCACATCTCCCCTCACTACACCAAGCACTGACCTACAATGCAAAACAACCATCATTTGCAAAAATAAGGCATTTTAGTATAAGGTGAAACATGGGTGGGAAATCATTACCAAATGGCGATTTGCAGTGGCAAGCCAAAGATGAGACATTGTAAATACCATAAAGATCAGACACAAATGTCTTGTCATGCTTGTTTAATGACCGAATAACTGGAGTGTACATAATGTGAATATCTACAAATTAATTATGCTGCACACACCTATCGTCGAATCGGAAAAGCTATTTCCCTTTGGACTTGGGTTATGCACTCTACATCAAAAACTAATTTACTAGGCCATAATTCAACTGACTTCTATAGGGGTTTGCAGAAGTATATACATGTGACTTATAAATACACAGAATTCATGGTTCAGAAAAGAATGAACGTTTGTCGCTTTCATTCACTAGTATGATGGTAAGTGTACACGGGTTCTCTACATGTAAATGATTACACTGGATTTTAGCCGTATTGGCTAAATATAACGTCCTTCGAAAAAGGCTGTTTATTAAACTTACTGTAACAGTGTACTCTGTACTGGGTTTGAGAGATTTTGCAGTACAAGACTTTTCTACTCCACTGTAAATCACCTGAAACAAAGAAGATTATCATTCGATGGATATTTTCCCCACTTTTCATTGGCTGAGAGCCCACCACGTGACCTGCAAATAACTGCCTACAAATAATGATCTGCTCATGCGTAATATCGTCTAAATGCGTTTTTGCTGCAAATAATATTCTGCTCATGCGCAATTGTAACCACGCTAGAATAAATTATTTAACTGAGAAGGAAACCAATTGATTTCTGCCAGCAGCGCACGCTTACCGCTTCCCAAAAAAAAAGTATCAAAACAAACTTGGTGATCGAACGATAAAACAATTATCAATTATCAATTATCAATTATTTGCCTCAGCATTCGGCTTCGGCAAATAATTGATCTGCTCGCCACTGACAAATCACGATATTTTGCTCAACCTCGTCCAATAATTGTTAATTATCCAAACCATACAGAGAGGTTTTCAACTGACCAAACCCAACGCAATTACTCTGACCAATCACAAGAGATGAAGACAGCTCAATGAACCAATCAGAATTTGAAGTAAATACATGGTGCCAAGCGCGGGAAAATGCGCGCGTGCAAATCGCGATTGGTTTTGGTTTTGCTTCTCATTGGCTGGAAAAGTGGCGCAAGTTTTCTCAACCAATCAGAGAAAAGTAAAGCTGAACCAAAGCAAACGCAAATTACTTTTGACATTTAATTAAAAACCGCTCTAGCAAACGTACTATTACTGAGTTCATGACTGACAACATTCTATGGGTGTCAGAACGAAGTTCATATCTAGTACATATCTGATCGATTTTTAAGTCAAAGCCAAGACAAACTTAGTAGGTTTTGGAGAACAACCCATCATCAAGACTCCACCAACAAGATCAGTGCCTTCACAAAGACCAACCACTGATCATTGTCATTCAAATTGCTGAATTCTTCCAGTTGGTAGGTGTATTAAGGGCCGGTCACTATATGTTTTGTGGATCTTGATCCACAATTGGAATCAAACACCACTGAATGCCACCTCAACTTGTTCTCTACCTTACTAAAGATGCTTACAGTCACAACCTGAGATTTACAGTACCAGTTATTTATAATTTGTAATAAGATGGGTGAATTTGTTAACAAGCTAATCTTTAAAAAAAACAAGCTAACCTCACCAGCCCTATTAATAACATTGACTTCACTTTTGCAAAGAGAAGAGAATCAGGAATTGAAAAGAATTCAAGTTTCCTTGTAACAAATCGCTCCCTTAAAAGTTTAGCACAGCTTCAATCAAAACTTGCCACAAAGACCTTAAGTATAGTCTATGATTTTTACGTCAATCATTGACTTTAAAAACTTACCACATTATCAACTCTAACTTCAAAGCTGTTTATTCTGCCAAGTGGCTTGGGAGGACTCTCCCAAGTGATTAGCAACTCATGTCGTCCCAGCACCTGAACTACTGGTTTGGGTGGAGCATGTGATGCTTTAAAAAAATGCAGTTATACCACTTGTGAGTGTGCATCATAACAAATAATGTTATGCACTATCAAAACGAGGAGATCAGTAGAGGTTGGGAAAGGAGGGAAATGATACCATGTGGCTTAATTAGCTTGGTTTGCAAATGACTGAAAAAACCAATCTAGATCTCTAATTGCAGCTTTTAATATTACTAATTTAAGTGGCAAAGAGTGGACTAACCATTGCAAGGTTCAATACACTAGGTACTATATAATGGACCCATGCATCTCTTTTTAAGAGGTATACAGAGGGGGATATATAGTAACCATGGACCACCAATAATGAGTGCTCTGTCATCTGCTTTTCACTAAGTGAAACTGAGGGCACCTGACCAATTGCAGCCGGAAAGGAATTATTTTGGTAGTCAGCAATGATGATGCATTATAAAGAATGTGAATGCAACCAAACAAGTTCACCAACCTAAATCATCAGTGGCCGTGGTCAAGATGGCTGGCTCTCCACGTCCTTTGCTTGTCAGAGCAAACACCTGTTCAAAGAGAAATCATTAAGCAACGTTCCTAAAGATTAAAAACAGACCAACTACGTTGGACAATTTTAACAGATTTACATATTGCCACTAACTATCAACAGGCAGCTACTCGTTCAGTCACAAGTAATAGGCCATTTCCGAGTTCATGTCTGCCTCCTCTTCAAAGCGAGTCTAAGTGCGAAGTTTTTGTTATGGAAATTAGTTTTCATTCATATGTAAAGTAGAACTAATTACCATCACAAAAACTTCGCACTTAGACTCGCTTTGAAGAGGAGGCAGACATGAACTCGGAAATGGCCTATTAAATATCAAGTAAGATAACAAAGAGGTTAAGAAATTAACGTGCATTACCTTCTCTGGTTAGCTGTATTGATACCCACCTGGAAAGTATATTCGGTGTCTGCCGGTAAACTTGACAAGATGAAGTAATTCTCATGGATTTCAAGGCCGAATGTCTTGCCTATAGGTATCAAAGACACTGACTGACCACTTTATTTAAAGGTGCAGAACAGTTAAAACTAAGAATATGTAATTGCACAGCGCCATTTAACTCTTCAAAGTACCCCTAACCTAAATGTCAAAGTTTAGCACCATAAAACATGTATTTTATATATACTCCTTGCAATCTCACTTGTATCAGACTCAACAAGTTGCACAAAGTTGACAAAATATGATAGCCGAGTCATTTGTCCCATGCCCAAGCTTGTGAGAGGCATGGGTTTTTCCCGGAGATGACATCACAAACTGCTTTGGATACCAGTTTTGAACAAATTTTTGTATTGCAAAGCACTGTGACGTCATCTCAGGGATAGACCTGTAGCTCTCAATACCAGGGTAGCTCAATCGTGGGTCAAACAACTTCAGGTTTTGTTACGTTTTACAGCACCTAAAAGTGAAATTTTAAAGTTAAAATAGCAAAATATGTTTGCTAGAGGTGAGGAGATTTGTGACCTTCTCAAGTTTGGGAAAACGGACACTAATGCTTTTCCGTTAAACGGTCTAGAAAAACGGTTGTAAACGGATGCTAAACGGTTAACTCAAGCGTTTAAACGGTTTTCAAACGTTTAAACGGATAGCAAAATATTTAAACGGTTGACCAAAGTCCAAAAACGGAAAGCTTAAACCGTTAAACGGTTGACCAAAGTCCAAAAACGGAAAGCTTAAACCGTTAAACGGTTGACCAAAGCCCAAAAACGGATAGCTTAAACCGTTAAACGGTTGACCAAAGTCCAAAAACGGACAGCTTAAACCGTTAAACGATTGAGTCGGCAAGATCGCTTGAGGAAAAACTATCAGTCTTACAATGTTTAACGGGTATCTTTGAGCGTAACTGAACATGGAGCATAATAACTTGGTAGATAATAACTGGGATACATTCTGTGAACGAAAAAAGTACTGTCGTATCTGATGAACTTTTGTTGGGTTACTTCAAAATTTAATTGTGCGCTTGCTTTCTCGCTTGTGTATTCCATTTCTGGGTCTATACAAACTGTTGCCGTTTTCGTGCGACATTACGTTGATTCTCTTCCCTGACGGTTGTTGAAATAGGCACAATTTATAAAGGACAGTGTCGCTGCCAATATCTCAACGGCTACTGCAACAAACGCTTCATAACAAAAACGTAAACTCTGGAATCCAGTTCGGCTAACTACTCAACTGACGAAAATAACCCGGGTAGGAAACCGAACGAATTCGAACAGATATTCAATCCAGGTTAATCGAAATTCGGCAATCGATCAGTCGAATTAACTATGGTCGAACTCACAACAAATTTTGCATGTTCGGTTTCTGAACTCTCGATTAATTAAATAAAGCCTCTGGTGCAAAACAAAGACTATTTTTCTTTAATAAAGAAACAGAAGTCTTGAATTCAATGGTGAGCGTGCAATTCGCATGCTTGTCTACTCAAGGTTTTTACCTGGTTTTCGTGTTTTCGTTTTGTTTCCCAAAGAAGGTCACAAACAGGTCGTCGCTGTTCTCGGTCCCTTCCAAATCAAGCTGTCCATCGCATAGAATTATAAGTGAGAATAGATTGAGGTCGTCGTAAAAGACTGATATCAGTGTCTTGAGAATTTTCGAGTGAGTTTTGGTGATAATTTTGGAATTATCCCACGCTATTGTATGGTTGGTTAGGCAAGCATGCTCCAACAGAGCGGAGTTTTCCTTTTTGCAAAGAAAAACCGCTTTTTGATGCTCTTTTAAACGTGTACCAAGCTGACGCTTGCTCTGTCCGATTTACTCATTATCACAGTCATTGCATGGAATCGAATAAACAGCGTCAGTTCGTTGTTTTTTCAACACAGGATCCCGTTAGGTTTGGCAAAAATATGACCCAACGTCTGAAAAGGTTTTTGTGCAACTTTAACGTTGTGGCTAGACAAAACTCGCTTAATGGTTTCTGTAACCCGGCGGATGTACGGGATGACGGCAAAACCTTTAGCTGAATCCTCGTCCCAAGAGGTGTTAAGAGAAGGAGTAACTGGTTTTAAGCAGTTACGGAGAAAAGTGTTTGGGTGGCCATTGACCTTTAGGACGTCAAAAACATATTGTCGCTCTTTAGCCCTAGAATCACAGGAAGATGGCAAACTATCAGCCCTCGTGAGCAAAGTTCTGGTTACGGATTTTTTATGGCAGATAGGGTGGTGGGAGTCAAATGCGAGATATTTGTCTGTATGCGTGGGTTTGCGATAAACATTTGTCTCTAAATTTCCCCGGTGCGCCCTATAGACCGTTGATTCAAATCGAGAAAAGACAAACGTCTATCATTCTCATGTTCAATGGTGAACTGGATAGACGGCTCAACTGAATTTAAATGTGAAAGAAGGCGTTCCGCTTCATTTCCAGATACCGCAGAGATGACATTGTCGACATATCGTTTCCAAAACAAAGGCTGGATCGGTGAGGAAGCCAGAGCCCTTTATTCCACATCTTCCATTACCATGTTGGCAATGACAGCGGAAACGGGAGAACCCATAGCCGTACCAAAAACCTGTTGGTAGTAGGTGCATGTGAACTGAGTGGTGTTGAGACAAAAAGACAGCAGATCTATGAGACCCTCCACGGGCAAAGAAGTTCTTTGTCCCAATGAAGCGTCTTGTTTTTGAGTCTCTTTTCAGCAACTTTAATGGCAAGATCAACCGGAATTTTGGTGAAGAGGGAAACAACGTCGAGTAGTATTGTTATAATTTTAGTGAAAGCCTTCTTTTATTCAAGTAAATTCTTCAAATTCTGTCTGCTGACCACATGCCATTTAAGCCCCCGGCTTTGACTGCTCTCATGTACTAGAGTCTGATATGTAATGATAAAGTGGAATGGAATGAATGAATCTAACATCTTTCCTGTTCTCGTGAAATCCATTTCAAGTCTGCGATTCGCCTTCAATCTTTTCCATGTATATATTGTGGATCTCTTTTTTTTATATACATTCTTCTGTGCTTTGAATTCCACGACTGCCTCTTCTTAGCCAAGTTTTCTAAGCTTTTCTGAAAGCTACAGGGAGAAAGTAGCTGTTGACTAGCGCCATAGCGCTTTCCTCCTCGCGAAAGTCCGTCCAACGGCATTGAAAATAATCCCAAAAGAAAATGATCTAAAAAAAAATTCAAACTGAATAGGAACGAAATATAATCTAACAATAAAATTTCAACCGTTTGAGCAAATTGAGATGTAAAAACCAGCGATGGGAACGGATTTCACGCCAAAAATACCATCGCTTGCATCGCTTCAGTTCCAACAGGATGAACAAAAATTTTGAGCATGCGCAGAATCGGGATACTGTTTCTTTAAAACGCTAAAATTGCAAAAATGACTTTTTTTATTAAAAAAACAAAACAAAAATATACTCGGCAACTGCACTTTGGAGTTAAAGACAAGCTGCAACACATGTTCACTAAACTCTTTCTGTCTCTTTATAATATTGTTCTCTCAAGCTATTTTTGCGGGGCCATAAAAAGTATATAGCATTTTTGTCAAAGACAACACTTTGTCGCTTATTTTGGTTAAGACTTATAAAAAGGCAATGGTTCCTTGAACAGAAGGAATGCTTTGTAAATTTTCCAAATGTTTTAGAGATCTCTGCGGAGAACCTGTCTAAACACAGTTATTGAGTCTAAATTCAAGTTTTATATAATTCCTCAACTTCATTGGTTGCAAAAGTGGTTGATCGCAATTTTCGTAGATATAACGCTAAAGAAAAGGCACATAATTAAAATAAAACAGTAAAGAATCACCGCTTCAATTTTTTTCGACTTAAAGAATAATAAAGACCTTACAAAAACCAAATTCACAGGAAAAATAGCTGAAAAAAGATTCTGATACCATAAAAGCTTGTCTATGATGTCTTGTCATGCTGAGACTGGTTTGCAGCATTCTTCCACACTTACACTTTGGTACTGTAATGTTGGTATCAAGCCAATGCCCAATTGTTGGCAAACCAGTGGTGGCAATTTTCTCTACGTAATTTGTTACCATGGTAACAGGACCTGTTAGAAACACCCCTAATTAGTAAGTGAGTTTAGTCGAAAACTAGTTATAGTTATTATGGATCCATCAAACGTAACGTGCTGGAAACCGGTATAAGCCACCTTGAGATGTTGTTTGTACTCCAACCGTAGAAGGAGTTATCCGTCCTCAAGCAAATGGCATTTTGCAAGGTTGACTTGACGGTTCGTTAAATCGCCCATGCACGACTGTGAAAAGATTTCCGCTGGTCCATATGGCTATCGGCACTGTACTTGCAATCGCCACTAAAAGGTGTCTCCTCCAGCGTCTTCGCCAAACAGCCATGACAGCCATATTTTGATAACGTGTCTCAATCGCTAAAGAAACGCTGGTAAAAAACCACTCGATTATCAGCTGGACTAAAGTATATACAGCAAAAGATTGCAGCAAACTCAAGAGAGACTTGTCTTGCAGGTAAATGAATTGATACAAATACAAGAATCCGTTGACAGACACAATAGCTGTTGATTCATACAACATGCTCATAATGGCGATATCTGCCATTAATCTCTCGCGGCGAGGAGTACGAAAACTTCCCCAATCAGCCAATGTTCTTTTCCAAAGCATATGGCCAATATGATCAACAAAAACCATAGTACTACGTTCCAAGACTTCCGCAGCGCCGTGTATAATGCCAAGAAGTGCGATGTATTTCAAACTGCCAAGATCTGCCTGTAAAACTCGAAAGATAACTGCTGCCCCAAAATACAATGGCACCAATAAGACATAAGAATGTCCCGGATGAGTGATGTTGTATAACCGCTGGACACAAATACGCGAGACTACTTTGAGGGCCACGCCCATGAGAGGCGAGAAAAGAGCCATTAATAGCTTGCCTAGCTTATTTTGTTTGTTGTACACTGGGTACAGGGAATAGACTGTCGCGTCACAAACAATGTAGGTAAAACAGCCAGGTACCATCATTTGCAGAAACAAAATGAGCTTCTTTTTTCTCGAATGTGTACAAAAATGATCAGATATAAAATAAGCCATCAGAAAAACCATGACTAGGAATAGCATAGTGGTTGGCGATTGTTTTAACTTTGAAATGCTTGAATAATCAGTCTTTGTTATTGCCTCCAGAACGACACGATAAAGTGAATCCAAGCAATAAAAAACGAGGGACACCAGGAACAGTTTTTTCTTCAGTCCCACTATTTGGAAAGAACGAAAGAGAAATAGTGCAAGTGTGAAGTTCCAGGCGTAAATAAACACGTTGAGTATCACAGTTGAAATTACTCTTGACCATTTCACTGGCTCAGGAATTGCGGAGTCCCTTGAGTGGTAACAGTTGAGCTTAGTTTTATAACATACATACGAGATCGACATGAAAAGTGTTCCTAAGAAAGTAGCCGAGAGAAGCGTAATCAAAGCTCCAATGTACATTGACTTAAAAACAGTTTTGGTAACTGATGGTCTAAGTCGCTTCCAAGCCATGGCTATATTGTCATCCCGCCTATCTCCATGCGTTCCTTCGTCTTCTTCGGGCGAGCTTGCATTGATAACCTTCACATTCAGACTGCTAGACACTAAATAGTCCAAGCTTGTGGCTTCTCTGTCACTGTATTCTTGGTAAATAAGCTCATCAACAGGTTGGTGATACCATTCTCGACCTGTGCTTTCCAGAGGATTGTAGCCAAAAGACTCTTCGGTGAAGTCGGGTTCTTCAGGGTTAAATTGTTCTGTGACCGCTCGTGTAAAACCAAGCACCATGTGAGCAAATGCCTCAATTAATGTACTGCTACTCATTTTCTAAATATGAATAGTATCATCAGTTCTTCATAGAAGAGATCAAATCCATGCCCAATGCGACCTGACACATTGACCAAAAAAATAGTGTTTCTTGGTGTCGATTCAGAGTGGAAATGACTTCATCGTGTGCTCACAAACACTTTTAAAAGCAGTTTATACTCAGTGATTTCGGAAATGACTGGAAGTGGAATTGTCTGTTTAAGCGTTGACAGAAATCTGCTGAAACTCACTCCTTGTTTTTGATTTCACTATTTTTGTTTCAATTTGTATAAATTATTGTTCCTACATGTACAAATAATATGTGGTATACCTGTTGCATAATGCTGTTTTGGAGGCTGTCGATGTTGTGTTATTAGGTTATCAACCCCTTTCGTTTTTCTTTCAAAAATGTGTATAAACGTTTGTTATCAATTAATTCGATTAACTCTGTAACCCCTGCATGAGTGACCACCACCAGGTAATTTCTCTTTACATTATCGATACATGATAATGCAGACAGGTCTGGAGAATAGAGAAAACGATCACCTAAGAAGAACCACAGCAACTATAAAGAGAACAATAAGGATCGAGATTCTGTATCTTAAAATCAGGGTTTAAAGGGTTAAATTGACAATATCAATAGTAATCATTGAAAAGTCTATAAATCACAATAAATCCCTTTACAGATTTTTCTCGATTTCAGATATATTGAACTAAAATCTACTTATTGTATTAATCCTTATGATTATCAATATTACTCACTCCTGGAGTACAATCGTGGCCAGTTGTGCGGCATTCAATCATATCGTGATGTGGAAAAGATTTCCGCTTTCGCGTTTGCCACCTGGCAACGAGCGCGGAAAGGACAACTGAAAAGGCAATCGGAGTCCCAGGCAGGAATCCAGCCTACAACCTCCGTAATACCGGTCAGTTACTTCAACCACTGAGCTACTGGAAAGATATTTAAATAAGACTTGTTCCGTCACAGTTAGGATCGAAATGGAACAATAATTTTTCTCAGCAAAGAAAAATACTTTAGGTTAGGGGCACTTTTAAAGACCTGATCAATGTTTTGTCAATCATGCTGATGCACAGACCTCAAACACCTCAACCAGGCTTTGGTTCTATTTCATTATTACAAAAATTCACCCCCCATTTCAAAATCCTGGATCCGCGCCTGAATTATACATACAATACGTTGCTGTTTTACAAAACAAAACTGTATGACTCAGTAATAGATTTCAATGTCAAATTTACAGAGAAATATGCTAGCCAGTTACATGGATGTTAACTTCAATAAATATTCAAACGTTTCTTTTTTAACATTCGTATGCACAGTATTTATATCCAGTAAAAACCATATACAGGTGTTAAACAGATCTTCAAAAGCGGGGGCAGCTCTAGTGAAAACTATTACTAGTTATATCTTAGTCGATTCTAATAAGAAAATCCAATTCTAAGCATTTAAAGATCTTGGTAGGATCTTGAAGTAAATCTTAACAGAATCTTAATAAGACCTTAATGCATATCTCACATCTTCATGTTAAGATTCTTGTAAGATGTTAATAAGATCTTCATATATTTCTTAGTCAATTTATATACATGTAAGAAAATCCAATTCTAAGTATTTTAAGATCTTAATTGGTAAGATCTTGAAATAGATCTTAACAGAACCTATCTAAGATCTACATTGTAGAATTCTTGTAAGATATAATGTAAGGAGAAACCTCATACTGAACACTGATAGGGTTAATTAGAAACAACAAAATAATATAACATCATACCTCTTACAACAACCTGGTAACCCTTCAACACTCCATTAGATGTCTCTGGTGGCTCCCACATGATCTTAATCTGTGATGTTGATTTCGCTAAAACTCTGAGACATTGAGGGGCACTAGGAACTAAATAACAGCATATTAGCTAATTTTCATGTCTTGAAGATATCAATTACATTTTATTTTCTGGTATTTGGCATATAGTGACTTCTGGAGTATAAGCAGAGTTTGAAGGCTTATATTATAAGTATTACATTAAACATTGTCATTAAATCATGGGCAATCTGACTATGAAATCCTCAGAATCAAAATGTGTGTTTCCAGATAGCTAGTATCCACCCATTGAAGGTTTTTTTTTTGTTTGTACCCCACCCCTCCAGAAATTCCAGTTAATTTACTTGCATACTTTCCTTTTAACAGTTTTGCTCTTGCCATTCCCCTCCAGTGACTTAGCTTATGTGGGGAGGTATAGATATGTTCAAGAGAAACAACATCATTCTTTTCAGTAATAGCCAGGTGCAAATAAAGCCAAACTGTTAGGTTACATTATCTTACAGCTGGACAACTCCACCTAGCCTCCCCTCCCCCCCCCCCCCTTCCCTAGTAAAAAGCAGAATAATAAAATTTAAGTAAGGTTCTGTCTATACATCCTCGGAGACCCAGGGGCAGATAGTCGGGATGAGACGAACATCGGGAATTGCGAAAGGTTGATTAACGAGCGGGAGAGCGGGGCTCTCCCGCTCGCCAAACAAACTTTCGCTCACTTTCGATCCTCGTCTCATCCCGACTATCCACCCCTGGGTCTCCGAGGATGCTGTCCATATTGTTAACCCCAAAAAGGATTTTTTTTTACTCCATAAAGTTTACAAATTAAACATTTCAAACCCAAAAATGAAGCCCTTTTGCAGCACCAAACCCAAGTTCAAAGCAGCCAGTTACCTATTATTCCCAAGAGACTGACCTGATTCAGGAGTAACTATGGAGACAGCATGACTAAATGGACTGTCATCACCCTCTGTACAAGCCTGGAGATAGAAGCTGTATTTTGTGGCTGGTGTGAGGTCATTTGCTATGTAACTTGTCCTAGGACCAGAGTAAATGGCTGTTCCATCTGTAAAACCGAATGTGTAAAGACTTGAACAAGCTCCAAAATTTACGTTAAGAATGTGTACTGCTAAACCTGCATGACCTATTAACAAATGGATTCCATTTGACAGTGGGTGTGTACTCTAATAGCACATGCGTGGCGTCAAAACATGGTCAAGATTAGAAGTATGTTTAATGAGCCACAAGTGGGTAACTGATGTCCTTACCATGTCTTGAAATCTTTACCTTGAATGTTATCAGAGTACATATGCACTGAGAAATGGAAATTTAATGTTTTATACATTAACTTCTTGGACTTTCTTCAAATCATGACAGCATTCCTGTGTCCACACTTTATGGCAAACTCCTTTAGACCAATCAAAACACAAGGTTTGCACCACCCATTGTATAATAGTTCTTTACTTACAGAGAAATATTTAAAAAAGTTGTCATCAATATGGTAATTCTATGGCTACATCCTGTAAGACCTTCTATTAATAGCAACTGTACTAATAGCAAGTATAGGGAGCAGGGTTGTGTCCCAGGTTCAATTCCTGCACTCGACATCATAAGTGGGCTGAGTTTGTTGGTTCTCTACTCTGCTCCACGGGGTTTTCTCTGGGTACTCTGGTTTTCCCCTCTCCTCAAAAACCAACATTTGATTTTGATTTGATTGAGATTTTATTTGATTTACAGTTTCCCCAATTAGTAGAACACTCGTGTTCAGTTAGAATGATTTGAGACTTAAATAAAGTTGTTATTATTTGTTGTTATTGTTAACTGTATTTGTAGCCACTGTAGCTGTTTAATATAATAAATTATGTGCTTTGATATGTCTTACAATATGTGCCATATACAGCAAGCATGTACAACAATTAGGGTTTGTTATTTCTGTATTGTTAATATTCCCAATAGCTTTGGGAACATCTGATTAATTAATCCTGTTGAGCTAAACCTTACGGTCAGTTTTTCATTTGCTTGTCGTGTAGAAAAGATTGACTCTGTTCATATTGAGTGTCTCTGTGCTGTTATTACAGTAGCACAACTCAGCAATCTACATTTTGTCACCTTGACACTCATCCCCTACGGTATAAACAAAAATCTGTCCCAGAACGGTTCTTATAAAGGAAAAATTACAAAAAGATATTAAGGACAACAGAAAGCTTGGAACAATACAGAAAACATGCAGCTAAAATACAAATGTACCTTATCAGTGACTCTACCGTCGACACAAAAAAAAACTACCAGCAGCGAAAAACATAAAACTAGACAACCTGACTTACACTATAAACAACAAGCCGAAAATGAAAAACCTGCCCAAAATAGGTTGGTTTTTAAGAACTAAGACAAACATAAGAGATGTGAGCGTACATGGACATGAAAGCATTACCTATAATGAAACAAAGGAAAAAACAAATGAAAGTGTGAAGTGAACAGTTATGCAACTGTGGTAACAGTATTATTACAAATACTGTTAATTTACCCCTTAATGGAACCTTGATGTTATAGGTGATCTTGAATGTTGTGGGTTCAGTTTACTTAAAAACCACCAAGGGTATCACAATTCTGTAACTACAAAGCATGACAAAATTTCCTCCTCAAGAAACAACCCTGATTACCACATATACCATGCCATGTATGATTTAATTCAATGAAATATGAAATGAAACTAAACTGTCTCAAATGTTCCTTTCGATACCCACACTGACAATCTTTTCAGAGATCATTAAATTTTGAAATTTAATGATATTTATTTATTTCAAACTGCTAAGTTTATGTTTCTGTATACCAAAGGCTTGCTTCCCAATACCTTAAATAATATGTTTACTCTTACAAACCAAATACACTCTTATAACACTAGGAATTCTAATTGCTTTTATATTTTTCCATGTTGTACAAACATTCGTAGATTTTCTATTCGTTTTCAAGGACCTCAGTTTTACAATTCACTTAATCAAGTAATTCAGAAATGTGAGAGTGTTGGTTTGTTTAGTAAACTGCTTAAAGAATTTCTTCTTGCAAATTAGGTTAACATTGAGCTGCTACTTGTTTCGCTTTAAAGTGTGTCTGTCTTTTGTTTGTCGCTGCTTTTTATATATAAATATGCTTCAAATATGATTTCCAGTGCTTTTGTGTAGGCAATGCTCAAGGTGATTCAAACTGTTGTAATCTGTATAATTTCATTGCCTATCTACTCTGTTTCATTTTGAGAGAGCTCATAGCTCATAAGCCCAGTGGTTTCTTTATGAGCTTTCTCGCCATTTTATTTCAAATTTCATAATTTGTATCTTATATTTTATCTCTTATGAAATGGCAATTAAACTGAACTGAACTGAACTGAACTGTTAATTTTAAAAAAAATCTATCTACACACTGAAATATTGAAGATACAGACCAAATTACCTTTGAAAAGTAGATACGTAACGTCAAGCCCACTCTTTGGGTGAATAGCATCCCATGTCACGATAATACTGTATGCACTCTCAGCTGTAAATCAGTTTTTAAAAGAATGAACTTAACAGAGTAAATCACAGTGTGGTTCCTGAAAATTATAGCTACACACCACCCACCCACCCACCCCCCACTCCCCACTCCCCCCCTGCTTCCCTACAGCCGGGAGTGAAAGCTTCCTGAGTCTGCTACATGTACGTTTAATGTTACTGCAACACTTACTATTTCTGAAAAAAAATGTATACATTCAACCATCAAAATGATCAACTGTTTCTTTACTAATCTTCCAGATACAATGATCACAAAGCTTAAAGTAATTTTTAGCCTTGTTTTTAACCAGATTTAGATTTAAATGAAGGAATATGCAACAGCTGGGAAGCACCAGTGGAATGGCTGCTTACTTCCCCACGTGGATCACAAACAGTGATGAAAAATAATACTGAGGGTCACACCACTCAAATTAAACATTTTACGATCTGCAATACATATATTACAACTCCCTTACCTTTAATATTGGGAGGTTCAGGTTTTGGTAACTTTTCCAATATTGATACTGCGGCTTCAGCTTCTTGTTTAGTATCCTCCTTTAAATTTGGCCTCTGCAACAGTACCTAGTAAGTCAAACAGTCAAAATTTCCTCCTGATTCACCTTGCAGAGGGACAATAATTATTGGAATCAAAAAGCTGAGAATTTTGGTGTGCAGGCTTTTTCTGTCAAATGGCACAACCAGTGAGTTCATTGTTCATACTGATGACACCTTTGATTTGCTTTACAAGGTTCTTTATAAAGTGCACAAATTATAATAGCCAGTAATTAATTCACAACAGAATACCTACAGAAGATCTGGTGGTTTCCATGTCTGTGAATATGCATTATAAGATTATCAGCTTTCAGTATATGATGGAAAGCAGGTGACTTAACTTGCATAAATAATTAATCCAGGCAAATAAGACCTTCTGCACATAAGCATGCAGTGACCATAAATATTGTTCCAGGCAGGTCAAATAAACTTCCCCCACATTTGGTTAGACCACATTTCTATAATGTAGATACATAGGCACCTCTAATGATTGCTTCACATTAGGTTGAGTCCTCAGGTACAAGCAACCACTTTTCTGACAGGCCAGAGTGTGCAACATCCTACCAGGAGACAATATTTACATACAATTAATTTATCTCCCATTAAACCCACCTGTAACAGAGATATTAGCTACAATCTTCCTGGATTGTACTGTAACACATATTTTTTAATCACACTTCAAGACTTACATTGATGCAAACCATATGCTTTCTTCATCCCTGGAGGACAAGAGTGAGCAGAGGACTTCCACTACACTGTCAATGTCATTATGTTCCAGCAGGCGGCGATGTCCCTGAGCCAGTGAAGCAATGCAACTTAATGCAAAACAAGCATTTTTGCAACAGCCAGAGTCACCAGAATGAAGCATGTCAATAAGGGAATTAATCTGTTAAAAGAATATACTAACTCAGAGTATACATATTATAAAATATTGGCTTGACCACCATGGAAAAATATTCTCTGTTAGCTAAATTTTATTTTGTTACAAAAATGGCTTGGAGGACCTTCCTCTGCTGCCAGTAGAGGGGAAAAGAGTTCATGACATACTCATAGCATCATTTCCTGTTCTGAAGGTTAGTGCGTCCGGTCTAAACTGTAGATACCAAAACCACTGTATCAAATTAAAGCTTATAGAGCTGGCTATCAAACTGTACCAAGAATTTTGAAATAAAGTGAATTGTCGAGTTTTTCATGACCTCTAAATGCAAACGTCCAAATCACTTTTTCAAAGCTACAAGACAAAGCAAATTTTGTCTTTGCTAATTTCATTTGTTCCTTAGTTTCCAGACCCAAAGCGCTAAAAAACGTCTGCGTTTTGCCATATTCAGTTACAGTGAAAACTTATAGAACATTTTCAAAGTAGTTTTTAAAAAATGTGAAGTGATTGTACAAAAACTGCTCTTAGAGAAAAAATTTGCAGACACATTTTTAGCGGAGCTCCAGCGGCCCGAAGGGCCGCAAAGCGGAGCCCCATACCTATAGAAACCCGTCAACTGCTTTTCTCATGGTAATCTTGGCTAGCGGTATTGCTCGTGGGCGCGACCGACGACGACGACGACGACGACGACGACGACGTCGCACAATAATTAATAATACCCTAATAATAATAATAATAATCCAAAATGGCGGCCATACTCCAGCTGATCATCTAGTTTACTGCGGACATCTTTGATATTAGACATCCATGTCAACGTCAATTGACACCTGTCAAAACAACGTATCCGCTGACCAGTATCACGTGACCATATTGCGGGCTCAAGTTATGAGCTGTCGAGGTCAGCTGTTTTTTTGAAGTTGACCGCTGACCAGGTACTCGTTTTCAATTCGATCGCAGGCTCAAGCCAAGCCAAAACGAGGCGTAAGTTTTCGCCAGGATCAATAGATCTCCGTCCTGTAAACAATTCGCTGCCTACCTTGACTACTTCTCAGTTCGTTTTTTGTTTAAACCGATGACAATCAGCCCTTGGATGTTAAGAGCAGCAAATTGGATTGCCTGGCTTTGCTATTTTATAGTTTACGGATCTGCGAGAGAAAAGATCGTGTGGTTTGGCAGGGTTTTAATCATGTAGGCGCTGTCTTCTATTGCTCACTTTTGCTGTGTATTAAACTGGATGGTTTTGCCGCTAAAAATCCTTAATTGAAGAGGCTTCCTTGGTAGACATGAGAAGTAACACAAAGTGACGGTGAAAAACTTCAAGGCCCGATAAGGATTTGTATCTGCTTAGCAAATGAATACGTATACTTTTGTGTGAACTGACGGCTTCTGCTTTAGCTCTGCGTTCGGAGTGATTGTTGACTGACTTAAACTGTCCGCAGGTTAGTATTCCTGTTGTGTCTTTTATATCACATATGGTGATTTGTCTCTGTGACTACGAGTTATGTTTGTTACTTGTCTTAGTTTTCCAATTTCTACAAGGAACGCCGAAGAAACATTCGCTGGCATCGTTCTTTGTTTTCTTACCTTTTGTTGTTTTCATGTTGTTTGGATGGACTAAAAACGATCGTCTTTTTTCCAAATGCATATTTTCGCTCCAATATTTCATTTTGGAGCCTGAAACTCTTCGTTTTCCCTGCTGTCGCTCATTTTTTTGGGCAAAGAATTGGTTGAAGAAAAGCCAAGCGAAGTCCGGACGGTTTATATCGTCGGCTTCGCTTTGTTGACATTATTGGAAACTCGCAAAAGAGTAATCAACAACTCATTGCCAAATATAAACACGATTTTTAACAGCTGCAGCATTGGAAATGCCAGCAATTTGTTGTCCATCAAAAGCAATTCTCGTTGTTAGTTAAAAAATCCCAGATTTTTAGGGCTATTGCAGTAAAAACTTCGTCCTTTGTTCAATGTTTACGGCTGAAAAATGTTTTTCAGAAATCCTGAGTCAGATGTTATCATTAACAGTGATGTCAAAAATAATACCACCCACGACTTGTAGTCAAGGTTTGTTGTTTGCAATATTTGTAAGTGATCGAAGTCAGGAAAAAAACGATTCTCAACATTACTCGATAATTGCAGTTGATCACCTGAGTTGATTCATGGCTAAAATAGTATGCTCGATCAGTCTGTCGCAGTCACTTTTCTCAATGAAAAGTAAAGTCGATTTCGCTCAACGTTTTTCCATGTTATTGTAAAAAGGACATCTACGGCACTTTCTGTCGTCTTTACTGCATGTAATAGATCACAAGAATAACACAATAAAATGTTCAAAACAAGGCGAACAAAGTACTTTTGTTCTTTTATGGGCGGTGTCGAAGAGAGCTCACTTTGAGGTTTTATCGCACTTTTGCTGTAAAGTATTTTTTGATAGATGAAAATGTCACCGATACGTGTCGATTGTGAAATTGGTTTAATAGTGGGACACTAGAACGGTTAACCTAGTTAAGTGATTTTTACCACTTGTATCGAAATGTAATCAGATGTAATTAAACTGTGATGAAGAAAAGTTTGTTAATCGTTGTTGCTCATCATAATCATATAGTTCCTGTGCCACAAAGTAGTGGTGGGAATCGGTTGAGATTTCACAACCGATCGATCATCGATTATAATCGAAGAAATCTGCCAATAAGCATTTCATGTATTTTTCACCTACATAGAAGTCAAAGTGACAGCGGGTACGCACAGGTAAACACATTCTTAGATTATCTGCTGTTATGACTTAGAAGTTAGGAGTCCATGAAAAACCACACCAAACTCACACCAAGATATTAAACGGACATTTTTCTTGATTTTAATATTTTTGTGTCCCCAAAAAATTTTTAATTTTTCCGCAACAATCGATTATGAAAAAAGCATAATCGATGTAATCACAATATAGAGATGTCCTTACTGAAGCCATGGCTCGAGTCCTGTGGCATTGCCACATTAGTTTATCTGTAAATGCTAATATGAGGAAATAACTATGGAGCTCCGCTTTTAGGCTTGCCTAAATATATATATTATTGTTTATATGTTAGTCTAGCCACTGTCAAAATTTGAGGGCAAATGGACAAATTCCCTTAATTACATTTTAGCTCTTCAAAGTATCCCCTTCAAATGAGAAAATTGATTCGAGAAAATAGCTCTAAGAATGTCAATCAAACGGGCGATTCTTACTTCCGGCCAAAATGTAATACCGTCATTTCTCTGCCAATTTTTCAATATATATTTTTTTACATTAGAGATCCCATTTCGATCATTACTTTAACCCAAAAATCTAAATTTGAAGAAAATTGCTGATCTGAAGGTATACTGTAACCTTGACTGAAATAAGTATTTGCCAATGAAAACTCACAATTCCTATGCAAAATTTATGTATCGATGATAATAGAGAACAGAATTTCCCATTTACCATGATGTCTGAAGTTTTCAGACATAACATTCTCTTACATCCAGCTTCAAAGTCACACAGTCTCCCAATGGCAAATGCTGCATTCATTCCTCGCCCTGACAAACAAAAACATTGCCACTTTACATTGCAAGTAAATAACTTAAATAAACATGCAATTAAATGAAGGGAAAAACCTAGTTAAGTACATCTTTATGTATAAAATTTCCTATCTATTGCAAGACTTAAAGAGTGTTCATAATATATGGGGTATGGGCCTATTGCAGTTGGAGAGAATATTTTATGGGTGCTCCCCTCCTCCCGATCCCTCTCCCCAAACTCAAACAAAGCACGCTTTTCAGTGATCCCTCACAAACAAGACTTAACATGTTATTTTCCATTTGCTGAGTGAAACAAAATAAGTGGAAAATGTTCTTTGTCACACATTGCTGGGGCCTGGGAATAGGTCATGACCTATGGTGGGCAATGTTTTTTGTTGTGTCCGCCATTACCGACCTGTTTTCCCACCCTCCCACCTGTAGATTTTGAGTTTTTCTGCTAGCTGGCTAATATCCAATTCTCTGTATGTACAAATACATGTTTTTGTTTTTTGTTGAGTTTGCAATAAAAGGTGAGGTTGACAGCACTCATCCTGGCATGGCTACCAGTGGTGTCTGAGAAAAACTTTTACTGGCTAAAAAATGTGGTGTCCCTGCCCAAAAAAACTTTCACATACATTCAACTATCACCAATACTGAGGGATTAGGAATAGATTATTGTCATGTTTGATTGTCAGTGGCTGTCAGGTGAGGATGGCTAACACAGTTTCCGTAAAAATATTCAAGTGCCCCTTTAATATACTACGAATATTAAAACAAAGAATTATGGAATAAATATCAATGACACTTTGTAATTAATTCCAATTTAATCACAACTTACCTGTCTCATCAGCTCCTAAAGCTCTACACAGTTGTACTAATGTATGACTTGAGCTGCGATGGTTTAAAATTCTAGCACATCCTTCTTCAGCAATTGCCAACCTGTATAAACAAACAACAATCACAAATCTAAGGTACTGTTTAAGCTCTGATAGCCTACATGCCAGGCATAAATTAGGAGGGGATGGATTGAGAAAATGAGAGAAAAATGGTGGGGGACTGTGGATGAGAAAGGAAAACAAATGCCTTCCGGCAAGACCCCCATTTTCTGATTTTTGAATCTGCCGGCAGATGCAAAACTCTGATTGGTTAATTTTGACAGTTGGTCACATGGGAATTGACCTGGTCAAAATAAACTTCCGAGAGAACTTGCTATCGCAAGCTTTACTGAGCCAATTTGTACTTGGTTGCAAATTGCAAATTTATGTTGAAGTCAGAACAAGAAGTAGCAGTTGGAGCTCCTCTAGAGGGAAGACATGTTTTAACTGTTTTACCCACAGGATACAGTAAAAGCCTCAAATGTTTGTTTTGTAATGAGGAATTTAGTCGATCTATCTCACAATAATATTTTTTCTTGAACAACAACTTCACCATAAGGATACAAAATCATGACCTTAAGCTGTGTATCTGTTTTCACAGAAATATAATCAGTGTTGCAGAAACAAGTCAGAATATTGTCATTTTAACCTAATGTTCATCCGCAGCAAGTAATATCTCCAGAGTTTCAACCCTGTACTCCTGAATTGTTTGTCAACATTCCCAAAGACAAGGACTTGCTTGAACTTGTTCTGGTAAGTCAATTTCACAGTACCATTCTGCTAAAACCAGGCCAGGACTTTGCTTTTTCTTTTTCAATTTTTGTTCATCATGATACGTATACTATGTTGTTAACAAACCAGTGTTTCAATTATGGTTTTTAAAATCTTAGGCCTTCATGGCAAGAATTCAGCCAAGCAGAAAAGCATGTGCCTGTCACTGATTGGAGGCTGTGTTGACAGTTAGGCTACTAATAATTGCATTACCCAAAAATTGGTGGGTGGGGATTCAAATTACAGAGTCTTGCAAGCAGGTGTTCCTTTTCCCTTCTCCTCCCCCTGCCATTTTTCTCTCATTTTCTCGCTCCCCATCCCCCTCCCCTTTTATGCCTGCCACACAGGCTAAAACTCTGATGCATTTTTAAACAAACTACAGTCTGGCTGCATTTGACATGCAGTTACATTGCATAATTCTACACTATGATTAAACTGCTGGTAGAATTGAAAGGCGCATCTCAAGAAGCATCTTGAGAAAGATTGAATGCTTATTTCCCTGAGAATGAGTTCTATTGACAGACCAACAGATGGGTTGGCCACTGACTGGTCACATTCAAAGAGCTCTGCACTCTTATTACAATATAGATGGTATTGACTTCAGTTTGTTAAAACTTCAAATGTAAATTGACTCCTGCAAGACTATAATTTTACAGTTTCTTGTGAGTAAATTACGCTTGAATTTCACCTTCACAGAATTATTACTCTAAAAGAGTAATAATAATAAGGAAAGTACCTGGCTAAAACCAAGGCAGCATTGCTAGCAGTGCACATGTCTTTAGAAGCCAGTAACTTGGTAAGTTTGACAATAGCATCATCCAAAATATCCTCTTTCAGCATCCACATACGACAATCACTGTCCTCCGCCTAAAAAAACAAGAGCAAGCTTTCAGCTTTCAGATCTCAAACTTCTAATCTACGGTCATACTTTCAAGATGAAATGGCTTGGAGTCATGTTAATTAATTGTGAATTGTTTCAATCTGTTGTGTGTTACATTCAAAATTCCCTTAAAAACCATTAGAGTCAGACCATTTTAAGAAGGACCACTGCATTCCCATGAGATTAGTTTTAGCTACATACTGCAACTATTAGCCTGAATTTCACCCACCTCCTCTGCTCGCTAAGTCACTCGGGGAGAGAGGCATCTGAAAGCACTGGGCGTTAGTGGTTCAGTTAGTGGTTCAGTGATTGGTTGCCCTGTTAATTTATTTGCAGGACTCAAATGATTTGAATAATTTTATTACCAGACTTCGCGCATTCAAGATGGCAACAAGATTTTCAGAAAGCCATTTCTGGTGTATCATCTCCAGTAAGAAAAGGCACTTTCAGAATTTCTTAGAGGAAACGATGTATTCGTGAACTTGCCTTCGGGATAGGGAAAGTCCTTGATATATCAGATGGCTCCACTCGTGGCAAATAAACTTTCAAAGCAGCACAGCCATTTTCCAAATGAAAGCATAGTTGTTATTATTTCGCCATTGGTTGCTTTAATGAAAGAGTGAGTCTCCTTCTTGAAATCTTTGAATGTCTGTGCAGAATTTGTAGCTAGCCGCCGATCAAGCAGAAAGTGTCAGCTAAAATGGGGTTGGAAGGCCTACACAACTCCTGTTCGTGTGTTTGCTGTTTCTATCTCAGTTCTTTTGACCGATTTAGCTTCTTGTTTCTTTTCAATGGGGCAACATGGTGGTTTAGAGGATAGCACATGATGATGATGGTGATTGAAACAGCCATGTGCTTAAATGTTGCATATTATGTATTTTGATACCAAAGGTGATTTCTGGGTTTAAATTCTGCATTTACCGCCTCTTTGTTTTGACCCTTGTTGTTTCTGTTTAGTGACCTGTGTATCACACAGCAGCCTGTGTGTGGTCCTTTATATGCCATCTGAAGCATTTTGTCTAGCTTTGGTTTGGCTCGTTTCAATGCATTCAGTGACAGTACAGCCTCTCTCTTGTTATCTTTGAAAGGATAGGAATTTAAGCAGCATAATAATCTTTATCTTGCAGTGTTTGTACATTACTGGGCCTGGCTATTTGTTTTTGTAGCAAGATGTGTTTCTTTTACAACTATTTGTCTCTTTATCCTTTCTTTAGTATAATTGTAGCTTCTTAGAAAGCTTTGCAACACTTGAAATTGAGTGCTAAAATCTGCTTTAATTACAGCTGTGCCTTTGTCATCATTTCACTCCTCTCTGTAACTGCAGTTATAGTATTTTCCTCGGCTAAACTACAGAATACAGAGCCACACTTTTTTGCATACTATTGAATAACAATGGTGCCCACTGTTATATGCTTCAACCTACAAAAGCCTCCGACACATGTAAATGAGGTGGACCAAAGTGGTCCTGTATTCTGTAGTTGCTCCTGGTGGACTCTGAAATCAATTTCCTACAAATTTCACAGTTGATAGAACAGCTTTGTTCTTTTGGAATGTTTGATATTTGTGATGCCATGACCTGAACACAAACAAATGCATAAATAACCACTTTTGACTCATGATGTCAATGGACGGCATTAACACCCAGTGCTTTCAGATGCCCTCTCCCCCAAGTGACTTAACAAGTTCAAAGGAGGCGGCTACAATTTAGGTTATGTAACTATAGAGTGCCAGATACTACATGTATGCTGCCAATTCTTTCATCTTTTAAATGAAAAGCTTAGAATGAAGTAATAAAGAGATTCAATGATCACTAAAATATTATTACCTGTTCTACTTCTACAAAACTTGATCCTAACTACGAAACACACTTTAAGTCTTTAAGCCAATTTTGTGAAATAGTGAGATTATACTGTTTGTTCTGGACTAAAATGACAGGACAAGCCAATAAAAAAAAT
>OX419335.1:28993690-28998690 GCA_948470475.1 Galaxea fascicularis | reverse complement strand
TTAACTTGTGAGGTATTTAAGATTGTCGCTCTAAAGCGCACCCCTCAAGCTTCACATGTTTGTCTGCTTGTATGTTCATTGCTTGAGTTGAATCTACAGTCATGTTTCCATACGCAGGCCAGATCACTGAGCACACAATTTGTAATTAACAATATTATTATTCACCGAAGTGGAGGTGCTTGATACACCAATTTAAACAATACTTGTTGGGTCCAAGTTGTGACACATCTAGAAGGCAGAAAGTCCCTAAAGTCCCATATTTTTTTCGGGTCAGAGGTCTCAGTAAGGAGGACAAGTTCCTAATTTTTTTTGTGTGTGTATGGTATATTGGTGAATAAGACCGGCCTTGCAGTACTGCAATGATCTCAAACCTTACTGAGTGCAATAGCTGTTCTTAAACCTATTTTTCTTGTGGTGATGTGGTGTTAACTTTTTTTCTCTGGCGATGCGGTATCCAGAGTCCCCCAGGGTCAAATGCTTCTGAGTTTCATCACATCTTCCTCTGAACCACATAGAACCGTGTCTTACATATTTTACTAATTAAAAATTGTAAGTTGTTTATAAATGAAGCGAATAATAGTTTGTTTATGGGAAGTATTCACAATAGATCATCCTATTTTTTAAAAGGTATCATTTGTCAGCTGTGAAAACTTACCATGTCCAAACTGTACGGATCAACACATAAGAATCATCAAGGGGTCTGAGGAGTGTGATGAATGCTGGCCTTGCAATTTACTTGAATGTCATGAGGGACGTGGATCTTCAGTTGCCTGCGGAACAACTGTATATCATGGTGCTGATCAAATTCACTGTGTTAACTGCATTCGTGGTGCGAATTTCTCAGACACTAGATCTAGCAGTGATCAATGCCAGCCTTGTGGGGTGTGTACAGGCAATCATGAGCATGTTCTTAGGGAATGCACCCCAGAAAGTGACATACAGTGTGAATGCGACAGTGGTTTTTTTCGGAATAAAACAACCAAGGAATGTGTACCCTGTGCTTCTTGCTGTATGGGTGATGGCAGCATTCTGGAGAAATGTAGAGGTGATGGTGGTGAAATTGGAACAAAATGCAAATTTAAAGAGCTTTTTCCACCCACTTGTCTATTTACATTGACAACAACTGCAGTGGCTCATATCAGTCTTCCTACACAAAGACCAAGTTTGTCACTGGTGACCCCTTCATCAGTGACAACGTCTTCACTTTTACAAACTAGCACAACACCAGCCCTGGATAATATTATTCCAGTCACATCAGCCCCATCAGAAAATGGACAGATTCAGCCTACACTGGCAACTGTTTCACATCATGGCACACCCTCTACCATTTCAGGAGTTGCAGTAGGGAAAAAGTCACATGATGATGATCTTCATGGTCATTGGCCCAAATCCTTGACTATTTTGATTTCAGTGCTACTTGCTGTATTTATTGTACTGTTTCTTTGCTGTGCTGCATTTGTATTTAAGCATAGAGTGTTGCAATCAATCAGAGTCCTTGCAGCTCTAAGTAAGAAATTAATAAAAGAAGATGAAGCAGCCACTGAAAATGAAAATGTCAGAGGATCAAGGGAGTGTCCTGGGATCATTGAGCCTCTGCTGGGTGATGAGTTGCCCCCTACAGATATTGACACAGCAGGCAAAACAACAGAGTCGTCAAACGTACATGATACTGATCTGCCATCAACAGTAAACCTGCCTAAACAGACCACAAGTGCAAAACTCGAAATGGAAATTCCATCTTCCCTTGACATCAATGGACCAACAAGTCAAGGTAAGGTAGATTCAGTACTTGTCACATACCAAAAAAACATGTGCAATGTGTAGCCTTTTTAAGTAACTCAGAATGCTTACAAGTGACTGTCAGTATTTTCAGCGACCTGAGTCCATAGAGTGGATGGCCTCAGGCACTGATCATGAAGTGATGCTCAAACTGCATCCTATCAAGATAATGTGAGTTTGCAATGACATTGAAGTGAGATTGATACTTTTAATAAACTTTAAGCAAGATTAATGAATGAAAGATGTAATAACATTCTATATACATGTGTATATTTTGAGAAAAAAAAAATCATTACTTCAAGTGGGGGATTGTTCAACTCCTGTTGAAAGACTGAAGGGTTTTCCAAAGCTTGGGTGTGCAGGCCTGTAGCTAGAAAGCCTCAAATAATTTGGAGGGGGGACAAATAAGTTTACCTAGTGCTAAGTCACATTACCTCCCTCCCCCAAGATACAAATATTATTTTAATATAAACTCTTCAATTCCAGCAGTGCTAAGAAATGCAGATTCTTTTCAAATTCTTATTACTATTGCTCACAATTCCTCTGCTTGCAACAAGCAAAATTTTAATTAAAGATAACTAATTAAATTAGATTAAAATTAATTAAGGATAACGTAATTACAGATAACTTTGAGTGATGTGTTTAACAGGTCAGCGACATTGAGAACGCCTGGCCTCTGAAGGAAGTGATGAATCAGAACCTTGTTTGGAAGGTAAGGCTGATCCTGAGACTGGTTTTCAGTACAATATGCTCCAAAAATTTGGTTTAATTTATTTATTTGCCTCAAAATGATGATGATATTCCTGAAGAAACAAAATAATTTTGTTGTTTACCTTGGATACTGATGATCAGGTCAACAGTTATCACTTACTACATGCACTGAGACTAAAGCAGGTCATTCTACCAATAACACTTCAAGACATATAAATACGTCAAATGCAAATTGTACATTTGCACATTAATCAGTCCCTTTGGCAAATTAGAATAGGGACCTAGAATATTTACTATCAAAGACATTATTTTCACAACCTCAATTGTCTTGTTGATAAAAAAAGAGTCGGACAATCACAGGGGAATTTTTGGATCCTTTATCACACTAAAATATGGAAGATTAGACCTAAGCCATTATATATTATATCTTGTCACCAACACATCCAAATGAATTACCAGTAGTCTCAACATTTAGAGGGACCATGCTGAAATGTCATGTTTTACCGGTACTTTATAGGGTATCCAACTCGTCTGTCCACCAACAGTTGTGAGGATGAATCAGTTATTGTGACAATTGATAAAAAGTCTGCTTCGTACCATTGCCCATCTCCATCAGCTATTCAACCAAATGATAGAAACATCAGGGACCCACAGCAGTTCACTTCATTCAGTTCACATCTTGCTGAACAAGGATCTGGATTTTCCCCAAATCAGTCAGAAATTGGTAAGATGGATAAAATTATGATTACTGTGTGAGGATGGATCTCCTGGTAACTCCAATTTTTATAATTCATTGTTTCGTGGGAGTGGTAACCAACAAATAAAATCCTTCCCAACTAAGTCAAGATAATTAATTTTTTTAAAACAAGACAAAAGTGTTAACTACACACAAACTTTATGTTAGCTAGAAGAATTTCAGGGATGTCAATTGAGAGCCCACTGCACTGGAAGCAGGAGCCCAAACCTTGAGCAGGAACCTCAAGAGCTGATAATTAAAAAAAGGCTATCATTGTTCTTTCTGCCATCACATAATTTACGTATATTGAATACAGACTTGACCAAATGCTGAAGTTTCCTGGTTTACCGTTTGCTTGTCCAGGATAAATTAACCTCAAAGGAAATTCCAGGGATGCCTCTATGCAAAATGCTGTTGACATCCTAATTGTAATGCACACGTTGTAGTTCAAATTTATCTTTGGTTTAAAAATTTTCAAACCAGTTTAATTTTTGTTTTCCTTTGTCTCAGATTATGGTAATGACTTTGAGACAAAGGGAAATCATAATTAAACTGGTTTGAAAATTTTTATACCAAAGATAAATTTGCACCACAACACACATCTATTAGACCAAGTGTAGCCCATAGCCTGGATCAGCACCATAACATTCTTCTCTCCATTATTTTTAATATCCTTTAGGCCTGAAGGAAACAAAATTATTATTGATATGGATCAGTGGAGAACTGGAATTTTGACAGCACTGAAATGTGACAGAGCTGAATAATGTCTGCTCATGCATAAGATTTTGGCGGGTTAATGTATTTGAATCATATGCAAAGGTTTTGAAAGGTTGACTGCACTCAATAACGTGCAAATACAAGACCACTTTTCTGAAAGAAAACAGTCAAGTCCTATACAATTTTTACACACCTAAATCAAAAATGCTCAGAATTTGAATATGTCTCTGATAACAAAAATGTATTTTGGTTTTAAAGACAATTCCATGTTTCTAATAGCATTTTTGGGTCCCACACAGTTGAGCCCATATTTTTGACTGCGTACCAGTTACTTAGTGTCTCATTTTTCATCTTTGTCATGAAATGCCAAAAAACCATTCCAGATCAGCACTCCAGAGCTATGGCATATCTATAAACTGGACTAGAGTGGTTAATTTATTATATCTTTATCTGCACATACATCATATTTAGGAAACCATGACACAGATCTTAGAGAAATTAGTAGCCTTTCATCTGAACCACCAATCCAGGCTACTGGAGATGACAGAGATTACTCAACACATTTGAATGATGTACCAGCATCTCTCATCCGTGATGTGTCTGCACTACTAGACGAGGAAAGAATGATAGATGGTAAAGACTACACAATGCTTGCAAGTGTGTTAGGACTGACAACTCAACACCAGATAAGGAGACTTCAAGACCTGAAGCAGCAAGGCAAAAGCCCTTCATATCAACTGTTGATCGAAGTGTTTGCATCCACAAAAAACTCTGGAACCCTTAAGCATCTATGTTTCATTCTTGAAAAAATGGAAAGACATGATGTGATTAAAGTTATAGATGACTGGGTTTCAAACAAGGGTTAGAGAGTTAACAGCAGCACATATTGTGACTTAAGAGGCATTGCACATCCTTGGGAAAACTCCGCTCTTAATCAGCAACTTTAGCATGTAAATATAAGTTAAGCTTATTTTTGTAATCCACAGGTTTTTGTTTATTATTTGTACACATATTCATTGGCATGGAACAAATTTAGATGTAAATTAAATTTGGGTTT
>OX419335.1:28968690-28988690 GCA_948470475.1 Galaxea fascicularis | reverse complement strand
TATAGCTGTGGCTAACAGGCAAAATATCAGCTGAAAACAAATAAATTTCACGAGTTTTTGGTAAACGGTAAATTTCAGCCCGACGTTTGCCGTTTGCCGTAAACGCGATGCTAAATCTCTCTAATAGAGACCTTTAGCATCGAGTTTTGTGTATGATACGGCGAACCGCAAACCGCAGTCCGAGGTTAGACGTTTGCCGTTTGATGTTTCGAGAATTTTCAACTTTAGCAACGCGTCTCTCGTTTTCCTTCAAAACAAAGGATTCATGGGTAATTTTATCGATTTCGCCATAGAACAGATAGAAAAAAAGGTGACTTTGTCTTTAAATGGTTATAAAATTGCACTAATGTTGCAGTCGACAAGTAAGTGTGTAACTTTAGTAGCGCCATCTTTGTTTTTTCATTCACTCCCATTACTTCAATAAAAACACCCAAAACTCGTAAACGTTCAGCCATGGACTGCTAAAATCTTACATTCAAGTAGATTACAGATACAAAAGCCTAATTTTTAGTCTTAAACGCGGGCTTATCCCGTTAAAGTGGCCGAAATACTTTGCCGTATTTCACTTACCGCAAGGAGAGGTTCCCGCGGTTAAAACGTGAACCGCAAACGGCAAACGTGACGGCAGAGAGTAGGTCACGTGATATTTTGAGGTTTGCCGTTCGCGGGTTACAGAAAAAACCTGATGCTAAAGGTCTCTAATATCTTCTGAGGAACTTCTTCGTAGCCGAGAAAAAACTTCGCGCTTGGTCTTCTCCTCGTATGATGCAGACGCTGCGTACTTGTTACGACAGCTTGGATGGAAAGACCTGATCGAGCATGAGTGCCCAACATCAAATTCAAGTAGCTTTAACGGTGTTTAAAGCTCTTAATGATCTGGCTCTTGACTGCTTATCCACTATGTTCAATGAGCGCAGTACGTCAGGATATGTCTTAAAGGACTCAACAAACAAATTAAATGTCCCTTTACCCAGAACCAACTACCTAAAAGGGAGCTTTAGCTATAGAAGTGCAACTCTCTGGAAAAGTCTACCCTGCAATCTAAGACAAGTAAAATCTCTAGTTCTTTTTAAGCAATTGTTAAACCTTCCACGGCATTCATGGAAAACAGGTTTAATTTAGAGTAGTATTTTACTGTAGAGACTTTTTACAGGGGCACAAAACGACCAATTTGTTGAAAAATGTATTATTGTACCCCAGTTAATAAAACTAAATGTTATTCAGGCATTTTCAGGTCTTTTTTAATATTGCTGGGAAAAAAATATCTGTTCCTTTTTGCCAGCAAGACACACAAGATATTTCCCAGCCAGCTAGATAAAATTGGTTGGTTTCCCAGCCAGGTGCAAATTGAGCACCCTGCACAACAACAAAAAAGACAATTTCATATGTCGTAAGCCAAAATGCGCGTGGAAAAAGGCCTCAAATCAAGCGTTCAGTAGGGGGGGGGGGGAGGAGACAAAAAATTCCTCACAACAATCCACATTTCGCCAGCCAGCAACACTCACACTGCCAACACACTTAAGTAATTACCAACCGAAACCATCATCAGAAAGAAATTTCATAACCAATCCCGGGAAATAACTGATATTTTGCCAGCCAGCACAATACCTCGGGGGAACAGATAAAGTGAGGAACAGATTCGTTTTCTGCCCCTGTTTTTAGGCGTACGTTCAATGTTATTAGGAATAACTATGTAATTGTATTTTAAATTGTAATTCACCTGATGAATTTTATCGTGTTAAAATAAAGATTTTGATTGATTTGATTTGATTGATTGAAAAACAGGCTTACTTGCAGTGAAATTATAAACCCTTTACGGACATCAAAGGTCAAGCGGCTGTCGCGGTACGGTAAGCTGCAAGACGAGCAAGGCTTGTACAGGCTACGCGATTTGATTATAAAAATGTCGTCAAAGACCATTTTAATCGGTCTTACTATTTTTCGGTGTGGCAGTAAAAGGTCCCTGCATGAAAGGCCTTCCTGGGAGCTTGCTCCTGACGACCGTGAATTGGACAGTATGAGCGCGCTGAAGAGTGTGGAGTGCCTCGTTTTACGACCCAGTTTTTTGTTTTAGACAAAACAAAATCAATCCCAATAAGAATAGGTGGGCAGACAGCTTGGGCAGCAGTCAGGAACGACTTCATTGAAAACAAAGAGAAGATTGCTTCTAAAGATTATGAATTACAGGGTAGGTGTTAACTTACAACAGCGATCATTGTTATATTCCGAGATTTTCCTTGCAATCGCTAATGCTGTAGACACAACAGCACAAATTTCCTCGAGGAAATTTTTTAAAGGAGAATAAGAATAACAGAAATCTGCCTGGGACTTTGGCCTGCAAAGCGTCATATCCCATTTCCATATTTGTCATGGTATGATCGCAACAAACCCTCGAATAGTTATTGAAAACGCATATCAGAACACGAGACAATTCAGAACTGCAAGTTAGAAGTCACTGAAAGCGGATGTCAGAAACAAATCTGATATGATAATGGACTAAACAAGATAAACAAGAAGGCTCGAAAGGATTTTTCGTTGATGTACTGTTTGCGAAACGATGAAAGATTACAAAGAAGGATATTTACATTTGGTGTAGGCAAACTATATGTGTCCTTGGAACTCTATTGTTGGGCTATATTTTAAGGGTGCTACTGACGTCATATCAGTTACCATGGCAACGTGCCAGGTCCACAAAAAGGTCCTATAAATGCCAGTTTTTGTAAATTATCTGAAAAACTAATTTGGTGACCTACCGTTTTTATTTCTTTGTTGGGAAGCTCCCTACATTCTTTAACTTTTCAGGAGGTATGAAAAAAAAAACGTGTTTTATGGCTTACAGAAAATTCTACTTGATAATTTTCTCCGAAACTTTTATATTTGAAGTGTCATCGTAAATGGTGCGTGCATGCAAAACATCAAGATAAGTCACCGAGCAAAATTTCGAGCTAAAAACAAATGTTTTCCGCAGATTTTATTTCCGGTTCTCGCGATTTTACGCAGTATTTAACTTCCGGTGTGCTTGATTTGATTCCTTCGGCTGACGCGTGCATCTTGATTATGGCGTGTGCAGATTGCGCGTGCGCGTGCAGCTAAAAACCCTTTCCAGCCTCGTTTTAGTCAAAACTTCATTAAGGACGTTAGCGCTAATTGTTCGCGCGCATCCCTACTGCGCACGAAATCCATGTCGTAAGGTCATGCCACGTCAGCCATCGAGCGCGTGTGCTGAGGAAGAAAGCTAAGCAAGTAAAAAGATAGTAGCTGTTGCGTTCCCTTTGCCTTCAGTTTACTCTGTTAAATGGTCGGTGACCCCGGTGGGAAGTTAAAAAAATTCAGTATTCCTGTCCACGGGACATCGAATCCTGCCATCTTGCGGCTAAGAGGTGCGTGAAAATATGGTCACTAAATGCGAACTTGTTCGGTCTACCGGCTATGGATGTTCGCGCTAATTGCTCACGCGTATCCCTACTGCGCACGAAATCCATGTCGTAGGGTCATGCCACGTAAGCCATTGAGCACGTGCGCTGAGGAAGAAAGCTAAGCAAGTAAAAGGATGGTAGCGGTTGCGTTCCCTTCGCCTTCAGTTTACTGTCTTCAGTGGCCGGTGACCCCTACTTTTCTTTCCAGAAACAGATTTTGTTTAAAATAATCTCCACATTGTCCAAAAATGAACAAAAAATCAATGTGGGAAGTTAAAAAAAATTCAAGATTTCTGTCCACGGGACATCAAATCCTGCCATCTTGCAGCTGTAAGGCGCGTGAAACTATAGTCGCTAAATGCGAACTTGTTCTTTAAGAAACCTCACCAGTTTACTAAATTCACTTAATAGGTCTACTTAAACAATATTTGGCAGAACATTTCACTTCAAAGACTTAATTGCAATATTTTTGGGCTTACAGACACTGTGGCCTTATCCGCTAACGAAGCCCGATTTTTTCAGATTTAGGGTGTTCTTCCTGGCATGATCTCTCCAAAACGAGGTCGGTGGGCCCCATTTTTTTTTTCACATTTCTGACATAACTAACTCATCATCTTACAGTGGTAAAAGTCCCAGAAAAAAATCAATGTTGGCAGAGGACATTTCACTTCAAAGACTTAATTGCAACATTTTGGGGGTTACAGACACTGTGGACTTGTTCGCTGACGAGGCCCGATTTGTTTTCAGATTTAAGTCATTCTTCCGGGCATGTTCTCTCCAAAACTAAGTCGGTGACCCTCCATTTTGTTTGTTTATTTGTTTTTTTGTTTTTTTACATTTCTGACATAACTAACCCATCATCTCACAGTGGTAAAAGTCTCAGAAAAAATCGATGTTGGAAAATTTTCACGTGAACGTCCTTAAACTGAGAGCATATGACAATGTCAATCTTGGACAAATTGTTTAAAAAGAAATGAAACACTAAGGATTAATCAGCTAAATGATTAGGATGTATTTTGAGTCTCCTAATTTACAGGGGACGGGAGGAGAACTGAAAAGGGCGGGAAGCGGGAGAGCAGGCCGCGGGAAGCAGGAGGTTCTGACCCCCCAGTCCCACCACCCCCCTCCCCCACTTCTTTGATTCAATAAATGAACTAACATGTAACCAATAGCTCTTATTTGATGAGATTAGAGTCTTCCGAAGTCAGAATGTCGAAAAATGCTCTTTTAATTTTCCTCTTGAAGTCATATCAGTTTTGAAAAATTTGTTAATGTAGGCCGAGACAACGACTCGTTCCAAATTGCTGTTTTAACCCATTGGCATCTGGAACTTTCACCGAAAATCACGTTTTCAAGCTATTCGAGTCATTTTCTTGCCACTATCTAGGAATTAGGAGCTAGAACTCACCACAAAACCGTTGACAGGTCGTGCACTACGCGGCCTTCTGCTCCAGATGCAAAACATTAGCTTTCAGAATACGGGCATGCGCAGAAAGCAAAATCTGAAAAGTGGCACAGCAGTCTTGACTTTTGCTTTTCGCTTTCTCTTCTTCCCTCTTTTCCCGTTCTTTTTTCCTCATTTTTTTTTTTTTTTTGGCTTTTGCTGGGTATTGAATGGGCTTTGTTTTGGTGGGAAAAGGTTCTGGAAAAGCTTTAAGGATCATAGGATTTGATGAAAGGAAAGGTAAGTGGGTGGTGGTGGCAGATTTTTATAGGAATTTTTGCGTTCATGTCGCTTGGTTTTTTGCCTTTTTGTTTGGCGCCCTTGACTGAATCATACTCAATCTGGTATGGTTTCAAAGATCTGGCTATGATAAACACGTTAGTCAACAAAACTACGCCGTTCAAAATGATGGCGCACAGGCGGCAGAAGGCACGTCGGTCTGCCAGGGCGCATGGGGGCGCATTGGACTTAAATGGGTTAATCTGATTCTGGAAAATGAATTTAGTTGAATAGAGAGTCTAGAGCTTTATGTGTAACAGTTGTTCGAAGCAGAGGATCGGGTATCGCAGGAGTAAATATTGGAAATATCTTGAAACAGCTCTCGAATATTTCTAGGTGCATGTCTGCGTCCATATTAGCTGTTAGTTCATAATAAGAAAACTGTAGCGGTCAGACGCCGGCATCGAAAAATAGAGGAATTGCATGCTGATTTAGGTCAAAAATAAATAAGGCAGAGTGCTCGGTTTTACAGCTTGAGAAGCTTATCAAGATATGATTTACATGCTTGGCCTCAAGCTCTCAGACCACAAATAAAGTGTAATAAGAGATCCATAGATAGAGTGCGTTTTTGAACAAAATGTCTTTGAAGTTTTTCTTTGAGGTATTAAACGTTACTGATTTTTTTATTTCTATTTATTTTTTACCTGGTACTGTATTGTACCGTTTTTTTCCCTTCCTTATCTGTATTTCAGTTTTTTTTTCTTTTCTACCACTTTCAGTATTTTCTTTCATTTTATCTTTTCGTTTTTCCACCCATTCGACCCGACAGTGACTGGTCCCGATAACGCGAATCCTCGACAAAACTCGAACCTCCCGCTAACTCGAAGGGATCTATTTTTTCCATCAGGGGCGAGTTGCTCGAAGTGTGGTTAGCGCTAACCTAGGGTTAAATACCATGATAACCTATAGGTTTTAATATAAGTTAACCAACGGTTATCGCTAACCGAGCTTCGAGCAACTCGGCCCAGGCCATTCTCTCTACAATTTTGCCCTCGGTAACTCGAACTCCGGCTAACTCGAACCTTTTCTCGTTTCCCTTTTCCTTGTCAGATTCAGTAAGGCTTAGTCCAGGTTGACTTTCTCGTCACATTATAAAATACTTATTGACTGAGTTGCTCAAGCCGAACGCGAAACTATTTGGTTGTCGGTCATGGCAGTTATAATAACTGAAAATTTCCTCCTTCTATTTCCTTTACCTGATGAACTAAGATTGAGAGTTCGTGAAGTTCATACTAGGAGCAATGACGAAGTCAAGTTCATTTACATGGAGGAAATTTTCTTAGCCTACTACGCAGATTTCCTCTGGCTCGACACGCAACCTTTCTTTCCCAAAGATGAAATGAAATATTGCGTGACTAGCCATAAAGAATGTCTGCGTAGGAGGCTAACGTTTTCTCCAATCCCCAAAACTTTAGATTTTTTCTTCTACGTAAGTTGATGACGAAAACTGTTTTACATATGCCAATAATGTTGGTGGGGTGAAATGTTTGGTGGGCAACATAATCTTCCGATCATCGGATGTTTGATGCAATTAAATTATTCCTCCCACGTAAGTAGGCAAGTAATTTTAGTTATCTATATATTGCACAAGAGCAAAGGCTCGTTTAAATGCAAATGTACTACGTAGCGTGAACTCAATCTCAAATCAGCCGTAAAGCCTGTTGTTATCCGAAATAACTGATCAGAAGCACTTGCTTGGCTTTCAACAACGCCAGGTAACCTTGATCGACCTACACGAATTGATAATATGCTGACGCGCAGGGGAAACCCCCCAATGAATCTTTAATAAACTCAACGGAACTTAAAATAGCCGGCTGACAACGAAATTCATCAATATTCTACGTGATAACTTCAATGCTGTCTTCCCTGCTCAAATTTCTCCGTCGACTCGACTGTCATCAAGGATCACAGTGTTCCAGATAATATTAGGTTTGTGTTAAGCTCAGTATCACCCGGGAGTATCAATGAAAAGGATCGGTTAACTTCCGAATTCAAGGTTACCTTCTATTCACAATTCTGGTAAAATATTTTTCATTTTTTGCAGGTTAATCAAGGCAATGTTTCTGGAATTTTTGTCTGTCCTGATGCTGGTATGTTACTTACATTATTCTTTATTTGCGCATATGGTAGTTTTTGTGTTGCTGTGATAAGGAGTTTAATTAATTAAAGGACCACTAAAAGCGCTGGGCTTCAAAATTCTGTCGAAAGTCAGCCAGACAATCTGACCCAAACGGTTCACTTTGGCAGACAGTTGGCCGCGAAGTCACTTTTGACTGTGAAATATCCTTATGGGCTATACCTATACTATAGCGGGTAGCTCTTGGGCCGGCACGAAAACCATATCGGATAGGGCTTTTGTTCACAAATAAACCGCTGATTTCGGGCGATTTCTGTAACGGAGCGAAGCTGCGCCGCGTCGATCTTTAAAGGAGCTACGTCACGCTATTTTAGCATATTTTTAAAGCTCAAAATATGTCTTGCGGTCAATTGAGATCCAAAAATAATGGTCTAGTTTTGTTATTTAAGACTGTTATGACACTAAAACTGTTTCATGTCGTCTGATGCTACCAATGCGGCAAGGATGGAAATGGATTGAAACTTGAAAAGGTTGGGCCAACTTTTTCAAGTTTTGATGCTATCTCGACAAAAAAA
This sequence comes from Galaxea fascicularis, assembly GCA_948470475.1. Lineage (NCBI taxonomy): Eukaryota > Metazoa > Cnidaria > Anthozoa > Scleractinia > Euphylliidae > Galaxea > Galaxea fascicularis. Next base: position 28,980,899 of record OX419335.1, on the reverse strand, counting down.
CAACAAAAACCTTATTATGGGTTGCTCTCTTTGATAAAATTAATTTGATATCCACCTCATAGTTTATCAGGAACATTGTTTGTATAAATAAGTAACGGTTTTTGGAAAGAATTGATCCAAAACCACAAAATCGTCGTGACATTGCTCCTTTAAACTGAATCGTCACCACTTTTTCCAGTTCTCGGCCGTTTCTGTTCATACTGGGCCGTAGTATTTCATATCTCATGATAAGCTATCCGAGACCTTGGTGAAGAACCAGCTAGAACCGTAGTACAAAAGGGTACTTATTAAACGTGTCTTTCATGAAACCGAGGTATGTTCACTGAAAATGTCATCATAAGCACATTCCTGAAGTATTAGGCCATTTCCAAATTACCTCGGGTCTCTTTTGGTGCTCATCCTTTCATATGCAAATCAATTTTACATACCGTCATTGACGAAAAATGTAATGCGCATGCGCCACTCATGAACTCGAGTGACAGCTGACGGCTTTCCTGCGATGGTATTGGCTTGGAGATTAATTAACAAATGGTAAACGCCATAGCGTGTACTATTGAGTTATGGATGCACTTGGGAGTTTTGCTAAGCACTCAAGAAGCTACAATAGAGTGGCACTCGGCTATCGCCTCGTGCGACTCTTTCGCGCTTAGCAACCTCCCGCGTGCATCCATAATTCACTAGTACACGCTATGGCGTTTACCATTTGTTAATTGGTGGATGCAATTCCTTGAAACCTGTGTCGAGAAATGTTGTATCGCGAGGAAAGGTAAAGGAGGAAAAGGTGGGTGATTTTCACGTATTTGCTTACTGCAAGTTTCGTGCACAACGGTGCACAAAGAAATTACAATGAGTGAAAGTTTGATTTCCAGGGTGCGTGTATGTATGAAATTCGATTTCTATCGATTTCAATCGAAACATGGCGAGCTACATTATACAATTTCGCGGATCTATTATAACCTAACAGATTTTAATCTCGACTGTAATAGAAAACTGCAGTAAAGCAAAATTACTCGTGATATTTACAGGGTTCGTGCTAAATTTTATTGCTTTCCTCTTGTGTGCAATAAGGACTGAAGGGGATTTTGATACTTTTGACAATTATTTTTTGCCCGGGGGTGGGGATTTTGATAATTTTTTTCAGAAAATGTCAAAATCCCCACCCTATGCCCGATCCCCCCCCCTCGGGCTTGACACTGATAGGTGCATAATGAAAACTGCTTGAATTTTTTTTGGATGGGAAATAGTATAGGATTATATCAAGGGCTTGGTTTTCTTCAGATCCTCTTTCCATGTACTTATATACAAGCCTTTTGTACCCTTGAAGAACTTTGGATCTGTTTAGTATGGTTGCGTCCCTGTTTTTGAATGATTACAGACTTTGATAATAAATCTGTAAATTTAATGTTCCATTTGAGGTTGTGTCTCTTAAAAATGCACTTTACATTAAGGGGAGCCTCTTTAACGTTGCTGTTGACCAATGAAACATTTCAATACATAGTGCAAGGCAAAGTAAACTTGCTTTAGACACTCCTTGAAAACTCAGGTTTTGGTGGTTGAATACTCCTTGAATGAGGCCCAGTTATGGGGTGGGGGGGGGGGGGGTTAGTCATCCCTTATCCCTAAAATTCTGGGGACAATTATCCCTTATCCCTAAAATTAATGACACTGTTATCCCCAAAACTACTTATCTTTGGAATTTGACATCTGACCCATCTTTGGAATTTGACATCTGACCCATCTTGAATTTCATTGATACATTTCAGTTGTAAACTCTTTCCTGTGATGGTGTCGAGGCTTTCAAAACTTGGTATATGGCTTTTATCACTTTTAAGCTATGTTTATCCATAAGGGTTTTTCTGCAAGGGTTTTTGGCAAACAGAATCCATGATCATTGATGAGGTTGCTGCGCACAACATGTATCAGTCTGGAAAGGGAAATGTGTTAATTTTCCTAATTGTAAGGAAATGGGATCAATACTGCCGTATAAAGTGGCTGCCAAAGTGCCCTTCAGGCAGGTACAGTTTGCCAGCCCAAGAGTACAATTCACTCTGTAGTAATTTTTTTTCTTCACTTCTTCTTTAGATGATTTTTTTTTTTGTAGCTACCTTCCCTTGCATGAATTTTTTTCATATTTTCCCTATCCCCATCACTTTTCTAATTGTCCATCCCTTAAATAATTTCATTTACACAACTGTTTGCAGATTACTGTTTCATTAGCAATCCATGTCTTTCACCATGCAGTCATCATGTTAATTCAAGTTTATCAGCACTTGCTTTTCAATCCAACACTTACTACACTTCCACCGTTTTACATACAACATCCAGAGTTGTCACTAGTTTTTTGAGTAGATGGATGAATCAGATAAAAGTATGTGGCTACAAAGCACAAAGCTCACAAAGGTAATTTCCCGCATCCTGGAGCAAAAGTAGCTGGTGCGAAGTGGTCTGACAGATGGCAGAAATCTGCTGGTTACTGCCTCCTAGTGACAACCCTAACATCTAAAAATTGTCTTTGTCGTGCAAGTTAAGCCAGCAAAATAACGTCAATGGGAATTGATTAAAATCGATAACCTTTCCTAAAAATTTTTGTGATTATTGATTTTTATCGACAAATTAAACTAATCGATTGACAAATATTGACTTCTTGACAAGCTTTCTGATCATTGATTTGTATCGATTTGTAATGCCCTGTACAAAAGCATGTATGCAATGATAATTATCATAAATTTTTACTCTTATGTGTGGTAAAAGTACTAGGCTTAGGAATAAAAGTGACTATGACAGAGCAAAAGCATAAGCAATGTATGAATCAACTGCAAATGTTGTAAAGTTGAGAATGGTTTTATTCTTGACTTCAATCAATCATAAATATTGTAAACTACAAACCTTGACTTCAAGTCATGAGCGGTATTATTTTTGACATCACACTGATAATGATAGCATCTGATTGGCAATAACAACAGACAAACAAATGGTTTCAGTTTTTAGCATTGTTATAGATGAACAGTTTTAACTACAATTGCCCATTCTGAAATTCAAAAGGGAACTGGGGCGAGTTTCAAATTTTGAAGTAATCGATAAATTGACACCATCACATGAAAGATGACATTGAGTTTAGTCGTTTGACCAAGTTTGATTCTTTTAGGTTGAACAGAGACCAAGTTATAGACCTTGAAACATAGCTCAAAATCCATACAAACGTTCCTAATTTTGAGGCTGCGTCCCCAAAAACCATGGCTCAAAATCCATACAAACATCTCTTAAATTTTGTGACAGCGTCCCCAAAAACCATGGTTCAAGGTCTATAACTTGGTCTATAACTTGGTCTATAACTTGGTCTATAACTGTTCAACCTAAAAGAATCAAACTTGGTCAAACGATAAAACTCAATGCTATCTTTCATGTGATGGTGTCAATTTATCGATGACTTCAAAATTTGAAACTCGCTCCAGTTCCCTTTTGAATTTCGGAATGGCCAATTAGCCTCAAAAGTTTGATTTTTTAAAACGAGTTGCTGTGAGAGACAATGTATTGCTAGCATTTCTATGCTGCAGCTGTTAAAAATATTGTGTTTGGCAAGGAGTTGTTGCTCTTCACAACAGTTTTCCAAATTTCAATCTCTTGTAAACTTACCAAGTGGAGCTGGTCAGGCTAAAGCCGTCTGGACTTTACCCTGCTTTTCTTCAAACAATTTTGTGTCCCAGTTTTGTGAACACCAGGAGAGAAAACAAAGAGTTTTAGGATTCAAATGAACAAAAAACATAAGCATTTTTTAGTCCAAACCAATTTCAGATGAAACTGATGAAAGCATAAAAGAATTCACAGTGGGTCGAAAGCAAAAAAAGTTATGAAAAAGCAAAGAACAATGTAAATGTTTCTTTGATGTTTCTCTGAGAAATTGGAGAAATAAGACAAGTAAAAAACATATCTTATGCTAAGCTAGACAAACTGCCAAGCAATTTTGACAAATGATGGTATAAAAGACAAAAGAGTTCAAACCTGCTGACAGTTTACAGTAGTCAACAATCACTTGAATGTAGAGCTACATAATTGCCCTCATTTCACACAGATGCAAATCCTTAGGTGCCTTGATAGTTTTTTTACTGTAACTTCTCATGTCCATGGAATAAGATTCTTCAATTAAAGAGTTTTAGCAGTAAAACATCCTCCAGTTACACTGTAATGTCCGAAGACAGCCCCTTTGCAATCTTGCCAAACCATAAATTATGAGCTTTTCTCTTGCAGACCCCAACACCATAAAATAGCAGCCAACCAATCCATTTCACTGCTCTTAACATCCCTGAAATGCTGATTTCTTACCAAAAGTTATTAAGTTAGATGGCTACATGTGCTGTTGTTTACAGTCTCTGTATGAGGATCTCAAATTTTTTCAACCAAGTGTGACATTTTCTTGACAGCTCTTTGACAACTTTTTATCAGATTTTGAAACATGCACATGGACTTGAGTTTCCTTGACTTAGGGTTTCAGTCCCTTCAATAAAAGATCATAAGTTTCTTCTCTTGTTGTCTAATTCAGCTTTCTATTTTATTTTCCTGCCAAAAAGCCCAAGTTGCCCACATCTCAAGGATCACACTTCACTCTGGCTTATATTGAAGGAAGGACTTTTTTTTTTTAGTTTTTACCATGGTAGTTGTGTTTTGTAAGTAATGTTATCCCTATTTTAATATAGTTTTATATTGTAATTATTTTCACACGACCCCACAAGCCATGTGCTTTAAACCCTATCGTGTTTAAATAAAGGATATGTATGTATGTATGTATGGATGGATGTACAGTGACAATAATCAAAATTGGACTATCATGTATGGGTGACCAGATATTCTTACCCATGGTGCTCCGCATGCATGGAGCTCCACTATGGTGATTTGGATGGTGGATGATGCTGATAATGACTGTTCATAGTTCATGATTATTTTTAGGTATCCCATACCTGCGCAAGTCTGTATTGTCAGAATTGTACTGCTGAACACATCAGAATCATGAAAGATGCACCTGATGAGTGTGATATATGCTGGCCTTGCAGTTTACTTGAATGTCAGGAGGGAAAAGGATCTTCTGTTGCCTGTGGAACATCGGTGCCTCTTGGTCAGCAAATTGAGTGTGTTAATTGTGTACATGGTGCAAATTTCTCGCATATTGTTGGCAGTGAGCAATGTCAGCCTTGCGGGCTGTGCACTGGTGTTAATGAACAAGTACTTGTAGAGTGCACAACTGAAAGTGATGTCCAGTGTGAATGTGAAGATGGCTTTTACCGGAATATGACAACCAAGGAATGTCTACCTTGTGCTTCTTGCTGTACATTTGACAGCAAAATTAACATGCATTGTAGAGAAGACGATGGTGAAATTGAGGCAAAATGCAAATTTAAAGAGCTTCAGCCATCTAGTATCTGCTTATCCTTTTCAACAACAGCTCCAGAGGTGCAAACACTTTATTTGTCGTCATCTCCATTCCTGGTGATTCCTTCATTTATGCGTGCCACCCAGATGCCCCTTCTGGATGTTACTTCACTTGCACCAGCACCTTCACAAATTGTACAGATCAGGGTTACAGAGGCAATTGTCTCATCTACCAGATCCTCCAACGTTTTACGAGTCTCAAACATCAATACTGAAAACTCAGCTGATGAGGAACAAATGTCTCCCCTTAACATGGTCCTCCCATGGTTGGTTTCTGTAGGCATGTTTCTGCTGATTGTTGGCTGTGTAAAGTGTATCATAAAATCTAGGTCACATCGTTACCACATTGGCCCTAGTTTCGTTTCTGCTAGTGGTGACTTAGAAGCTGCCAAAGAGGAGGAGGAAGAAGGGAGAGAAGAAGTAGAGAGAAAGCCTAGCAATCATTCTGGTATCAGTGAACCATTATTAAATTATAAGTCCCAAGCAGCCACCAATGCAGAATGCAAGAGGAAAGACTCTTTGATTGTGAGGGCAGGTACTCAGTCAATTATTTACCTGCCAGAACAGAATAGGGAAGATATCAAACTTGAGAAAGGAATTGCATCATCTCTTGACAGTGCACACAACAGTCAAGGTACGTAAAATTAACTGAGCAGATCAAATGGTGTGTTATGGGTAGTAAATAGCCCTGCATGGTTCACTGACTGATTGCTATTGTCCAGTTATATTATGTGTTCACAAACTGTACACACAGTGCCTGTTAGTCAAGTGTTATCAATCTGCACTGAGCAAACTGTCATATCCACATTTAGGTTGTGGTGTTAAATGTAATAAAGTGGTAAATTTATGCTTGCTATCTTTATTTAACACTTAAAGAAAACAAGATAAACAGTGGTTTGTCACTGCAAACAGCTGGAGACATCTCCTGTGTTACGTTCAACATTTGACTCAATCAACAGGCAAAGTTAATTGCTTGGTTTGGCTCATGTGAAGTATACATGGTGTGTAACCCATACCTATAAGAATTTCCTTGTGTCTAACAAATGTCACATCTTTGGTTGATGTTCTAAATAGGTGATCAAAAGGGAAAATGCCTCTCCTATGAAAGAGATGATCAATCTGGACCTTGCTTTGAAGGTAATGCTGATCTTTACAAGTTGGAAGTACTGAGACTTTTAGTTTGGGAGTTTTTGTCAAGGGTTTCATACCTATTGCAGCAGTTTTATGGCTTTCTAATTTCACTAGTTAGCAAAAACAAATCGCTTACTATTGAGTGGTTCATTGGCATTACTCTGTATATCTAGTTACTAATATTGTTGCACGTAGCTCTTGTTGTACATCTGTGTGTGTGTACTTGTGGGTGCGCATTTCTATATAATTTTGGAGTAATTTGTAATCATCAGATGTAATTGTTTCGATTTTGATTGCTTTTTTTCCCATTTAGCTCAACTAGCTATGTGCTATTTCTAAGTGACTGTGCTCTTTTTATTTGCAAACATTCAACTTTAAATTAAGTTCTTTGTTTTCTTTTATAAAAATGTAATTCAAGAGCACAAATAAAGATTGTTATTGTTGTTTTGCTGATTTCCTTGGCTCATTGCTGGCTTCAGCTTTTCCAAATTAATTATTCTGAAATGTTTGATTTTGTCTTTCACTAATAAAAGACTTATCAAGCTCATCTTTTCACTCTTTCCTCTTCAGTGACTGATGATATAATCACTCTTTACTTGTTTATACAGGCTTCTTGTAATTGACTGTGGTTTATCTTGATGGTTGGGTGACTTCAACCTTGGCTTCATTTAATACCAACAGCTTTTTCTACCTCAGTCTATGCCTTTTTGGAATCTAATGTAGGTGCCTGTGCCTATAACAAGCATCATTTAATTCCTTACAGAAAATGTATTATTCAAAGTAATAAAATTTTACTCATGCAGTACCTCTCAGAACCATCTACTGTAGTCTTGATTATTTCCCAGCTCTTGCTATCTATACTTCTTCCACTTAATTGACACCCCTTAACACTTCTTAAGTTTACTTTCATTGATAGCTGTGCTGCATTGACTGTGATAGTTGTCCTGGCTTACTTGTATCCAGTGCTTACTCAGGGTGGTGAAATCTAAACTACAGTGGCTGCATGTTATGCAGCTCTCAAAAAAACTCATATATTTTCGCTTTTATTCTCATTTAAAATGTGTGAGTCCCAGTAAAAGGTAGATTAGCAGTGTGTTTGTTGAGGCCAGTTCAAGCTTTGATGTCTTGAGTAAACAAAAATGATGGAGTGAGGTGTGAATTCTAATAGCAACTTGCAATTTATTGATTATGGAATTTGAACCAGCTGACCCCCAGTCAGTGCATAGGATCAGTAGCACAATCACCATACCCATTCTGGTAACATTGCCCGAAAAAAATTTAAATTTGTGGCAAAATCACTTCTTTAGCTTTATTTCATGCTCAAACTCTTTTTCTCTGAACTTCTTTACTCTTTCCCCCATTACTGCCTCGTTTTTTCCATCTTCAAGGCAATTTTATTTTCTACTCTTTTTGTGAGCCCGCTTAAGCTGTTTGCTGTTTCCATGTTTGCTGAACACGTGCTTTCCTAAGTCGGCGTTTTTCTCTAGCAGCTGCAGCCCTCTTCTCTCTATTTTTCTCGTTGTACTTTTGGTTCTTTTGTTTATTCGTTTCGTTCTGTTTTCTTCTCCATTCTTCGATTCGAGAGAGCTTTTCTGGCTTGTTTTAATTTCGAACTCAGACGCGGTATTTACGGAGTACTCAATTCCCGATAAATCAAATCCCATGAAAAATGTCTCAGACCTCCCCTATAACATTTCATGAAAGTTTACTAAGCTTTTTCTTCGACACGAAAGCATGGCGTCTTTACGAAGCAAATTGCGGATGGCTTCTTCGCCCCGCTTTCAATATGGCGTCAGCTTTGCAGAAAACGTAACGACTGAGTCGGAAAGTAATATTATGGCCTTCTTTAGAGCTTTGAAGACGAAATTATGGCAATAACAAGAGAAACTTATGAGCATTCAGATTTGCTCGGTTCTAGAACCTGGTTGTACCTTGTTTGGATCATGACGGTCAAGAAGAAGGTGAGTTTTCGAAAAATGCTATTGCGTAATCGTGTTTCAATAAAGCGTTACGACTTGTTTGAGTTATTATTTCTCCGTTTTTTGGTCGATGATTGTGACTGATTTTTTCCAATGTTAAAATACAGCATATGAGCATTCAGTTGATATGTTTTTATTCCCACAGATATAAACTTCAGCCCTACCGTGAACAACAACTTGGTGAACGGCTAACTTCTACAACGCAGCGTTACAGGAAGCATACTCAAGAATGATGATTCCTTTTAATGTGTTTTAATAAACTTGAAATGTTGTAGTTTTGCTCAAATGTAGTGTATATTGTGTGTTTGCACTGGCTATAATTCGTTTGTCCATGGGAGCTTCCTTTTTTGTCAAAAATGTTTTTGAAAATTATTACCATGAAGATTGTGTTACGCGTTACATGCAAAATTTGCTTATTTTCCCACCTTTTCCCGTTATTTTCTCAAATCTAATAATGTGGTTTACTATTTTTACACCTTTCTAGTAACAAACAAAGTGTACCTTAGCTTTAAGCAAAAATCTGGCTTTACTGAAGCCATTAAACAGAAAAAATCAGTGAAAGTTTACCTACCACCCCCAAATGGGTATGGTGATTGTGCTACTGATCATAGACAAAATCCATTACAGTTCAGAGTTGACTCTGAGCTGGGCCACTGATCATTCTTACAGCTTTACTACTGTACAAAGGTGACTTTTTGCAGCCTTTGTCAGTTGGAGGCCAACATCCCTCACTTCAATTTTTTTCGGCAGACTAGCTGGCTTGAATTGCATACATGTTTAGTCATTTGCTACCTGTAATTTGCCTGTTGATGTAATGATCATCATGCTGCTACCCACCTCACTGTTATGTCAAGTTTTTGTGAATTTGCATGTTTGTTGATTGGGGTATGTATGTATGTATGAATTATAATTTTTTAAATTTGTGCTTTTAATGTTTTATTATGATCAGTTTTGTAGATTATCAAAATTCTTATGTACCATTTGTATTTTAATGGTCTCTAAAATCCTGTTACAATTTCATATTTTCATTGTTTTAACCATCCTGGAACTTTTTCTTTCAAAAATTACCAGCAGTACCACTGTTCTCCATCCTGCTCTCCACCAGAAAGAACACTTGTAAGACATGCAATTCTATCTCAAAATAACAAACTGTTGTGGTTTAAGCCCAAACTAATCCTTTAAACCCTCTTTTCGCCTCATTATTCCTCATGTAATTGGAAAAAATTCATTGCAGCGGACTCTCAATCCTGAGGTAATTGACCAATGTTTTTATTCAAAAAAAATTATTTGATTCATTGGAGCTCTTTGTTGTTGTTTTATCTACAGTAGGACAACAGCCTCAGTGTTACACCAATGATTTTGAGGAGGAACCAGTAAACGTGACAGTTGATGAAATGTCAGCTTCATACCTTTTTGCATTCAAGTCTGCTTCACCATCAAAGGATGAAAATGCATCCCTTTCCTTGACCACTGTCAGTTCAAGGGGCAATGATCAAAGATCCAGATTTCTACCTAATGATTCAGAAATAGGTAAGTTACACTAATGGCATTTGTTGTTATTGTTTAGTGGGTTGCCTGTGTAGTCCATGCTACTAGGGGTTTCTGGGAGTAAAAATGCCAGATGGTGGATTGAAAGCATGTATGTGTGTGTTTTTCTGTGATGTATGTGCAATCCACCTGCATCAAGATACAGTCTGGAGTGCAGATATTACATCATTTCTGGTGTAAATTGTGTTAATTGGTTAATAAGAGTGGGCCAAATAATATTGCACTCGCCAGATACCCCCTGTAATGTCCTTATTTTTTCGTGGTGTTTATTGTACGCACAACTCTGTCAATGCTAGACTATTTAATATTACAGATGATTTAGTTTTTCCAAATCGTTTCTTCTGTCATCTCGGCATCTGACTTGCAGTCAGAAACCACTCCCTCATCATCATCTCTGACATGGCCATCCTTTTTGCATCGTAGGCGACTTCCTCTTTGGCCTTCTCCTCTTGCTCAGCAGACAAAGATTCACTTTCAATCCTGAAGTCAAAATAATTGATAAACATAGCTTACAATTCTTACTTTACGAGTAAAGTTCTTCGTGATTGTGTGTGAGGGTCACAAGTTGTTGTCTCCATCAGGTCTTGTTCTCAGCGGTGCAGTTTGTTAATGATCAGCAGTATCATGACTATGATTAGGTACCTCATGTAATTATAACTTGAAACAGAAGCCATAAGATCTTAGATATTATATGAAGCAGGAAATTTGCGTGTGTATATGCCAGGTTTCTAAATCTTTTCAATGTGAAAAGTACTAGTATATTCACATTTAGTTTATATTTTGTCACAAAAATCAGTTACAGTTTTATTTTCCTGAAAATGAAAATTCCACTCGCCAAACCGGGCGAGTAATCTACGACTTCTACTCGCCCAGTGGGCTTGACACTCGCATTGGCAAGTGGGCAAGTGCTAAATAAAAACCCTGATATACCCATCATGTATGTAAGACTGCTTTTTCAGGAAACATTCATTACCACTGACCAGTGCCAGTTAATTATTGTCAAGTTAATGCTGTATACCTTAGTGTGCTGTATCAGATCTGTTTACAACTCGACCACAAAAAAATAATTAACCCACGTTAACATATTTATTGTTGTGTCATGTTTAGAGATACATCACAAAGATCAAAGAGAAGTCAGTATCCCTTCAGCTGAACCACCCTTGCTGCCTGCCAAGGAGAACCTTGGTTACTTGACACATATCAAGGATGTACCACATCCTGTCATCTGTGATCTCTGTATGCTACTTGATGAAGAAAGAGACATAGATGGAAAAGACTACAGAATGTTTGCTAGTGAGTTAGGACTAAAACCTGTGAGGATTAGATATCTCAAAGATCAGAAGCAGAGCGGCAGAAGTCCTTCTCGTATACTCCTAATGCAAGTGTTTTTATGTATGGAAAACTCTGGGACCCTTAAAGATCTTTGTGCTATGTTCAAAAGAATGGGGAGATATGACCTAATTACAGTGATAGATGAGTGGGTTCACAAGAATTCTTAAGCAAAATGTTGTTTGTACAACAAAATGAACTTAAGGCCAGCTGGATCTGGATATTGTTCTTCCAAGAACCACAAGTCAACAAAGGTCCTCATCTTTTAACAGTGTTAAAAGAACTGATTAACAACATCAGTCATGCATTGCAGAATCATGCATTTAGCAACTCAACCATTGAACAATGTAGGTTGCTTAAGAATGCTCTTATCAAGAGGTCTGGTACTGGTTAGTTTCAGCAAAATCTCATGGAATCTATGCTCTGCGACATAACGGACTGCACACGGACCCATTTCAAACTCTGGATCTTGGTGTTAGGCTAGGCTTGATTGGTTAGAAGTGTCCCAAGTTCAATTCAGCATCATAGCAGTCAAATAGAGAGTAAAGTTGACTCACCAAATAGAGTGCACTTAGTGAGTAGACTGGAATGACAGAATGAAGAATAAAGAACGACAGTTAGAAAATTCCTAGCAAGTACCCAGCAGTTTAGAATAATTATTACTTGCATCAAAATGTGTCTTTTTTCGTTCAATAGGAATTGGCAAAAAGCAGTTGTGGAAATATACATGAATTTCCCTGTGTTTGTGATAGGTGATATGGAAAATCTTTGAGAAGTTGACTGTGTTGTTTAGAGTAAAGC
>OX419335.1:28956190-28963690 GCA_948470475.1 Galaxea fascicularis | reverse complement strand
GCTGTCGATGTTTCATACAGTTGACTCCCGAGAACTAGAACCTCGATGCAACTCGAACCTCTCGCTAACTCGAAGGGATCTATCATTTTCCCTTCAGGTGACCATTTTCTCTATAATTTTATCCTCGGTAACTCGAACTCCTTCACTCGTTTCCCTTGAAGACCCTTGAAGGTTCGAGCTATCGGGAGTCAACTGGTTTTTGTTGATAATCCAAATCGACAATCACAATAACCCTTCAGGAACATTGATTGTTCATCGGTTGTCGTAGACGATCAATTTAATCGATTATTGTTCAGGCCCGCTCCAAGGACAGATTTGAGGGCTGTTTCAAGCGCTCTCGTCTTTTCAGTAGCTTTTTTGCCACTCGTAACAAGAAATGCTTTATTCTTGTTTGCACTGTATGAGTAAATTGTTTACAAGACTGCACTATTATTTTAATGTTTCCATCGATACTTGAAATAAATAGAAAACTCAAGGTTTTGTTTTCTTTTCAATTTCTTATTGAATTTGCTGAGATAAGGTACCAAAAACCTATCGACACTGCTAGATGGAGCACCTAAAACCTAATAAAATGGCGAAGTCTGAGAGTGACAACCTGAAAAATAGGGAAAATGTGATTCTACAAACAAACGAATGCAAAATTTTCCGACAAAGAGAAGCTTCAAAGTACGAAATTAGCATAACTCGGCAATGTCAAACGAATATTCCTCCACAGAACAATTCGCGAACGAGAATACATTAAATTAACAGATACGACTCTCAAACTTGGCTATTTTACTTCCCCAGATTTTCGTTATATTGAAAGACGAAAAATACCCGTGGAGGGGTCTAATGACTTTTGCCTTATCATTGTATTTCATAACGTTTTTTCTTCTACGGCATTTTTTATTGACTGCCAGCAGTCAAAGGTGAGCGTGCTACAGTAGCATTAAAGGCAATTTCCTTTTTTAAAACATGCCAAGTCAGCACACTGGCTTTGGTACGTGCACAAATGCACACAGTTTCAAAGGGGTTTCCCCTAATTAAGATGCAAAGACCGGCATTTGTATGACTGCTTTTGATAAGTTTCATCCATTCTGGAGAAATCGTTGGTCCATAGCTCTCGCCACTCAGTACACTTGTCGTTATTTTAAGTTTTATTCTTGTTTTGTTTTGGATTTGTCAAGTTCAGCGGAAGAACCCTCCAACAAAAAAAGGTGGTTAAAAAAATTTACAAAGTTCACTCGATCACATCAAAGACTTCTTTGCATCGAAATGAAACCATTTATTCCGATTTTTGATTTGTTTTTCAGGGGGATGCAACTTTCCGAAATACTTTTCTCGTCGTGTTGCAAGATAATTCTTTATTCAAGTTTGGTTGCGTTGGTAAGTTGAATTGTACATGTCAAATGCGCAGCACTCTGGCTGCTATCACTTGAAACTAATCACTGTTGGTACAGTATATACGTTACGTATGGTCTCTTTAATATTTCTGCAGTTAGCGAAAGCCATATTTTGTTGGTTGTTCGATTCCAGGTTAGAATTTGAACAGAGTTTACAGATCATGAAAAGATACCGGGCGACATAACTTCGGGCGAGATGACTTCGGGCGACTTAACCGTAAAGGCCCGTTTACACAGGCGAACTCGATGCAATTTTTGTCGCCCTAAATTTGCATCAAGTTTCAAACATATTCGAAACCTCTGCGATATCGCGGCGACAAATCGCGCGGAAAATCGCACCTGGTTTACACGTGCGATTTTGAAGTTGCAACTTTAGCGCGACAAAAATCGCCTGTGTAAACCGGGCCTTCAAAGCTTACATCAACATCCAATTTTCTCGTCAGTATGGCGAGAGATTATATAGTACTGAGTAATTCAGTTCGTCGTACGTGTTGTTCAACATGTCCTGTGTTTTTGAACGGCTGATATGCAAAGGTCAGATTTTATCCCTCCTGTAGTAAGCGGAGAGACAAAACGCCATTCATAAGAGATAAACATCTACCTGGCTGTTCGGTATCCGGTCAAGTCGCCCGAGAGTCATCTCGCCCGAAGTTATGTCGCCCGAAACTAGGTTAATGTCGCCCGAAATACTGAGTTATGACGCCCGAAATACCAAGTTATCTCGCCCGATATTTCATTGTAATTATATAGGTTATGGAACGTACGTTAATCATGAGCGAGATATCATGGGACGTTCATGAGCAATATCAGCAGTACTGTAATTCACTCGGAAGCGACCGATGTAGGTTAAGAGTTCTTCGCTTCCATAGAAAAGCACGTGTTATTATTATGGAACGTACGTTAATCATGAGCGAGATGTCATGGGACGTTCATGAGCAATATCAGCAGTACTGTAATTCACTCGGAAGCGACCGATGTAGGTTCAGAGTTCTTCGCTTCCATGTTCTCATCACATGACAGTCAGCCATGAAAGCGAGGTTAAAAATGTCAGACTGTGACTACATGTGTGCAGGCGTGAGGACTTAAATACAACCATCGCAGCACCTTATTTTACAATACACGACGAATCAGCTAAACTGCAGACTTTGCATGTGAATAACATGTATTGTTGTGTGTTTCGTTCTTCAAACGATGCCGCCACAAGAAGACGAAAGAGGTCAGGAGTGGCCGGGTATGCAGTCACTCCGACGAATCAAAGGGGGTGGGCTCCGGTGGGCTCTTGTTTGCTGGCTCTGAGGAGCGAGTTTTATCATTCGAACGTTGTAAGACCTTGTAACGGTACAATATTGTGATTGAGCTTTCTGATATTTTAATCCATTTATGTTGCCCTAGGTGTCTGTTGAAGTAAAATCTCAGTGCATTGAAAAAGACTGCATTGGGGATCACATACGTGTAGTTAATCCCACAACAGGGACATGCATCAGTTGTTATGCCTGCTTAGATTGTCACGTCGGCTCACCGTCAGTACCTTGTGGAGCAACCGTACCAGATGGCACAGCTATCGACTGTGATGGCCCACGGCTACGTCCAGAACCCTCCAAGGTTTCCACAGCTAGTTCCTCTGCCACAAGTCTTACTTCCTTGGTCACTTCATCAGTCCAAAGAAGCCAGTTGATTACTACTGCTCTAATTACAAGCAGCACACCTTCAGAGATCATACATCCAAGCAGTTCAGTTGCGCATCTTTCATCATCAACAGTTCAAACTGGTTCGTATACAGTGGTAACTGGAAAGACAAGAAATAAGCGAGAATCATACAACTCAAAATTAATTTATATATTTGGTTGCATATCTCTTGTTATCATTCTCGTCATTCTTTGGTTGATTGTTAGTAGATGCAGCTCCAATATACAATATCAACACCCCACTGGAAATGAACCTGCCAGCAACGACAAACAAAGTTGTGTGACTTCATCTGATCGGAGGATATGCCCTGTTACAAGTGTAGGTACTTTATCATGTCCTCAACTGCAGGAAGAAAATGTCAATCAGGATTTCCAGCCTGATGAAGCCCTTATTGATGAGATTCCACCATGTTCAGAGTCTAATACGGAAGGTGTGTTTTTGGTTCTTTTAATATTTCTTTCATCTGTTTCTCTGTTTGTTTTTCATTTATTTTTTAATCAATTTTTTTTGTCATAAATGCTAGCTAGCACCAGATGTACCTACATGTCATAGTTTGTGTTGCATAGGGATTGGGTAGGAAGTGTTATCAATGGCAAAATCTCTCATTTGTGTGTATCTTCATGATCTTTTGTGCCACATAAAGTGCACATCTCATTTGCTGGCAAAACTATTTGGTATATTGCTATGGTCTTGTATCCTTCAACAAACAACATGATCTTGTTTTGATTTTAATCATAGGAACTGGAACTGTGAATTGCTTTTAAAATAGTATTTACTACTAATAGTAAATTAGTAATTTTTAGCACATTAGAAACAAAGTAAAAAAGAAACCCTGGTGACTAAAATAGCCACTTGCACCCATCCATGTGTTCATTCACTTACAACCTGCTTTCCTCACAAACCTAAGTAAATGAGACTCATTCTTTTATAGTGTGGAGTGGTATGATTTTCATCAGGGATGTTAGTAGGATTCTAAGTATTTCGATAAATGGGTTGAAGTAGATGGTTACAGATTATAATGAGACCAAGTTAAAGCTCACAGATGTGGTTTCCTGTATCCTGGGGCAAATGTAGGTGATGCATAGTGGTCTGACAGCTGGTGAAAATCTGCCTGATACCAATTCCTAATGACAACTCTGCAAAATTTATTAATGTAAATTTGCATTGTCTGACATTCCATTTTAGAAAGTGAAGGCTTGGTTCTTGCTTTGTAATGGTTGTAACTGCTTAGCTGTTTTCTTGCATAATAATACACTTGAAAAAATTACTCGATTGTGATTGGCTGAGAGCAGTGCAGTTCAAGTGTAACAAAGTGCAGAAAGTGTAACACCAGTGCAAAAAAGTGTGACACGAGTGCAAATTACAACGAAGATTTCTGAAGTTAAAACAAAGAGACTCGAAGACTTCCGAAGACCAACCGATGTATTTCAAAGACCGCCGAATATCGTGCAAAACCTTCCGAAGATTTCCGAAGATCGCTGAACACTTCCGAAGATCACCCGAATGCTTCCGACGATTTCCGACGATCACCAGAACACTTCCGAAGATTTCTGAAGATTACCCGAACACTTCCGGTGATCTCCGGATATTTTCAAAGCTTCTCCAAGTTTCGGAAGATTGAGGGCAATGCCTTCTGCGTACCTCAGTAGTCAATGTATGGGCTGAAGCTTTATAAGTAGTCTATTTTTTCAAGTGTATTATTAATAAGTAATCACATGATTTTTCTCGTGCAATTTGGAATAAGTAAGCACTTGTAAATTTTTTCAAAGACCACAAATTGCACTTGCCCTACGGGCTCGTGCAATTTTGTTGGTCTTTGAAAAAATTTACTCGTGCTTATTTACTCCAAATTGCACTCAGAATCATGTGATTACCTATACTTATTGTTTATTGAATTCATAGAAAGAACAGAGAGAAAGAAATAATCAGTATTAGACTACAAAGGCTATAGATCGTTTTCAGTCACATGACCAGTGGCCATATTGGTTCAGTGAAATAAAAGAAAGTATTTGCATAAAAATAGAGTTCAATTCCCAGAGGGTTAGCCTTATGCACCAACATGGCCGCTGTGACGTCATGTAAAAACGATCTATTGATGGAATTTGGCCACAAAAGATATCAACAAACATGTTTTTATTGCATGAGTTATGTATCAGTTAAATCCAAGAACAGCCACTTCCTGCCACAAAATGCTCTGACCCCTTTTCCCCACAGGACAGTAGGGCTCAGAGCAGCAACAGTGCAGTAGCAAGATTTCTATTATCATTCAGTTCAATGAGGTACCCTACACTCATTGACAATACTATATATACCAACCATTTCTTTTCTCTCATAGATGAGCCTGCCTCTGAAGGGGAAAACCAGAATTTAGAGTCAGTCAATGGTGTTTTGGTAGATCTTTCACCTGTGGCAGGCCAGCCAGCAAACAGGAATAATGATCCTCCAGGCCTCAACAACAGCACCTCAGTTGTGGCTTCCAGTTTCAGCATTCTGGTACATAATCCCAGTAAGTGACAGGCTATATCTGGCAAAAATCAAATTGCAATATTTTTACTGTAGTATATTAATTATATTGGACGGATCATGCTATTTTCCAGAAACATTAAAACAAAACATTATTACTAATTTTTTTTGCAAAAAAGGGGAAAATAAATGAAGTTTTGTATATCCTACTAAATGTTGGGATAACAGGTTTATTTCCAAGTAAAAATAATGTGGCAAAATAACCATTCTGTTTACTTTGATAATGCTTGTGTGATTGACAAGGGTAACTACTGTGTCCGAAAAATACTAGAATCCTGGCATACTGCCAAAACAGTTGGCGCTGACAATAACTCAAAACCGTTGCCTAGACAATATTCCATTTTATTGTAATAATTTATTAGACTTCATCTGTGTCTTTATTTTATTCTACTTTTTAGCTTTTTCACATTTCTTTTGTATTCAATTTTTTTGCACCTTTCTTCATATATATATTTCCATTCCCTTGATTATATTTTTCATTCATTAAAAGTTATAGACTGATAGCCCAAAAGCTTTTGTTTTAAAGAAAAATTTCCAACCAGACAACGTTTTTTACCATTTTTAATATGAATTTTATTAAAAATCCGTTTTCAGGTTTCCAGCCATTAAGTCACCAGATAGTTCCACATCCCATTCATGTGTGGAATACCCAGCCTGGTGAGTTACAGTCTGGAAGACCTGCCACCTGGAAAGCCATTCCACAGATAGAAAAATATTCCACTAAGATGCTAGAGGTGCCAATTCCTCTTTTTGACAAGATCTGTCTTTCGCTTGATGTCAAAAGAACTGATGGCAGAGATGTCAGTTTACTTGCTCAGAAACTAATTGTAGGCTTTTCCATCAGGGATTTTGCACTCTTACAACAGGCAGCACAGATTCGTGCTACAACCACAACCTACATTCTTCTCACAGAAAATTTTAATGGGACTGTTGGTGATTTTGTTGACATAATGAAAAATATGGGAAGGGATGATATTATTTGTCTGATTAATCAGTGGAATGGTTGATCTCCTTCTGCTTTTGGCAATGATGTAAACAACACAGCAATATTATTGAATTAACATCCTTTCTGATTCTTCTAACCAGACCAAAGTTATCCTTTTGTTCTTTTTGGCAATAGAAGGGTTCATTATATTATAACCCTTAGGCTGGTTCTTGAAAACCTGGTAGGTTTGTATATATTATTTTGCAAGCCCTGGTAGGCTTGTAAGCCAGTGTTAGCTTTATTCAACCTCTCAGCCAAGGGTACTTTTTCTTTTTGTTAGAATGCTAAAATGTCACATTATTTTATTAACCAAACAATAGAAACAAAGCAAAAACTTTTCAAGATAAAATTGGCTCATCAAAAATCAATGTCCCCATTATAAGAAAATTTGCAAATTAGTTACCGTGTGTCCAAGATAGAAGATTAGCATGGAAACGTTCTGTATTTAAAATAATTTATGTGCCTTATGATAGTGGACCTATCTTTAAGAGAGGTTTTGTAGAGGAATTACTGTAAAGGGTACAAAATGGCATGTCAACTAGATGTACATGCAGGGCAATCGTACCTTAAGTTGACAGATTCATTTTTCAATCCTTACATAAGTTTTTAGAAACAGGTTTAAAGATTTTTCATATTTATGCCATTTTACAGATAAACCTATGTAGTGAATTGAAATGATAAGTAATGATGTGTTCTTTAAGAAAATATCCATGCCCCTAAAAACATGAAAGATTTGTTGTGTACAGGAACTTCAAAAAACAGAGGTTCCAATTTAGCGAGGTCTTTGTACAGGAAAATCACAAACTGAGGCCTTGCCATGTATCACTTGGTCAATATGGTAAGGGTGACTACCCCAGTAGGTTTAGATATTTTCTAAAACCACATTTAATTTATTACTAGTTGGAGTGATATTCTAGTATTGCA
>OX419335.1:28898690-28946190 GCA_948470475.1 Galaxea fascicularis | reverse complement strand
TGTTTTGAAGAAAGTAGCTTCGGGAGATTGTAGCGCTAGCTAACTCAAAGAAAAAAAAGAAACGTTGAAGCTAATAATGTGAACTTTATCTCAATGGCCAGGAGTACTGACTTTTGTTTCAAAACAACGTATGTATGATTTTGTGCTTCAGATCGATTGTATGTTGCTTTCAATGTTTTGTACATGGTTCGTGACCCTTTGGAAAAGTAGTTCCCCATGAAACCCCCCTACCCCTTGGAAATTCCAATGATCTTCTGTGGGGAGGGTATGGATATTTTTAATTTCTCATATATTTGTCTGTAACTTTTCCTGTGCATCTTTGGGAAAAATTACAGACAAATGTATGAGAAATTAAAAATTTCACTGGGCAAATTTTAGAGCAGTTAGGAACCTCAGATTTTCACATTAGAATCCTTTGCATAGTAACATCAGTTTCCAATTCATAATTTTTTTAATTTTTTCTACATTCAAGTCTTTTACAAGTTATTTGACATCAGAGTTCCCATATACACACTGCACATAGCCAGAAAAATTTTCCAACCAAGGCAATATTTTAAAAGATGCACTAGAATCGAAATTTACCTTTTTTGTGTTGTTGTGGCTGCTAATGCTACTAAATCTACTAAATACATCAGTGGAAAAAAAAAACAGGAATTTTCAACTGAGGTGAGTGCCTCGGTTCGCCTCATACTGGCTATAAGCTAGGTTATTTCTGAAGCGTTTGCCTACCCGTCAATATGGTGTCAGAAGCGATGACAAGGTCTATTAATCTGCAAAGATTTAAGCAATGATTGGCAACTGGTGTTCTTTCAAAGCCAAGCACTGATTTAATCTGTCCCTGCAAATTCCATGGGTGCCCACCCCACAGATTACTTGCATAGATGAGCAAGACTGTTGGCAGCGTTGGCTCGAGTTTAACCTTGCCTAAACTGCATTTAGCCACATTTGAAGGTTTGATATTTTGATAGTTGTAGATAAAAAATTATGGAATTGTAGGACTGTAATTCGATCAAAGTCGATAATCACAAGAAATTATGTAATTGGTTTTTATCAGCTTCCAATATTTTATGAAGCAATAAGTTCTTACTAAAACATTTGGTTATAAAAACGAGCGATAAAAAATGACAAAAAATGACAACGACGTTTCGACTGCTCCACAGTCATTTTCAAGTTGAAGTTCATGGATAAAAATTCCATATATATAGAATTTCTGAAACAATGGGATAAAAGATAAAAAGCTAAGTATTTATACATACGAACAATAAAAATAACAGAATGCAAAAATTAAGTGTAAATGAGAGGTGAAGAGAATGAAAACTATTGGAAGTGTTAAGCAAACAGCTTTGCGCGGATAGAATCACTCTGTTTGTTTAATTTTGGCTTAAGGTCCTGAACCAAAAACATTTCAAAAATCAAACAATCAAACTTGTTCAAGCACTTCCTCAGGATCCTAAAGTTCTTTGCAATTTCACAAGGCTCGTTTCCATGTTGTTTTCTCACATGGTTGCAGATTATGGATCATTTGTGTTCCTCCAAACGTTGATGTAGGTCTCGGCTTTACAAGCTGACATAATCTGTATCACACAGCTAGATCACACTTAAAAAAATATACAACATTTTGCTGATTGACAATTGGAGGTTTAGGTTCCTTAGCTTTATAAGCTCATCTTTAATGGATGTTGTGGCTTATATAAAGACAGGATAATATTATTATTTATGATGTACAGAAAAAATTTTCCAACTGCTGCAGTCATTTGTTTGCTCTTTTTTAACCTGTCCTATGATATTTGAGGAATCCTGTTGCCCTGCTTAAAGGGACTGTGTCCTGATTCTACGCAGGTGCAAGACGTCATCTGTTATGTCTCAAAGAAACAATTGAGGTGGCATTAGATTTCCTTAGCTGCTTTGAGAAATTGACTCTTGCATGTTTTGTGTGTATTTGCATAAATCAAGTTTGATCAAGATTGGCAACAATACGCAGTAGATAATAAGGAATTATAGGCTTTTTAAATTAAGTTCTTCTTAAGTGTGAATACTCAAGGAAACATTTTCTCATATCAGAGGCTTTGGTTGCCCATCACCGAATGGCAAAAAAACATTTTGAAGGCAAAAATTGCTAAAAAAAAATAATTCCACACATTCACCGAAACTGTTCGGAAATCATATTTCAATGTTAATATATGCAAATTAGTCTATGTCAACACAACTTCGCTTTCCAGAGAATTACCAAAGAGAAAATAATAAACAAAGAGCTTTTCCAGCCAAAAATTTTATTGGAATTATTAATAATTTTGTTGTTAGGAGAGTCTTAGGAGCAAAAAACTTTCGATTTCCTTGTGAGCATGGACACTAACGTGCTGTCTTCACACATGCTTCTCCTCTGTTGAAAGCCACCACTCCATCACAAATAACATGACTTTCTAAGCCAAAAAACAACCGTTACACTATTTCAGCTCAAATGGTCAGTCAAACAAGTCTCAAAAATAAAATCGATTGATTTACCGTCCTGTAACATCTTTTCTGGTCTCGTAAAATCTATTTCAAGACTACGATTTTAGTCTCAATCTTTTCCATGTATCATGGATCTCTTTCTTTCTGTACATTCTTCTGTGCTTTGAATTCCACGACTGCCTCTTCTGAGCCAAGTTTTCTGAGCTTTTCTGAAAGCTACCAGGAGAAAGTAGCCGTTGACCAGCGCCATAGTGCTTTCCTCCTCGCAGAGGTGCGTCCAATGGCATTGAAAATAATCCCAAAAGAAAATGATTTCAAAAAATTGAAACTGAATTGGAACAAAATATAATCTAACAATAAAATTCCAACCGTTTGAGCAAATGGAGATGTAAAATAACAGCAATGGGGACAGATTTCACGCCAGAAACATTATCACTCGCATCGTTTGATTTTGTGACAGGATGAACAAAAATCAAAATTTTGAGCATGCGCAGAATTAGGATACTGTTCCTTTAAACAGTTTGAATGTGTAAATTTTTATCCAAAATTGCAGCTTCAGTTGGTAGGGTTTGAGGAATGGTTGTACTTTTTTGTTTTCTAGGTGGTTCTTGTAGTTACCATGTTGAGCTTTGTAAACTGCAGACCACACAAGCCACGCCATGATGAAATTAAGAGAATAATCAACGATACCCACTCTTCTATCTGGGAATGTTCAGAGTGTCCTTTTGGGCATGGGTTAAGTGTACTGTGTGGTACCAGTGTTCCATTCAATGTGTCAATTGAATGTGTACCTTGTGTTTTGGGTGTCAATTACTCTGATACACATGATTATTCTATGTGTAAACCCTGCAAGAGTTGTAGTGATCACGAGAAACAATCTGGGCAGTGCACTGTGGAAGAAGATACAACCAGATGCCTGAAGACATGTGACAAGGGCTATTACTGGGATGACCTTAATAACTCCTGTCTTCCATGTAGTTACTGTTGTGGAAAAAATATCACACAAGTTGAAAAACAATGCAAGGATCCAAGCCTCCCAGTCATACATCAGTGTTGGCAAACTGGTGTCATTTGTCACGACAAGAATCCCCATTATGAAGACAAGTTATCCTCAGATCGTCGTCAACATCGAACTCTTAGTGTTGTGTTGGGCTTAGTGTTCAGTATCATTCTGGGTATTGCTGCATTTGGAGTTATCGTTGTGGTTGCTGTGATGTGGAAAAAGTTTGGTTGGCAAGAAACCAAAACCAGGCTTAAAAAGTGTTGCTGTTATTGTTGTGGTTTAATAAATTCCACCAATGCAAACACAATCAATTTTAATGAGGGTGATCGTGATGAAAGTGCTTTCCCACTATCTACCACAGAGAGGGAGACACATGTAGAGGACACCGAAGACAAGATAGGATCCTTAAACTCAGGTGATTTGTTCAATAGCCCTGGCTTAAGTTTCTTTGGAGAACAATGTGATGAACCCAAAACAAGCGCCACTTCTAGTAGTGTAGCCAAATATTTTATTTGGGAAAAGGATTATCTTTTGGATTAGGGAAATTATTATCATCATCATTATCATTATTGTAAAATGACATTTACTAACCTCACTTTTTAGGTCCAAAAACTGGTCCTTTTAAACAAAGGTACCAAGCAACAAGTTCCCTAAGGTAGCCTAATGAAGCAGACGTCCTGCCTCTGGTACATTTTGTCCGTAATGCTTTAACACCTTGTATAGGATTCCTGCTGTTCCTTGAAGAGTAGTTTCTTGAATAACCTCAATGGATGTGTCTACCCCAACGGACTTGAGTTTGTTCTCATTGTTTGGGGAATAGCTCCGAGTGCTCCCACTACCATCGGCACAACATTTGTTTTCACCTTCCACATCTTTCTGATTTCTCTGTCCAAGTCCTGATACTTCTCCCAGGGGTTTCATTATGGTTTTGAGCAGAGAGGCAATAACTTTTGACAGGTGGACAAATATGTTTGGATTTACCTATGTGTACGGCTCTTCATGAGACCCTGTTCTCCACTTTTTCCTCTTCCTTTGACCTAACTCAGCATCTTCAGGTACATGTACTGCTACATCAATCAACTGCCAAATCTTTTAATGTTAACCCTTTAACCCTTAAGGCAGGGCTCAAAATAGTTTTAGCTGCGTCATATCTCATTTCTGACCGCTCAGAATATTGAAAAGAGAAATTAAGTAATCATGGCCTATTAACCCAAAAATATTATTAAATGGATAAATTTTGTTCATTCGTGGCTCAGTGCACATAATGGCTGAAATCATCATCCTTTTTAATTTGTGAACGTAATTATATGGTTACAAAGAGACAAAATCTAATATTACAATTCAGGGGATTTCACTTTTTATTGAAGACAGTATACATTACCATTTAAAGCCAATATTTCTGCGCGGACCTTCTTTCCCTGCCAATTTACAGTCACCGTCAATCCTTCTCGCAACACTAAACCTTTTTCCACTATCAAACATGTCGGCGCGATTCCCGTTAACTTCTCTTCGGGGAAGGAAAACAAAGCCTTGAGAGGGCATCTACCCGTTTCTTTACACAGCTGTCTTAACGCCATTGCGAAGTACGATAAATCAATAGCCCTTATTCACGATGTCAGCCATCTTTGCGGGCGCTTAGGTGTTGTTGGGAAAATATTAGGGTCACATGGTCACTCAGGGGGCAAACAGTTGAATTCTCGGCAAATTCGCAGTTGGTTGTGATGTAAACAATGCTTTGTTAAATCCAGTTTTTGCGAATTTTTAAAGATTTCTGAATGCTTATTTACACTTAACAATATTTTACGTATGTATATACGACATTTTGTATTAAAATGTAGGAAAACGGGCCGGTGTGCCATTTACAAATGGGACAACGATCGAACATATCCGGACAGGCAATTTCAAATTTTACACTGCGTATGTGTTCCAAACTCAATTAAATAGTGTTTTATCCATTGTCAAATATCCCTTTAGATATATAAAGCTTGGAGGTGAAATATCCTATGTCATGGGTTTGCTAACACTGAAATGATAATGGAGCAAGCCTTTCATAAACTTAGTAACTTTGAAGCTTTTCTTGTTGATGAGCTGTGACCATTTCACTGTGCAATTCAATAAAAGTGTACTTCTCTCTCCTCGCCCTTATAAATGTACCTATGGCAAACAAAGACGTTGGGCTGAAACAATTTAACTTATCATTAAATGAAACAACTTACGGGACAACAAAAAAAAAAGAAAAAAGATTGCAGGAGGACTTACAATTGCCTGTCCGGATATGTTCGATCGTTGTCGCATTTGTAAACGGCACACCGGCCCGTTTTCCTATATTTTAATACAAAATGTCGTATATACATACGTAAAATATCGTTAAGTATAAATAAGCATTCAGAAATCTTTAAAAATTCGCAAAAACTGGATTTAACAATTAAAGCATTGTTTACATCACAACCAACTGCGAATTTACCGAGAATTCAACTGTTTGCCCCCTGAGTGACCACGTGACCCTAATATTTTCCCGACAACACCTAAGCGCCTGCAAAGATGGCTGACATTGTGAATAAGGGCTATTAAAGTGACATGCGTAACTCTTAAGCCCCGGCCAAACGATCGCAACATTTCAACACAACATATCCCAACATTGTTGGATCATGTTGCGACATGTTGCGAAGAGCTGGCCAAACGCATGCAACATCACGCAACAATCTACGCAATACTTTCAGCAAATATTTGTCCCGGACATAAACATGGAGTATGTTCACCAGCGATTTCGCCTTTGGCGTTGCAAAGCTGTGGCATGTTCTCTAGTGCTGCTTGTAGAGGACAACAAAAGAGAGGTAAAAGAGGAAAAACAAGGTTGTGGATCAAGAGAAGACAGGAGAAGGGCTACTTTGCCAACATAGTACAGGAGCTGATGATTGAAGACGTGGCGGTTTTCAGGGAAATGTCTTCCTCGTTGATTTCTTCTAGTTTTTGCACAATTACCACTTTCCGCCATGTTTAGAAATGACGTTTTAAAAAACAAATCGAGCTAGTGTGCATGCCCAGACGCAACATTGTTGCACGAACCTGGCCAAACGACCACAACATCATGCAACATCCACGAATGTTGAGTGAAAAATTTGACCATTTTCAAATTTGAGCCAACAACACACAACATGTCGCAACATGTCGCAACAGGGTGGCCAAACGCGCGCAACATGTTGCGGCCAACAATGTTGGGATATGTTGCACTAAATGTTGCGATCGTTTGGCCGGGGCTTTAAGTCAAGTGATGAGCAAAACTGAATGCAAGAGTTTTTATAGTGAGACGCCAAGTGAAACCAGATTGATTGGAGGAATTTGTTGTTTTTTGTTTTCATGTTTTTGCATATGAATGCAGTGTTTGCATATCAAACCAGCGGATTGAAATCTCCTAGATGCGATTGGCTAAAAATAATTGAATGGTGGTGTTATTATTGTGTAAATTTTTTCTGGACCCGCTCTCATAGCAACCAGTTTTGAATCCAGTGTCTTACAGACTGTAATTCTCACATACAAGTACGCACACTATGGGTTTCTTGACTCACGAAAGCAAAGGTAGAATTATTCGACTTCGTTCAAGAGGAAAAGACGTTACAAAGATCGTGTGAATCCTCGCTGAAGACAACGTGAAGATTAGCCGGTGGGACTTAATTGAGTTCCTTAAGAGGTACGACGAGAGGCAGTCTCTCGAAAATGCCCCGAAAACTGGCCGTCCAGCCGAAGGAGTGAGCATTGAGATCATGAACTTCATCGACGCAGAAATGGAGCAAAACGACGAGATAACAGCCCCGAAACTAACCAGGAGAGTTAACCAGTGGTTTGGGAAGCAGTTTTCACAAGATAAAGTTAAGCAACTTCGACGGAAGCTTGGCTGGGTGTGCACATCAACTAAGTACTGCCAGCTGATCAGAGAGCCGAATCAAGTCAAGCGACTAGAATTCGCAGAGAAATGCCTGCAGGATGCTGAACAATTTAACGATGTCATCTTCACTGACGAGTGCTCTGTTTTGCTTGATAATCATACCAAGATAAGGTTCCATCGTGAGTGGGAGCAGCCCAAGTTGAAAGGGCGGCCAAAGCATCCGATCAAAGTACATGTGTGGGCAGGCATTTCGAAATTTTCATTTTTGAGGGAGCGATGGATGCCAATTTCTACATCAACCAAATTCTGACAAACGGACTGCTCCCTTTCATTCGTGAAACCTTTCCGGACGGTCATCATTTCCAGCAAGACAATGACCCTAAACACACCAGCCGCTTGGCCCGCTCTTTCCTCAAAGACAACAACATCAACTGGTGGAAGACGCCTCCAGAGTCTCCCGACTTAAGTACTCCAAATATATTGGACATTTACAAACAGTTCTTCCCATCGTCGTGGCACGCCAAGGAAAAGCTTCAGGGCATTAGTCAACTAAATCCAGTCCTACAAACAACAAAAACGGCTCCTTTAGGAGCCACCAAATCTAATAAAAGCCATGACCAACAATAGATCATAAACCACATTTTTTCCCAGCTTCCTCTTTATTATTTGGCATGCTGCCTTTGTGTGAATTTGAAAACCACAAACCCTTTAGAACTTTTAGACATACATGTTCGTGTATCTTATTAAACAAATAGTTTGCGGCAAGATACCTCATAACCTTCCCCTTCATTTGTTTCCTTTGCTTTCCTCTGTTCGTTTGGTTTGTTTGTTTGTTTTCGTGCCCCACTTTTCAAATAAGGGAGCCCACAGTATTTGCACGTTCGTGATTGAGACTAGACCCGAATGGTCGGCACATAAATTTTCCACCAAAGTCAGTCGCTCCTTGTGTTACAGTGTGTTGTGTTTTACAAACGAGTCCTATCATGTTCGCTTTCAATCTTCTTTTAGAAGACATTGTCCTGATGCCGTTTTATCATTATACAGTATTTATTCTCGACTCAATAATAGAAGACTATAAACGAGGGAATTTACGATTTTACAGAGAATGTCGATTGAGGTTGTCGCAGTAAGTTGTCACAACAGAGTCATGTTAACGAGCGAAAGTTGGTTACTGTAAAACGAAATGAAACTGTGGACTCTCTGATAAGACGTGTGAAAAACTAATCATGCGAAAAGTTCTTTGCCCTGTAAGGGGTCTCCCTTTGACGAGTAAAATCGTCTGGCGGTTAGCCAGAGTAAAATCTATAAAGTCACTCTTAGGAGGGAAAGGGTTAAGTTTGTTCATCTACTCCAGGTCCACCTTCTTTGCCCCAATTTTGTGGTCTGTCCATATATTTATGTCCTTCAAGAGTTTAAACTCCTAATTTTCCAAAACACTTTCTTGGTACATGCTCTTGCAAGCTTCCTCCTCAACGAAAGCTGCGTTTTTCTGCTAAGTCCCAGATTGATGCATCTGCTTAAATATTTATATTTCCACTGTGCTCAGTTCAACCTGCCATTTATAATATGAGCAATGGTTTCATTCACAGCTTGGCACAAATTACACACGAAGTTATCTCCCTTTGGTTCTGTCAACCATTTTCTTGATGTACCATTAGTTAGTTTGAATGCCCTGATCCCTATTATTATTATTATTATTATTTTGTCCATTCCTTATAGACTCAAGCAGGATATTCGGCCTGATTTATAGTCCTTAGGAGCGGGTTACAAGAAGTCGCCACGGGTCCCAGGTCTCTCTTTTTCTTCTTCTCACATGGACAGTACTTTCTTAGTATCTTTGCTATCCCCAGCAATGCTGTTTTCTCGATCACTTCCAAACTCACTTTCACACCAATTTGCTTCATGTACTTTTTACAGTTCACTGATACAACTCCAAGGGCCCCAATAACAACAGGCACTACAATGACTTTTCGCTTATGCCAGACTTTTGCAATGTTATCTTTCAATAGTTGGTATTTCTCTAACTTCTCAAGTTCTTTATCTTTCACCCTGTCGTCGCCTGGATTGGGAACATCAATTATGACAACCTCACTCTCCTTCTTATCAATAAAGGCAATGTCTGGTCTTCTTGCCTCGATTTTCCGATTGCACTGGACTGTGAAATCCCACAGTATTTTGAAATTTTCACTTTCCACCACCCCCTCAGGCTTCTGTTCATACCAGCTATTAGCTCTTTCCAATCCACATTTACCACAAAGTTGCCAATGAATATACCGCACCATGTTATCATTCCTTCCTTTATATTCTGTCTGTGCCAGCTTACCGCATTCACTCACCACATGGGCCACCATTTCTCCCTTACTTCCGCATATTCCACACAAAGGGGATCCTGCTGTGTGATCAATATGAAATCTCATTATTATTATTATTATTATTATTATTAATGGAAAATGTTCAGTCAGTTTTGGGTATTGACTGGACAAATCCTTGGATTGTCAGACATGTCCTGTCATTTATCAATTTAAGTTTGAGCTATTTGATAATCATGAGAAACATTCATGTTCTCAAAAATACCATCATTCATGCAAGAAAAGAGTTGAAATTTAATTTCTTTACATAAAAGTATCACCTGATTGTGATGATTTCTCCTGCAGCTCCATCTGTTAGCAGGAGGCCACCCTTGTTGCGGGTGTGCTCAGTTCCTGCTGAAAACAATTCCAAAGTTGAGCCTGCACCTACCAGCATTTCAAGATCCCAGTCTGACCCAGGCGATCTTATGAATATGATCAACAAACGAACAGGAGACAAGTCTTACTTCCTTAAGAAATGCATCAGTGATTGGAGAACCAAAAAAGTTGGAAAGAAGCTGTATGGTACGTTTATCAGTTGTCATTTAATTGCAGTACTGTAGCATTGTACATTTATTCTGTTTCCTTCTGTCCACTGTACTGGATTCGATAAACTGGTAGTAATTATAGATTAGTGACTGTGTTTGAGTATCCATTGCTGCAGTAGCCTGATAAGATAAAATTCAAATCGATTACATGAGGTACAAGGTGAAAGTGTTTGATGCTGAAGTCTGTGTAGCTTGTTGATTTCTTCCTACACAAATTGTGTCATCTGTTGTCTAGTTATGATTTGGTAATATTTCAGATTTTACAATGAGGAAACAATGTTAAGTTGTTAAGTTGTAAACAAGGATTTAGTTTTCATTTGCAGCAAACAGTGTGCAGTGCAAGAAGTGTTCAGCAACTTATGTCACAACAGCAAATATGTTCCACCAGAGCACCTTGTTTCTTCCTTCAAATTTATGTAAACATTTATGCCAACTTTAATTGACTTTGCTCTACCGCTATGTTCAAACGGCAGTTTTTCTCTCAAGTCATTTTGATAGTGTTACTGGTGCCAGAGCCCGATTGCTCTCAAATCAATTTTAAAAAGTATGGTAAAGCCCTGGCTCAAATGCCTTACTTCATGGTACTTCACTCAAGCCGAACTTGCAGTTTGGGTTGAAATTATCTAAGTGCAGTTCACCCATTCATTCAAACAGACAAACTTAACTAACAGACAAACTGCGCTAATTTGGGTTGAGCTAAAGTAAGCAGAGAACAAGGCTGTGCTCTAAGAATAGTAGTTGGGTGCCCAAACTGTCTAAACCCTTGAACCCCAGGGCACCCAGCATATAAGTTTGGTGCAAAAACTAATACTTCCTGGTTGTTCAAAGGCAAAAGTAAGTCGCCAGGGGCAACCGGCGCTGCTAGAGCACAGCCCTGTGTAATTAAAGAGGCTTGAAAGGGTTTTTTGTTGATGTAGTGTTTGGGAAACGATGAAAGACTGCAAAAAAGTGTAGGCAAACTACATGTCTCCTTGGAGCTCTATTGTTGGGCTATATTTTAAGGGTGCTTGTGACGTCATCAGTCACCAAAAAGGTCCTCTAAATGTCAGTTTTTGTGAATTATCTGAAAAACTAATTCGGTGACCTATCATTTTTATCTCTTTGTTGGAAAGCTCCCTAAATTCTTTAACTTTTCAAGCAGTAATTTATCCAGTAGAATTTAACTCATTTAAAAAAAAACGCGTTTTATGGCTTACAGAAAATTATATGTGGCACATAATTTTCCTCGAAACTGTTATATTTGAAGTGCCATCGTGAATGGTACGTGCATGCAAAAAAACAAATGTTTTCCGCAGTTTTTATTTCCGGTTTTCGCGATTTCACGCATGCAGTAATTAACTTCCGGTGTGCTTGATTTTGATTCATTCAGCTGACGCGTTCATCTTAGTTATGGCGTGTGTAGATTGCGCGAGCACGTGCCGCTAAAAACCCTTTCCTCCAGCCTCCTTTAATCAATCAAGAGATGTGCAAGCATGCATGAGGGAATTCAAGATGGTGGTGAAATGGTGTAGGAATGACCTGGATTTTACGTAATGTTAAAGAGCTGATACTGGTTCACAAAATATTTTAGTTCAAAAGTTCATGTTATGGTATAGGTTTATGGGACTTGTGTGCATACATTCATGTACTCACATTTTGACAGAAGGGATTTGGTGTTGTTTGTTTGTTTGTTTATTAGAGGAAATCACCAAATGCCATTTAAGTCTTTAGGTAATCATTCTTCTTTGTAAAAAGTCTTCCACTAGTCTCGTGATATAATGGAGAAAGAAGAAATCAATCCAAGTTACATCTTGATTTTTGTAGTTCCTGTGGCAACTACAGATGAAGATCACAGTGACTTGGGTGATCAAGATGAGGAAGGTCCTGAAAGTATGTGGAAATTGTTACTATATATATTTGTAAATTTTGTTTAGATTGTCATGTCTTTGAATTCTGTACATGGTCAAATACAATCTTGGACAAAACAACAGACCACTTGGACAGGGGTTTCATTAATGGGCCATTTCCGAATTACCTAAGGCCTCTTTTTCAAAGTGAGTCTTGGTGCTCATCCTTTCATATGTAAATCAACTTGCATTCACATGAAAATGAGTTTAATTTGCGGCGCGTGTGAATGACAATTGATATGCATTTGAAAGGATTAGTACTAAGAATCGCTTTGAAAAAGAGGCATAAGGTTATTCGGAAATGGCTTATTAAGGAAACTGGAGAATGGAGGGTATAGGATTTTAAACAGGCTGATATCCTTAAGATTTAGTATTAGTATTTAAGTCCTTGTTCTTAATATTTTTGTTACAGGAGACGAACAGCGTGGAGGGCTGTGTCCACCCTCTCCTGCAGCCAAAACTCAATGCACATCAACAACAGGTCTTCATCATTCATCCAGATACAACCTTGAATCGGTTCCACAAGACTTTCAGAAGGACCTTTTGAGCAAAAAACTGTCATATGTGAAGCTCAAATTTTATCGCAAGATTTGTATCAAGCTTGATAAGGTACGAGAATGTTTTTGGGATGACTACAGGCTCCTTGGTGAAAAGATTGGCCTGACAAAGGATGAAGTTGCATGGCTTGGCCAAAATAAAAATCCCACAGATTCAATGATACAGAAATTTAATTCAAAAAAGGACAGCAACATTGGGAAATTCAGGAGTATTTTGGAGGAAATGGAAAGGGATGATGTTGTTAGCGTAATCAATGAATGGATTGTGAGTGAATGGAATGCGACATGTAGTTCTTCATTAGCTGTGTTGGTTTAGTCTAATGTTTTGAACATGATGATGGCAAACAAACCGGCAGAGTGCTAGGTGCAGAATTTGGCACAGCCTGCATTATATTTGTTTCCTTTGTGGGAGGGCAGGAGGGACACAACGACTCCCTTTTTCCTGTCGCCTTTCTCCTTAGCACCGTTCTGCACTTTGTGCCCTCGTGCATCTCCCAGGCTCTCAAAAAATGAAAATAGGCCCGCATTGCGTACATGTGTGGCTTACTGGACCACGTGACAGAGGCTCGACTCTCGCGGACAAATAAATAAATCCGATCGTGCCATAGTGTGGTTGCACACTTAGTGTAAGCCACACATTAAAATGAGTGCTTTTTGGGCTAGTCTTATTGTTAATGTAAGTCAGGAGTGTGATCTCTTGCAATTTATTTGAAACTAAATCGCATTAGACTTATCATTGTCACGGAGGGTAACAACTCTAACATGGCCTATTTTAGGAGAAAAGAGTGCGATTCTTCCGGGAATCTGGAGATTTCTGCGGGAGTCGCGAGACTCTCGAATTTTTCAGGGAAACATGACATGGTTCTGGGCCATTGCAGAAAAACGAGGCGAAGGTTAACATTTTTGCGAGACTGCCACTTAAAAAAATGGGGAGAATATTGTCACCCCTTGTATTTCGGCTCATCTTTAATCTGGTTATGTTGAACCCCGTGAGTAGAACACCAAAAGACACTGTTAGCTGCCTTTGTAAATGAATCACCGGGTCCTGGTTTTCGCTCTCTTTAGGTTTTTGTATTGTTCCCAAGCAAAACGTTGCTGATTTATTTAGATACTAAGGCTATCATACAGCCGTTGACTTTTCTATCAGTATTTGTATGGTAAACCTCGAGAAAGCTAATTCAAAATCAGAGTTGATACGAAATTTAAACAAAACAAAACGAAACAAAAACGAAAAAAGAAAGAAACAGTAAAGCTGTTAAACCAAATGCTAAAAAAAAAAGTTCTTTTAATGGTTTATTTTTATTTCTATTTTCTATATTATTTTTTATTTTTGTTTTATTTTTTTACTTTTCTTCTCATACCTGAAGAATACTTTTAAGTACAAATTATCGAATATGTCGGTGAAATCGACGAACAAAAGGAAATCCGTCCAGTTGATTATGGTTTGCATTTGTGAAATTGATACGGACCCGTTTCTCGAAAGTCCCGTAAACTTTTCGGGCCCGAAAAGCCATTTCAAAAACTGCCGTCCGCTTATTCGAAAAAGCTGGTCTTTTACTATGATTTCAATATACGAAAGGACAAATTTGTTGCAAAATATCATGCCTGGAAACGTCTTGGTTTTTAAGATACGAAGGAAATTATGGCACCCGAAATGTGCCCGAAAAGTTTCGGGTGTTTCGGGAAACGCGGTTCAGTCGCATTGAACATAATTCACGTTCCCAATGAGAAAGGGGTTGGCTTTCTGTTCAACTTTTCTGTCACTCGCTACTAAGAGTAATTTTGTTTCTTTTTGAGATAGGAGAGCATGAGTAAAGTTTGAATTAAGTGAAATGCGACTGACAAAGTGGGCCTTTAATTTCTTGAAAATGCATTTTCTCTCTTATGGTGCAAGGTACAGAACTCGGTCCATAACAACGTCAATTTAATTTATTTACACCTCGCAACATTGCTCAATCGTAATAATAAATTGGTTTAAGGTTTCCAGTTGGGACAAAAATACGTTCTTTACCAAAGAAAAAATTATACCAGATTAAAAATCTGAATATTTTTACCAGAATTAATGTCCCGTTACTTCAGGGAATACTAATTCAAGTTTTGCTCCAAGGTCTTTGCGAAATGGAATGAGCCGAAAAGTCTGCCTGTATCATTGAATGAAACCATTGCCTAAGAGCAAGTTATGATGACGGAGTTCTATTACCTTGTTTATAAAAAAAGAACAAAAAAAATGTTCACAACTAGGTTCTATTTTATGGAATAAAAAATAGTGAACACTTGTTTCATGTATTCGTGCAACCGTGTGTACATAGTTCTCGTGTTTTGTCACCAACTTTTTTAAAGTTTCAAATACAACTCGGGTATTTATACAGTAGAACAAACTTTGGTGTACTTTGTTGTTCTGAATAGTTGTAAAGAGTCTTATATTAAATAAAAACATTGCAGCAACTACACTTTAGCTTGCCTGTGTTTGCATTGGTTTTCCCGGTACATGAAACTGAAATTCAATGCGCGTGTAATCTCTGAATACATCCCTAAAGTTTGTGAGTCATATATGCATCATATACAGCGTGACATTTGACGTGCTGATTTAGGCGCGTTTACACTACAGAAAAAATGGGTCCGGACTCCGTCAAAAAAGTAGTACGGATCCATAATTCTTGTAAAGAAATACTGGAGTTTCCGAAGGGCCATAGGCGCCTATGGCCCCGCGGAACCTCCAGTATTCCTTTACAAAAGTTATGGGTCCGTACTACTTTTTTGATGAGGTGCGGACCCATTTTTTCTGTAGTGTCAACGCGCCAAGATCAGTGCTCATTCTCCGGCCATGCGTTTTACGCGGTGATTAAATTAGTGGAGCAAGGAAAACTTCAACGTAATTTGTTCTTTCTTTCTTTCTTTCTTTCTAGAGATTAACTGAGCTCAGAAAACGTTCTTGAAAGTGCTTTAAATTTTGGCTAAAGGTCGAGAAAACAGATGACTAATGCCAATTGTAACTGCCAAACGATATTTCGTTTTTCGGAAGACATTTGATCTTTGTTTCCTGTTCGAAACGCCGCATTAGCAATGAAATCAGAAATAGTGGTAGATAGAGTTCTTAACCTGCTGCAAATTAATTTTTTGGTTACTCATCTCATACCTCGATAATTCCACGTGGAACTGGAACAATTCGTCCTTGAGAGCGGTGCTGCTCTCGTTCAACATCTCCTCGACGTCGACTGACATTTGTTTCCCACAGATTTCTCAGTTAATACAATCAACGGTTTCATTAAAGATTAATGATTAGTTCCTTTCCACAACACAGACGTTCCTGACGATATACATCGCCTTGCGGTTGATTTCTCATAATGTTGGGGCCTGAAAACCAACAGAATTACCTCAAAGCAACACAAAGATATCGATAAGATAATTCGCCAAACCATCTTGTTATTCTAAATTAGTTCATAAGGCTAAGAAATGAACTGGTTTCTCAGTCCAGTTAAGTCTTCTTATATAAGCGAATTGAACGCGGTGGGCTGCTTATGAGGAAAGCTGGAGGAAGATGGAAAGCTTTCTCGGAGCTATTGAAAAAAGGTTGAAACATTCGAAAGGGACAATTCAAAATTTGCTCATTCTAGTGATAATTTATGGATTTCAGGAGTTTATAAGAACACAGTTGTTCAGGTAAGCGACTAATCCTTTCCTGTTGTTGGCGCAGTTTCCTCCAGTTTAAAAATGTTGGCTTTAAAAGAAGTTCTTTCCAAATGGATCTATGTGTCGCTTTGGAATAGGAACAGAATTTCCCAGGAAACCAAATTTTCGCGCAGATGGTCGTGGGAGGGATTTGGAACGGGTTTGCTCAGAAACATTTCCAGTATTTATTTCTTGCCTATTAGAACGATCATTTCGCTGGAATAGGTCTGTGCTTGATGAATGGATAGCCGTAGAGAATTTTTTTCCTTTGTTTCCCCTCTGAAATTGTTGTTTCCCTACCGGATCGCATATATCGGCACAGCGTTCCTCAAGTAAAGGAAAAATCTATACGAGCGCCTGTTGTTAAAGTAAGTACCTTTATGACAAATCTGAAGTTTAAGAAAAACTGGACTCAGCCGAGTTACAGGAATTCAAAAGGCAAAAAGAAGGACAACTGCGTTGTAAGAAGTGAATACTTCTTTATAAACGAACACTAAAGAGTAGTACATTGAAATAACACCAAAGAAATCTCCTCCCAGCTGGCCTTTTTAGGCAGAGACAATTTATTCATAATGTTCTGGCTAATAAATGAATAAAATAAGCCACAAAATCACGAGGATTTTTATGAATCGAAACTTCCAACTTCTTTTATGAAAGTAACAGAAATATCAAAGTGATATAGCACCAGTGCAGTGGAATACCATGCATTTTATTTGAAATACACTAAAACGTTTACCAGATTCCTGATTGATTTCACATCCGTTGGCGAGTTTGATAAAAGTCATGTTTGGTTTTTTGCATCAATAATTGATTTTGTATAATTACAACTGAAAATTATTTGGCAAATTCAAAAATCTAATTAGATACATTAAGGATTTTGACTATTTCTCTTCTCAGTCTTAAAAACTTACATACTTATTTCCTTTTCCTCGAGTTTCTGACAATTCAAAATTAACGTTGGTGAATTACTAATTATTATTTTGGCTGGTACAAAGCACCAAAAACCTTCGATCCGATTTAGTTCTTTCATCGCAAATATTAGTGGTCAACATGCCAGTTGTTTTCGTTGACTCCCAAAACCCGTCCGAACGAATTTGGGGCTCGCTGCCGCAAATTCTGGGAACGAGCGAGCGAGCAGAAAGTGAAAAAATTCACGTCTTTGTGGGACTGTTTAACATCGAATGTTTTCGCTCGTCACCGAAGAAGTAGGAAAGCGTGCATGAAAAAAAAAAAAAGAACAAACAAACAAAAATCAGTGGGAGTCATTTTTTGAGACTTGTTTTGTTTAGGACATACAGTCTACTATTTTTACCTCGACAGATGTCCTTGCACGAACTACCTCATGTACAGCATGGTTATGATGGCTTGCCCCGCCCTCTTTCTCATGGGCCTGGGTTTCATGATGAGCGGTGGCTTCTGGCAGTCAGTTCTGGAAACTAGCACAAAGCTGCAGGATTACAAGGAAAGATGTAACTACCGTATGAAGTCCCTCAGCAGACTGTTTCAGCCTTTTCTCGCCCCCACAGCGTACATAACTATAGTCTTGTTGAAAGGAGAAATTTTCGCATGCTCAAGGTCTGGTGGTTTGCTCAACGCGGGATGTGAGAGTAACGTTGAAGGCAATGATGCGGTGCGTGATGTAAGTGAATGTGCGCGAATAAAAGGCGTG
Organism: Galaxea fascicularis; assembly: GCA_948470475.1. Lineage (NCBI taxonomy): Eukaryota > Metazoa > Cnidaria > Anthozoa > Scleractinia > Euphylliidae > Galaxea > Galaxea fascicularis. Next base: position 28,928,176 of record OX419335.1, on the reverse strand, counting down.
GTGTTTAGAAGACTGTCAGAAATCAACCGCATAAAATAACTGATACTCGCCTTCTGATTGGTCAATTGAGCTTTTACTGTTTGTTCATGCGTACACCACGTACAGCATGTGTACACCATGTGTACACCATGTGTACACCATGTGTACGCAGGGATCTCCTAAGACACAATTTAAAATGCTTCACTGACATTTTAAAGAGGACGTGTATGTGGCGTTCAAACTTATTTTCGGTTATTGACGACTTCCACATAATCTCCGCCTATTAATTGCTTATGATGCACTTAAAAACATTTCATGATGTTTTCGTGTAGTAATTTCCGCACGTACGAGTCGCTGTGTTTTGAGTTTGTGCTTCTGGAAGGTTGCTGCACAAATTACCGACTAAATTATTTAAGGGGCTCTGTCATGCGAGTTTTGTTGTTTTCCGACGAAACCTACACTTAAATGCCACTTATAACGAACGAACGTTACGAAATGGCATGACAGATCTCCTATAACTTTGACCTTCCCTGTTTATAAATGCTTTAAGAATGCACCTTTACTTGAATAATGAAGGTCACCCTACCTCTAAAAGATATACAGCTTCTCATAGCAGCCGGCACCACAACACTGCACTAAGTGTCTCAAAGGAGATAAAATTTTACCAGTTGTACGACTCGTTGGATTCAAAAGGCCCCCTTCTTACAGCTGAAACACAACAGAGCTGTAAGTGCTTGTAATAACATATAATTTCACGGGTTGCACTACTCGTAAGAGTCGTACCAGCCAAAGGACGCCCCCTTCTTACAAACTGCTCTACAACACAGCTGTAAGTCACTGTAATCAGGTACAATTTCAACATTAGCACAACTTGTGCGAGGCGTAGGAGTTGAAGTGACCCTCTTCTGAAAACAAAACCCCAACACCAGTAATTGTTTCTAATGAGATGCAGTTTCATCCGCTGAACGACTTTTACAAGTGTCTACAAGACTTGCGCCTTGACCCGCAAAACTATTTTAACAAGCTGCATTAATCATTTGCAAGCCCTGTATGTTAAATTTTCCTCTGAAAGGTACCTACAAACAACACAATTAGTACCAACCTAACCAATGAAGACCACTGTTTTACGACTCCAGGGACCCGTCTATCGAAAGTCCCGAAAACATTTCGGGCCCGAAAACCCATTTCTAAAACTGCGATCCGTATATTCTATAAAGCTGGTCTTTTACTATGATTTGAAGATACGAAAGGGCAAATTTGTTGCAAAATTTCATACCTGGAAACATCTTCGTTTCTAAGATATGAAGGAAATTATGGCACCCGAAATAGGCCCGAAAAGTTTCCGGAGTTTCGAGAAACGCGCACCAGAGCTCTCAAGTCTCACGCATTGAACGTAGGACCTACGCAAACGAATGCAATCTTACGCTCTCACGTGGAATTTATTATTTCTCACGCATTTAATGTTTTGGATATAAACAGTTCATTTTGAGGTTGAAAATTACTGCGTAAGTTAATTAATTATCTAATGAACCATCATTACCGGCGTCGAACGATTTCCAACAGTGGAAATTCCGTTCAACTAATCAACTTGGGAGCCTTGCGACTCGTAGGAATCGTACGACTCGAACCGGTTGAATCTGCTCTTTCAAGTAGTGAGTATTGGACAACCCTCTTGACTTTCCGCGAGGATAAATCATAAACGTGGTTTTACCGAACCTGGTTACGGACAGCTTTTAACTACTATCGCATTCTTTTGTATCCCGTAGGAATCAAGAGCGCTAGATTTCCACAAGACCCACACTCAGTCCCAGATCCTCGGTTTAGGCATCCTGGTCGCGGCTACACTGTTTTCGTTGGGTCTCGTGTGCATTCGGAGATGCTGCTTCGAAGATGACACTTTTCCGAATGTTGACGAATTCGAAGAAATGGAGAAACAAATTACTGGAGATTTATTCCGTGAAAGGCTGTACGCAGTGCTCCAGGAAGATGCCAAGAAGAGGATCAGCGACGTTTTTCAAATTAGAACGCCCAGGGAGGTGAAAGACGCGTTTCGCAAAGCTAGAGAAGCACTGGCAGATGTAAATCACCGTGGCAACAGACATGGAAGATACGACCGACTGAATCTTGATGACGAAGACACTGAGTTGCAACTGATGGACTCCACGCACCTATGAAGTCTTTACTGGGTGGTTTTGTTAGGTGGTATCTCGACCACCAGGCAATGCATTAAACTGGGAAGCAGGGTATTGAGATTTCTAATACTGTGCAATAAAGAAGTAAAGAGAATAAAGTCGCAATCCGTGCACTTTCTTTGTGGTCTATGGTGAGGGTCATCTTACAATCAAGGCCGTTTGTGCACGAAAAAATTATACTCGAAAAGGAAACATTTATCACTCTGAAACATTTTGCACCCATTTTGTAAAGTAGAACTAATTACCATCACAAAAACTTCGCACTTAGACTCGCTTTGAAGAGGAGGCAGACATGAACTCGGAAATGGCCTATTACATGCACCCGGCTCCAAGCGCGGGAAAAAACGCGCGAAAAGTCGCGATTGGTCAGTTTGGTTTTGCCTCTGCTTGGTTGAGAAACTTGCGCGTGTTTTGCTGTCCAATCAGAGAGCAAAGCTAAAAAATGCAAAATGAAAGCAAACGCAATAGGCCATATTCGTATTCTCGGTATTGAACTGGATCTAGCATGAAGAAGAGGCTCTTGCGGGGGAATACATTTAGATATGAAAAGATTCCCCTGCAAGAGCCTCCACTTCATGCAAGATCCAGTTCAATACCGAGAATACGAATATGGCCTATTACTTTTCGACACTCAAATGAAAACCGCTCTATGTGTAATGCTAATTTGAATGAAAAAATGCCGAACGTTTTACTGGTGAAAAATACTTCCTCGAGGTAATGCTTTCAAATCGTTCCAGATTGGTCACGATGCTTTTCTTTCTCTGCTTTTATTTTCTTTGTATGATCGTGCGGTACCCATATTTCATCAGTTTACTGTTGTGGATCACTAAAAGGTCCAAAAGTGCTGTAATCAAGATTACATTATCATTGCGAGCTGGAAACGTCAACAGAATGAAACTAATGTTCCGCTGAAAATATTAAAATGAAGAACCATCCAGGGTTAAACTTATAATTTAGTTCAAGTAGTCAAAATTTGCGGTGAAGTATGAAAATTTAGCATAAGCCAAGTTCTGGTTCCCAGTCTCAACAGTATACTGAAACGATGGAGATGACAATGACAATGATAAAGATTCTGATGACTATGACGTTGACGTGTCAACGACGTAGACTGCGAGCAAGCTTCGTACGAGATTTATTTCAAGCGGGTGTGATGAATGCAATCGCTAGCGGCGGGCCAAGGGTGCCGCGAGAGGATCCGTCGTCCCCGCCCCCAATCCTCTCCAGGCTTGCATCCACCGCTTGCACCTGAAATCATTCTCGCCCTAGACCCCAATGGACAGCTTGCTCGCAGGCTAACAACGACCACTATTAAAAACAACAACTTTAGTAAAACGTTACCATTAACAGATGATAGATGATGTTGACTAACATAAATAGCGTTAGAGATAAATGATAATGGTGTTGAAGATTATGACGATGACGATAATGATGATGACACATGCTTTTATCCTTTTTGGCCAGGTGTGAAAGATACTTGCAGATATGAGGGGTAGATGGACAACGACAAATTGAATAAGTGTCTATCAACAAGTTGATGCTAACTACCATTTACTGATTTGGAACAAATCTATTTGCTTGCGAGCAGGACTCCTGGGCGCTGAAACAAATACGAAGGGACCAGGAGGCCATAAATATTTATGGCTCCTGGAAAGGACTTACTTGAAGGACCGTAAATACACGCAGTATTGGAAAACCTTGAAACTTTATTTCAAAGTTCCTATGAAGTAAAACATTAAGTTTGCTTATTCAAAAGGCCCTTAAAAACGAGTAACAATGGCACATTCCTTTTTGAAAGATCGTCTTTCATCCCTGAGATATTTAAGTTTTTGCTTAAAAGTTGATAACGTCACAAATGGTTCAAGGAAGAATATACATCACAAAATCAAGAATATATCTGGAAATATTTGAGTGATGCCATTCAAACTTGGTGCCAGTAATGTACGTCAGGTAAGATAAAAAAACTGATACCCCCTATCATGTTGCCATGGCAAAAGTCTAGGCTCCAGGCCTTGTTTGCCAAGAACCATATATCCCCATTTTTGACCAGATGAGGAGTGGCAGATGGTCATACTTAAAACACACGTGATGCCCTGATTACCTTACGTCTACTGACTAGCTCATCGTAAAGTGAACAATGCTTGATTAACACAAAAACGGGGAAAGTGAATCTCACATGAAATAAACTGGGAAGCCGAACTGTTGTCATGGTAACAGTACAGTAGGTGTCATTTTGTATCTTACCTGACGTACGTTACTGGTGCCACATTTGAATGGCATCACTCAAATATTTCCAGAGATATTCTTGAGTTTGTGATGCATATTCTTCCTTAAACCATTTGTGACGTCATCAATTTTTAAGCAAAAACTTGAATATCTCGAAAAAGAAAGGGCCATTCGTACTCACTTGTAAAGGTCTTTCAAATAAGGAAACATAATTATTTTTCTTCATAGGCACTTTAAATTAGAGTCGAAATTGATGGTAAGTCCACCCTTAATGAGAAATGCGATTGTAGTAAGTTCTAAATATACTAAATCGGTTGTTAAGGGTTGTTCCCACAGTTTGCTATTCTTTTTTACTTCGCAGCAAGTCTTGATGCGCAAAACGGAAGGAAAATACGCGCACGCCAACAAGGTCATTCCACTCACGTTGGCGAGGTTTCAGGAAAGTGTTTTTGGTTTTATTGCAGTGAAGTGAGTCGCAGATTGCAAGTTTGGCGGTTAACATCAAAGCCACCCTGATCAACACTCCTCCCAACGTCACATTAGAAAAATCCCCTTCCCTCTCTGGCTAAACGTGAGTGTTTGTACCTGAAAGAACAATGATAGCGCAAAAATCAGAGAGTCTCCGTTCCACGGTTTTAGTTCGGATCGTTTTCCTAGATGGCCGGAGTAATTGCTACCCAACGCATTGACAATTATATTTTTTGGATAATTATAGTGCTTTTAATAAATTTTGTTTTCGTTCGGTGACTCCTGAGTCGCCGAGATAGCGGGAGGTAGGACAGTTTGATGAGTTAAAAGTCACGGCAAATAAATATATTCACAGTGGACCAAAAGGTTCATAGTATATTTATGAGCTCTGTCTCAGAGGGATTTTTTTCATACAAGATAGATGAAAAGAAATATTTTTTAAAAAGGTATTGGCAATCGAATCTCCACCGCCTGGAACACGAAAAGATTCGCCCTCGAAGATCTCCTTCACAAACGTCGTCCCTTGTTCTCCACAGAATTAAATAGCACTTGATAAGGTAATCACTGGGAAAATACATAAGAGCAGTTATTAGATTCATAAACTAAATCTACTTCCCAAAAATAAAGAAAAAAATTAGTCGGTATTTAAAAATTTTAACGTTAAATATTTGCTTTTCTTCAAAATGTAATTTTCCACGGTTCTGATTCTGAAGGTTTCCTGCTAATTATAATTAAAATTATTCATTCAATGCGGTTTGCAAATTATGCAAGCGAAACAGTTAAAAATAAAAAAGTTTATTGTGACCTTCAGTGTAGGATCAAATTGACCAGGCATAAATAAAGGTCCATCATCCGTAGTCAGCTTTTCCAGTGGATTAATCTGCATTGATTTCATTCTTACGAAGGCAGTAAGAGAGAAACTTGAAGGTACCGAAAAGTTGGCCCCACAGCAATCCACAAGAGGAGCGCACTGTGGCGGCTTGTGAATATGCCAAACTCGTAAGTAAACGAGTCCTTTTCATTATTGAATCATAGTTACAGTGAATAAACTAGATATGATTGCTCTGCCAAAGAAAACTGACTCTTTTTAGATCTAGACTTTGTCATGACCTCCTCAAACTTAAGATCTTGGAGAAAAATACAGCTTTTGATCACTGTTTTTTGTAACAATGGATATTCGAGGCAATTTATGGTATTTATCATTGAAGCTTGATTCCGGTCCGCACCAGCTGCTTTTGCCAACTTGCATCCAAGCCTTTGAATTATCCTCCTAAAAATTTGTCACGTCAATTGATTTCGTTTTATTGCTCCGTTCTTGGTTAAAAAAAAAAAAGAAGTAACTATATTTATTCGCATACAATTTTTTACAACAGGATGCACTTCAAACATATTTTAAATAGCTTTTCTTCGTCTCGGTGTAGGTAATAGTTTATAGCTGATCCCTCGTAACGACCTCTATTCAATCAACGATAAATTCGGGTGATTTCCCAAGGCCATGTGACAAAAAAGTCAAATATGAAAGCGATTCAAGCTGCTATACGTATTTCGGATATTCATAAATTGGTAACCTAATCATTCGAAGACAGGTGAACCATTTTGCGCATGCGTAGTAAGTGCGGCAAACCACCTCTTAAGCCGTGTTTTCCTTAAGAAGCTTAAAAAATGCAAGTAGTCGTGGTGGTGTGTTCTGAGAGATGATGGATGCCGCGCCTTCTAATGCAACAACAAGTCGACCGCATCGTCCTGACTACGTATCACGAGCACCAAGGAAGTCCATATTCAAGGACCTTCTTGCACCTAGCGACAACGAATCAAGGTATCTTGGCAATCAATGTGTTTTGTTATGCGAGCATATCCTCACCTACACCTGGGGTTTGGTTCAAGTATCGTAGGAAGCATTACCGAGTTGACCTGCGCAATATTCCGTTCACATTTTACTCTTGAATTCGACAAGAAAGATTCTTTTGAACTGTATTTCTCTAATCCTGCTGGGTAGGGCTTTTTTGCCTCAGCGTCTTGTTCTATTTGGTCACGGTTTTATTAGTTTATAGGTGATAAAGACAGAGTGTCATTTGAATGTCTCGCATTTTAAACCATTTTGTATTCAGTGTAAAAAGTAGGCCTTCCTTGAATGACGTATCCATTCATTCATGCAAGTTTTGTTAAGTCATCCTCCTTAAGAGTAAACCCACAAGAAATTTGAATTGTTTGATACTTCTGTCGACTGTGTCTCAAATTTTGCAAATAATTCATAAAAGAAGGAAGCGTGGATTCGATGACATTTTCCCCTCTTGTGGTAGCTGGCTACATTTTAACTCCTAGAACAGGTTGTGTTCTTATAATTACACCATTTATCCAGCCAACTAGTTGTTTCACAGCCGGAGGCATATCTAACATGATAAAATTGATAAATTACTCTCAGAACGTGTCAGATGCTTTAGGTAGCAAAAGCACTATTTCCAAGTGGTCGAATCAGTGAAGGAATCTTTCCAAAATCAACAACATACTGTAAAGCTAAATTTTTTTTTAACTGCCCGGGTGTCTCTAGAAACTTCGAGCTAATTTGCATTCTGCTTTGCAAATAGCTTGTAATGAAAACAACTTTCAGGCGGCAAAATGAAAGTGTTTATGTTCTGAAACTTAGTTAACCTGTCCGTCTGTATGCATAGTTGATGAAATAATCTAAAATAGTGATTGTTTTGGGTGCGAGTCATTAGGCTGTATTTGAGAACAACGCTTCACTTCGCCATAACACCAGGAGCCATCAGGTTTTCGTTTCTTTGTTCAATAAAATTAACGAACCCACGAAAACAAAATTGTGACGAAAAATTTTTGTTTCAAAGATATACATGTGAGAGATATCTCTTCAATCGCGGCGACAGGTTAGAAATAATGAAACCACATTCTGATTTAGAATGTCAAGTTTTGAGTTTTAAAAGCGCGACTTCATTATTACAGCGGAAGGAAAGGCGAATTCATCTTTTATGGCAACAAGACGAGACAATGCAAGACAACGTTATTTACGCAGGGTAGCCCATTCAGCACTGACAAGGCTGATATCTAGAGGGGCTCTGCCATCTTTGTACTTTACTCTTTTCACAACTATACCTGAATGTTACTATCTCGCAATTTATCACCGATAACGGTAAAAAAAATGGTTAAGGATCGACCGGATAAGAAGTGAAGGTATTGTGTTGTCACAAGCTCCCAAAAAGTTAAAAAAAAAACGGTTTATAGATTTTCGTGAACTAAGCTCTGGGTCATAGCTGAAAAAATATTGACTGTATGGTCTTGCGATAACAAACACTTCTTTTCTTGTCTGCAAACTGAAGATTTAAAAATATGACATGATGTGGCTCCATTCGACTTAATTAGAGAAAATTTGCAGCTGTCGTGATCAAGACATCCTCAAGTACTCTCTTTTACAAGCGGGTGTCTACTTGAAAGCAGTAATAGAAACAGGAAACAAGGATGGGGTCATGGCTTCATCTAGCTGTACACACAACACTCTTTGACGAAGACGTGACGAAGGGCTAACGCTCTTTTACGCTCTCCTTTTACGGCGGCTAATTATCTCCGTTATTCAAACACATTCTTGGACTCGGCGATCGGAATTTCTCAGAAAGACAGCCAATTATATTTACATATTAACAGGTTGATCAATAAAATCAAATTTTCGTATACCATGTCCCCACAGACGCAACACTACAGTTCTTTAGAAACTAACCCCCTTCATTCATACCACATAACGGCGACAAAACCACACACCACACTTCCGCCAAAACAAAGCTCCGAAGATCCCCAGGGTTCGAGCTTTAGTTTGGTGTCAATGAAAGAGAGTCCGTTCTGACAGTTACGTACTTGGAATATGCCCTGAGCCTGACCACATTGCCTCCTCCAATGCACGCTAGATTTGTGCCTCTCGTGAGCAACGTACTGAACTTAGCCAGAAGCTAGACTTATCTACAAATTTCTCACCGCAACAAAATGACAACACAAGGAAGGCAGAAATGTTTCCATGTAAACAAATCGCCACCAATATAATGCAGACAGTCTTATAAGAAAGTCCTTTGATTCATTCACATTTAATACTCCAGAAAATATTTTGAAATGTTTGGCTGAACAGCGTGGCGCCTCAAATCACTACAGATGGCACTGAAAGACCTACTCCGTCTACCCCTGGCAAGGATCTCGAAATTCTAACGTTTCATTTCTTTTCACTGGAGGAGACATCTTTTCCTTAATTCGAGAAATACTCATTCTACATCTCCGTAACTGTTGTAAGTGAACGTGACGTCTAGTAAAAGCGTTTTAATTAATTAATTAATTAATTAATTAATTAACTATTAACCTATGAATTGTATACACAAGGCTGTTTAATGTCGCTATAATAATAATAATAATAATAATAATGATGATGATGATGATGATGATGACGATGATGACAAAAATGGTGAGTGTAAACAACCACCTCGTCCCTCAGTAATCTATTATACTGATTTTTTCACTCTTCGTATGCAAATTACTGTCTCTTCCTCGGTCTTTCAGAGTAAAGAAATGAAAAAAATACTAGGTTCACTGAGAACAGCGCCAGAACTCCACGCGCACCGTGTTATACGTGGAGCTATACCTGAGGGAAAGGAGTTGGTAAACATTGATCAAACACAGATCACTCATCAACTGAAATCGTTAAAGGAAGCAAATTTTGCCAAATCACAAAAGTTGCTCTCTGCTGCCAACTTGCATAGTTCTTTTTTCCTTTCTATTTGGATTTAGTAAGATAAAGAAGAGAGAGTATGCCAGCAAAGAATGAATGTCTAGAGAAAGTCTTTAAAAGTATGAGTCTTGTTAGGATTTAAGTGTCGCAGGGCTTGCAGCGAGTCACGGTTTATGAAAAAAAAGACCGAGAACAAATTTCCCTTGTTTCACTTCGAATCTTGTGATCGTTTGCTACGTGACCAGAGGACGGAAGAACAAATGGGTGGAATAACATGATAACCAAAACCTATAAATTATGAAATGCCTCCCGTTTTCGTTTCGCCGTACATTTTTCCAACCTCGTTCTTAGGGTCCTCTCCTTCCCGTCCCCTGGAGCGAGGTTGGCATTTTTCATGAAATGCACTCACGGCACTTGGCTTCAACTTGGACTCAGAATCAACAAAGCGAACTTATTGATTTTTTTTATTTTCAAATGAACGACCACTGTTTACGACCACTATTTATTCTGTTTATCCTAAAAACAGACTGAACAAGTGAATTGGCCAATGTAGCTGAGTTATTACCTTCGTATATACTCGGCTATGCATTGCATTGAGAATTTTTCAGGGGCACCCAACGTCAATTTTCGGAAAATATCTGTTCGGAAGACGATTTGAGATCTAGAATTTTCGGAACATTTGTTGTAAAATTTCTTGCTTGCCTGCCTCTCCTAGGATTTTCGAACATCTAAAAATTGGTATAATTGCCCATTTTTAACGGATTTTTACCCTAAAAGGTCACCTAGAATTTTCGGGAGCCTTATTTCTGGCTGACATTTTCGAAAAGGTAAGTTTTGATCCCTATCATTTTCGGATCACTAAACTTTCAGCTAGGAAATCCGAACAGATGAAAAATTTTTAGGAGATAAAAATATGCCTATATCTACCGTTTAAATACTAAAATACGTTCAACAATGCTATGTTTAGTGGTTTTGAACTATATTCTCGTTGGGTGCCCCTGCTTTTTTCACAGCACTAGAAACATTAAGTTGGCGGTTTGAGTTTGAAGATCGCTGCCTATTATTCAAGCTAAATGTGTTGATCAGTCAAATCCGCTTTCAAAAGAGGCGCAAATGAAATTGTCGGTTTAGAAAACCCATCACAATGAAACAAGAAGATAATCCCTTGGTGACCAAGATTAAACATGAATCGCAAAAAGGGATCCATCAGTAAAGATGAACAAACAGACTAAAAGATTATGGGCTGATACGTAGAACATTAACTCAAAAGTTTACAGGAAGTCTGACTCCAAATCAAACGTTTATCAGAAATTGTTTTTGTCAAAAAGTGACAAATAAGTTTCAATTTCATTTCTACTGACCACAGCTAAAATGACATGCTCGGTTTGACGCCATTTAGAACAAGTTAAGAGAGATGCAGGATACTAAGTTAAATAAACCCTTTTTCTGGTGTAAGCCTGTCTTTTTTCGATGTAAAGCAGGGCATTGAAACACTTTGCTTCGACGAAATTTTGATTTTGTATTTTATTTACGAGATGCGTCTCGATTTTAGGATCGGTTTACCTTTTGGTTTACCAACTGACTGACAAAAACAAAAACTTACACGGGCACTTAACGAAGGACGCGCCGCCGATCGATAACACCATTTTATCAATCAGATTCTCAACCCTTGTCACAAAGATCTTGCCCTTCACTTCACTTCACTCACCTAACAAAGCGGCGCTACTGAAAATAAAAACATCAGGACGAGTGAATTTTCAAGCGAGTCATATTTGCAAGTAATTTTAATATATGTGTCACTACAGTCCGTATTGCATATTGATGCAACAATCACCTGTCCGTCTGAATATACAACACTTGCTCTGATTGGTCGAACAACGAAAGTAAGCCATGCAGCCGCTGAAAGCCAGTCAAGACTTCAATTTTCGATATTTCGGCGATATTTGTATGATCAATAATATATGCTTGCTCGACTTGTTCATAATTTGCTAGATTAACGAAAAATTACAAGATGGCAAACGGAATTTCATCCAACCGACAAACCAAGGATGGTGTTCCGATGTTGCTCCCTCCTCTGCACCCGAGCTTGGCAAACCATCCGAGGTAAGACGGTGATCAAACCGTATTTTGAATATGAAAACTCTTATAAACCCCTCTACGCGGAACTGTTTATGTCATAAAGCGTTACCTGATATCTCGCGTGAACTGTAGCCATCTTCTATATGTGCGTTCACTTTCTTTGTTCATAGAAAAAAAGCGTTGTTTGGGGAGTGAACGAGCGAAGACGAGTTCGAATGAAGCATTTTAGGCACTAGCTTCGTTGGACTGTGGAATATATCTCTTGGGTTTTGCCATAGATATGTTTATATAGATCGTCATATTGAACATATGCACATCACATAAAAACCTTCACATTTTGTTGTTTCCTGTATCACAGCAACCGTCCATATATCGATTATTCCGTATAGATCACTCCATGGGATTTCAATGTCAGCGTTTCAGCGTTGGTTTAATTTTGATCTTTTTTTAAATGTATTTCATTAATAAAAAAAAATTCTCTTGTGGTAATAAATAAAAAATAGCGAAATTTCGGATATTCGTGAGTTTTTCACACAATTCTCATTCTTTGGACGTTATTTCTAGGTCATTTCAGTTCCTATGCAAAAATTATTTTTAGTCGTATTTAGTACTAGAATCCTTCAGTATAGCCGGTATTTCTTCGATACAGAATATTCTGCAAAACAATTATGCTTCACAAAGTTCATACATCAGTGAGTTTTGCTAAAACATTACTGATTAGTTGAATGTGAATACTGATGAATATCTCACGATCATCAATTGTTAAAAATGGAATTTCAACTAATTCAACTCGGTTTCATTGTTGTAAAGAAATTCTAAAAGATGAAAACCATCAAATTATATTCTACGCCTGGGGACACAAGCGAAACCTCAATTTACACCGACTATAGCAAATTTATGGTTTACGGCATTGACGGAAGCCATGAGTGGCGTGCCCTCTATAGGTCTTTCATTCTCTTTCTCTCTTCCTTTATTTACCGTTAAGAAGAAAACGGAGAGGCTAGTGGATATACTCTAGAAAGACGGCAAAGTAATGCACTGGTACGAGATGCTATTCTGGCCAATGCTGCAGACTACCTTGCAACCAGTTTTTTTTTATGCACCGCCTTTCGCAATCACGACAGATATAGAACTGAGAACGCTTGATGGCGGGTTCATGCGGACCAACAAACGCTTCACCCTCTGTTTATTTCGGTCGGATCATGCAGGTGGCATTTTTACAGCGGCGTTGGTCAAGTGTTCATCAGCCAAGGCAAGACTCGAACTATCTTATCGTAAGGGCAGTGGAAAGCATAAAAAAGAAAGCCAATTGAAACTATCCGATGGCATCGCGTGCTAATCACAAGACCAGCTGAAAAAAGACTGTTGTTGTTGTTGTTCAACGTTTGGTTTACTTTCTCATTGTTTCTGCAAAATGCAGGATTTCATTCAGCCCCGTGGTTTCGGACGAGTGCACGTTTTAAAGAAAAATCGGAAGGTTGTAAACCAATGGAATCCTTTCCTATCGGATACAGGTGAGCTCCTGCCAGATATAGTAAAGGCCTGGCTAAACTAAGAAACGTTGTTTCCTTGGATTGCTGCTCAGGTCGTGGCGTCCGGGAAGCAAGATTTGCTTCCGCAGCAATGTTTCCCACGTGGCAAAACAGGGAAACAGTTGCATCCCGTCAACAATGTTTCCGCAACAATGTTTCTTTAATCGCTGTGGCTATGTAGCTGGCAGTCCAAGATTTTTCTAAAAATTGTCGAATCAAAGAATCCTGGCTCAACCAAACCCTCGTATGTCGATAAGGAAAGGTCAAGCGATCCTGAAATGATTTTTAGATGTCAAGTCCAGCGCTTGCTTTATGCTGGCGTATTTCGTGACACTTGAAATTTTTTTCAGGTCGACTGCCGGCCAAGATGTTAAAAACACTTAGCCCAGCATAAAGCAAGCGCTGGACTTGACATCTAAAAAACATTTCAGGATCGCTAGCTTGACTTTTCCTAATCGACATACGAGGGTTTGGTTGAGCCAGGATTCTTTGATTCGGCAATTTTTAGAAAAATCTTGGACTGCCGGCCATTTAGTGTTCTAAACACCTTGGCCGGCTATACAGCCACAGCGTTCTTTAATAGTTTAGCCAAGGTTTTCGGCTGAAAGCTAGATCGACTGTGTTCTTCAGAATTTCACAGTCGCCCTTAAAGCTTTTCTTCTGGCAATACTTCATGCACTTACCTTCAGCTGTCCCAGGAAAATGAGCAGTTTTCTCACATTGTATACCAGAATAGAAGAAGGTGTTTTCCTGCGCTCTGATCGGCTGTCTCATATATATGATTTACCTTCAGATATTGCTCCAGATTCGCAGCACGCGAGTTTTCCTTGCTTTTCGTCAGAAATTAAGTGTTTGATCAGAGCTTACCATCGGTTTCTTAAATATCCATTCATCACAGTAAAGATAAATACCAGTCAGGCGGGTGAGATACATGTATTTACCTATCGCCTTAACGTGCAAATTCATGGCCTATATTGTCTATATTCACAATTAAATACACTATACCTTTGCATGCTTGCCGAAGAAGCATACAGTGGCTTTAAGATCTTGGCTATAATTATCAAAAGCAGCATTTTTGGAGCAGTGGGGCGGAATTGTTATCACTACGTTTCTCGACTATGCATACAAGTTTGAATAACTTTAACCAAATACAAACAAAGGCATGTTTTATCGAGTAAAACCTGTTATCAAGTTTACTTTCAGTGGCGCAATTTGCATGATGTTGGATATTTCCGTTTAAAAATTAGCCCAGTGTAGTCTGGCTTAGAGACGCCTCTATTAATTTTCATCTCGCACCCTAATAACATAAGTACACACTGTTTTTGAACATCTGCAGCGAAAAACTTAAATTGACTTTAAGCGGGTTTTTCTACCCTGCTTATGGTGAGGACCGTCTGGTTCTCGTAATTTTATCGCTTGCACTCTATCTTGTGTTTTCATCGGCATACTTTAATATACGGTGGTCCTACGTGCCACTTTTTCTGGGATATCTTTCGATCTACTCCTAATCCAGCTGTGATATATGTGGTGTAAGTACAACATTTGCTTTATGACTCACCTGCCGTTTGCACCACTTAGGCAACCTTTTAGATGGGGCCCGCCAAAATAACCGCCTTAAGAGAGTTTTCATTTATTGATTTTTTTTTGGTTACTATCAACCCAGAGAAATTGCTTCTAGCCGTGTGGTGGTGGTATTCGTAACGTCAATTTCTTGATATTTCGAGATGGAGCGTTAAGGTTCTTTGTTCAATGGCTACAAGTCCGTCTGAAACTACCGGTACTTGTTTGTACCAAGTTTTGGGATCGCGGAGCTGTTATTTTCTATGTCAAAAATATTAGTGACGCCATACCTATGTATTTAATGGAGCAGTAACCAATCAGGCTGAATATCTCCTCACAATTTATGACCATAACATGCATACGGATTGCGACACGGTTGTCAATATCGGTTGTAAAAGCGTGGCGACTTTTTATACGGGGCGAAGTTGCTTGTAAAACTACCGAAAATAAATATGTAATGAATAGTATGGTATGTGGTGGATAATCAAAAACAGACAAAATACATTTAAGTATTTAAAAATCTTTGTCGCGTTCTGTTTGAAACTTTCGAATCTACATCTGCGGTGACGAGGAGGGATATTGTGGTTTCAAGTGGGTTGCGATAAAATTAAAGATTGTTGCGATTTTTAAAAACAGATCACGTGTTTAAAAACAGATCATGACTGCTTTCTACTGATTACTTTTTTTGTCATGGAGCCATAGAAAATTCTTGTTTCATACTTGTTTTTTTTCGTTTTTGAAGCTGGTCGTTTAGCTAGAACTAAAAAACAAACTAGATATCGGAACTACAGGAAAACATCTTAAATTCGGGTCGCAAGAGTTTCAATGACCTACACTATAGTTGTCTACTGTCATTGGGCGTTGAGATGCCACGCTTGTCAAGTTGAATTACGAAGGTTTTATTTTCCATTTAGTCTCGAATACTTAAGTGAGAGAAAAACAATACTTTCGGAGGCTTACCTAACCTGATTATTATTATGTTATGGTCGGTTGCCACGAAACGAAAACAGTAACTACATGCATGTATCACCGACCTCGTGATCAATTAAACGACAAATCACTACCAAAACACTGTTTTCAACAAAATTTAGAAAAAAGCCGGATTATTTTTTTTGAAGTATCCCGTGAAGTTACACTACCTACGGTAGAATAAACAATTGCGACCATTTCAATTCACCCGATGGTCACTTGTTTAGATTCAGGGTTTAACCCTTTAAGCCCCAAGTTCAAAATTTGAATTCTCATCTGTTGCCTGTACACTTTTCTTATAGAAGTAGTGGAGAGAAGTTGTTAAAATATCAAGCATATTCATCTTGTGTGATACTATCCTAAATTCTCGTGACCACTCTAATTTATCAAGCATTGAAATTACTAGAAGAATTTTGATGCTGGTCACTCTTGGAGTTGAAAGGGTTGAAGAGGAATATTGGGAGCAAAATAACGTAAATATTTACGCTGGAATATAGGGACAATGGCCTAGTTTTTTGGGAATAACGAATAAATAACATTTTCTCCGGAAAAACCATTTTCTCACACAGAATAATAGTTTATTCTCAGACTGGAATAATGTCCGTTATTTCTTTTCATCCCTCGACTTAGAATGGTCTGAAAAGAAACTTAGTCTGTTTACTAATTATTTTGATATTCGTTTCACCAATAACTTGTAACGAAAGCAGCTTTGTCCCATTCTTGTGGAGATTAATTCTCTGTGTTATCTTACCCCTCATAAATATTTTAGCTACGGTTTCGATTACTTTTTGTCAACATGAGAGCGTAGTTCTGACTGCATAACTAGCAACTTTAAAAGTGTTGAATTTCAGCAGTGCGCAATTTGCTGCGAATTTGGATTATGAATAAATGTTGAAAGCGTACCAGACAATCCTTGTTTTTGTTCGTTAATTTGCTGAAGCATCGCATGCTGCTATTTGTGCAACATAATAGCTGCTTTAGTTTAAGGCCTTTCATGATAAATTTCCGCCAAATTCGCCCACTCATCCACTCTTTCCAGATGGAACAGCTGCCTGTTAGCTCTTTTCATCTTGGAACAACTTTGATCTAGAACGTACGAAAATTTTGTCGTAAACAAAACTGTTGTTTTTTAAAATACAGTTGATGTGAATCGACTAAATAATTAATGAATCTGCAGCTTGGTATTTGATGAGGGCTGAAGAGTGAAGTAACGATGCCCACTTATCATGTCCTGGTTTTAGAGCCTTGACACATACGCAACTGCAGAAATGAACTGAAAGTCGATCCTTCCCCCAGATGATTTTTCCCGCGAAAAAACATCAACATTAGAATTGCGCATGACAGTGGGGCGTTAAATTTCAGTGGTAATGGCGGGCAGTTTGGAGCAGAGGAGAGTCAGAATACAAACCTCGCTGCAAAATTCTCCGAAAAGAGCTGCTGTCACATCTGTGGTAAACGAATTTGATTCTCTTGGTCCTAGGTATAGGCTACGCGATTTGCTTTCGACGGACAAAGGAGAAGACAAGGAGAGGTAAGTCTTAAGCATATTGCACTCCGTCAGTAAAATTTTATTCATTTGAATTTGACAGCTCTGGCGCAACACTAACTATGTTGTTTCCGAGACTGTTATCAGTAGACAGTACACTGGATAATCATACCATTCTATCTTATATTCCGATAAGATTACGCTTGAGGAAAATGCCTGTTTGAACCAAGGAAAAACTGGTCATTTCAGCCAATTCTTAAATCGATGGTAATTTCAATCAGCCTGAGTTGTCGCCCCTAACTGCGCTGAATTGAAAATATTACTAGATTTGAGAATATTTAAAAGCGCCTTAAGTCAAAATTGAATGACAGAATATTTATTGAAATCGCACTCGCCCATGCAATTATCTGGCGCGTTTCACGCCATTCATATATAAACTTAAGCTCAATCCAATTTTATACCCTAACTCCTGTTGTGTTAAGACTTAATTTACATCCTTGATGGCCGAAGGCGATATTGTAACTTTTCACGACTAACTTAAAATGTCACCGAAAAAAAATTGTCTATGCCGTTTTAGACAGAGCGAGCCTTTTTTTCAGTAGGGTAAGGAATAAAAAATAAAGGAAAAAATAAAATAAAATCGAAGGATTGACAGTGTGCTAAGAAAAACAAAGCAAGAGAAAACGTCTCGCTCATCAAGTTTGCATGCCTGATGTTAAAGTTGGCTCACTTAACAACTTTCAGCATTTTATCCAGCCATCTGGTTTTAACACGTTTTTTTCCCGAGACAGTGAGTTCAATAACCGAAGTTAATTTAAAAGTCAGAAAATTCACACAGAAATTGATGAAAATGAGTTGTGCCTGCAGCATATCCTGATTGACCATCTCTTGTTTCAAAACATGTCAAGATATCTATTTTAGAATTTGAATAATTCATTTATCATCTATTTAACCACTTCAGACTAACAACAGTGTTTCAAGCATTATAGAAGCAATACACTAATGTCTTTGTTTATAGAAGCTCTTGAAAAAAATATTTGATGTCAGATTTCAGTTTGGTAGGTTAATAAAATATTAACATTAAAATGTGAAAGGAAAATAACTGACTTCAAAAAAGAAATTATGCAGTCCTTGTATCTTTGGCTTTCATCAGGGTGTATCTAATCGTTATTTTAAATACTTGGTAAAAGTTGATTGTAACTGATACTTATCATTCAAGCAGAAATAGATTTTTATTGAGTTTTGGTAATGAGCTATCAATTTTATTGACAATTATTGTACTAATAAAATGGAACAAAGATTGTTTTGATTCATATACGTAAAGTGTTGTAGTGTTTGGGTATCGTCCCTTGACAGTCTCAATAATTTATTAGAAACTCGCTTATAGTGATATGGAGGCAAACCAGTATTGTTGGTAGGTAACAGAAGATTAAAGGGTGGGTGGCATGAGGTTAGGTTGATCTCTTGTTTCGGTAGACAATAAACTTTACTGTAAATTTCCAGGGATATAAATAGTTACCAGTGACATACTGCCATAGGCAACCCTGCATAGAAAGATCTAACGTCACACCCTGGGATTCATCCCTAGGAATAATACCTCTGATTGCTTCATACTGTGCTCCAGGCATGTGAAATGACTTAAGCAAGTTTGAAGTCATTAACATTTTTAATCCTGGAGTCATGATAACTTCAGTGCTGGAAACAACAACATTGGTTGTTGGACATTGTCTGACCAAATTTTAAAATGTCCGACCAATTTCTAGTAATTATTATGAACGGATGTGATGTCTGAACATAATGTCCAAACAAATTTAAATAAAGTTTTCAAAGTTTTGTTTTGAATCATGTTATGCTAATTAATGGCCAACCAAAAGGAAGATTCAAAAGGGCAAAGTCCTGTTATGGAAGAAAAATTCTTTCCAGTACTGAACTTGGTGAAGCATGATCACCTGGATGATTGTAGTAATGAGGAGTGTCAACCTGAGCATAAGTCATCATCAGGTGCTGGTGACAACTTCTGCACAGGTTGTTAAAATGTCATTCAATCAGGCACTTTGAACATTCCTTCTCAGGATTACACTCCTCAGGCGAGTATGCTTCGCCAAGTTATGTTAAAATTGACCAGCTCCCAACGTCAGTGGCTTCATAGCTCAGTTGATAGAGCATCGCACGGGAATCGTGAGGTCACAGGTTCAAACCCTGTTGAAGTCCTGAATTTTTTTCAGGCTTCTTTTATAATACACAATTGTAAAAATTGCAATCACAACTGTGACGATCATTCTTCACTTGATTTCATATCCGCAGTTCACATATGGTCTCTTTCATATGCATTATTCACTTACATATCTTTCATGAGAACATATGAACCCAAAATTGACCAGCTCCCAACGTCAGTGGCTTCATGGCTCAGTTGGTAGAGCATTGCACCGGAATCGCGAGGTCATGGGTTCAAACACCGTTGAAGTCCTGAATTGTTTTCAGGCTTCTTTACGCAATTGTAAAAATTGCGATCACAACTGTGACGATCATTCTTCATTGGAGAAGTTATGTTAGTCTCAAGGTGTGAATAATAGGAAAACTTGTTGGAAATTTTGTCTTAAGGTGGCTCCCACAGATTTCCAGCACTTTGCAGCACTTTCACTTTGATAGATAATTACTTCCAAGCTTTATTTGTTGTTATCTTCATAGTAGTATCAAAGAAATGCCCAATCATCTGTGAATAAGTAATGAATTATAGCATCACCATAACCTGTTAGAAACACCCCTACAGGGATGGAACTAACGGCCGGTGATAGGTAATTACCAATCAAATTTACCAGCCAGAAATGACATAATAGAGTAAAATGTCACAAGAATGGACAACGCTAGCGGCAAATCACCTATCAATCTGTTTTCCCTTATTTCCATCTCTGCCCCTAATTTTGGCTTCAAGCAATAATAATAATATTATTATTATTTAAATTAATGATAACCTAACACCAGCTCCATGACCCCAGTTTTTTATTGTCAGAAAATAATTAGCATAATGGGATACAATTTTTTTGTAAAGTGAAAAAAAGTATTTGAAGGAATATAAATTTTGCTTAATATTTTAAGCAAAAAAAGAATTTTTTGCTTAAAACTACTTTTTTACTGGTTGGTAATAATCTATTACAGTACAATAGCTGAAAAGTACTGAAAACTGGTGTTAGCCACTTTTAAAGAAACTCCTAAAAATGTTTGTCATTATTGTGAGTGTGCTTAGAGGTCATTAAATTTTTCCCCTTTGTACTGTCACTTATTGGCTGTCAGGTAATTAAAAAATGTGATTGCCAAAGCTAAGATATCTTGATTTATAAATATAATTATTCTTCTTGTTTTAGTGTGACAAACTAGTCTCAGAATTTCATATTGGAGCTTACAGCTAAAGAGCTGAAGCCTAAATACACGAAATAACAGTCAGTCTTAAACAAAAAGAAGTCAATTTGATACATGCTTTTTAATTTAACTTTTGAGTTTTTTAAGTGGAACAATATTTACATGTATTGTTCTGGATTTCTTTTAAAGTGCGCCTCAACCCCAAAATATTTTGTTCACTTAAATAAATCTTTGCACCTGTCTGAAACATATTGCACTGCTTTGTGCCTATTTCCTGAAATCTAGCCATCAACTGTCCCATGACCAAGCTTGAAAGGGGCATGGGTCTATTCCTTACTTGACATTACAAACGGATTTGCATTGCATTAAGTCTTTGTAAAATTGCACGCAAAGCAGTTAGTGACGTCTTGTAAGGAATAGACTCATGCCCCTTACTAGCTCGGTTGTGGGACAGATGACTCGTAACTTTTATAGCCTATAAATAGTCAAGATTTGGTTTAAAAAGGCGCCAAAAGGCTCAATGTGTTTTGAACAAGTACAAAGATATATGTTAGGTGCACTTTAAGGGATTTCAGTTTCACTTATTGATATGTCAGTATTTCTCATGACAAATAATTACATTTGAATTTCGCAGGGTGCGTGTTGAGCACTATGTTCATGACAAGTCATTTAAAGAAAGAGTTAAATTCTATTTTGTTACTGATCAAAGATCTAGTAAGTGACATTTGATAATAATTTATTAATGTTTAACACAGTTAATCTTAAAAATATGACTGTTGTATTCTGAACTGTGACTGGCAGTACTACTCTAAAAACTGTTTATACATGTAAATGTTAATAACATCCTGAAGCTCTTCAATAGCTGCTAAGCATAATTAGAATGTTATAACTCAGGCCAACTTAATTCAATCAAACTATCTGAAGTGCATTTTCCTGTAATAGAGATGCAGTGTTATTACATTCCTTAGACTTGATGCACTAAAATTTTGACAGTCACAGTACCTTGTGTTTATGTACTACATGACTGATGTACTTTCAACCAAATATTGAAATCATATTGTTGTACGTTTTCCTAACCAGCATAACATGCCATTTTAAATATTGTCCTTATTATAAACAGTTTACAAATTCTTTGTGACTGAAATTTATATTAACCCATTGACTACCATGCTGGCCAAAACTGGCCACACAAGACTTCCATGCTTCAAAACATTGCAGCTTTCTCAATAGCATGAATATTGCCTTAACTGTCAGTTGTGAGCATGAAATGGAATGTCCTTTAAATTTGGATATCCAATATGGCCTTTTGAGTTTAGACAAGAACGAAAATGACTGTTTTTAACTTCAAAGAGAAAGGACGAAAATGCCCCTTTTTGCCTTTATGTTTTTTAAAGAAATCATTGTCGAAAAACAAAACTTCGACCATCATAACAAAATTCAGTCTTTGTTCTAGCTTAGAAATGACTTTTTTTGTTCATATTCTTCTCCCAAGTGAAGATGCAGCCTTTTGTTCCAGTGCATTCGGACCTTCCTGCCATTTTCAATATCTCAACCGCATTGCATGCTGGGAAATGAAGAGAATTTTTGACAGCGCCTGTTCCTTCCCCCAATAGGCCATTTTACAGTTGTGTGCTTAGTTACCTGGCCATGAATGCAAGTGAGGCTGGAGGTGACCTTGCTTTGATACAGACCTCTCTGCTTTTCTCATGTAAATGCCAACTAGTTAGCATAAGAACAACCTGATTTGCATAATAAAAGCAGTGAGGTCTGTATCAAAACAAGGTCAACTCCAACCTTGCTGCCATTCAGAGGCCAGGTCACTAAGCAGACAACTGTAAAATGGTGTATTCTTTCATATTTAAACTAAGTCTACAGCCAATCCAATCTACTGCCAAAACTTCATGCTTGTGATGATCTTCAGTGCTCACAAATTCCAAAATATGTGGCGGTAGGTCGAGAAATTCATCAATAGTTGAGTCCCAAAGGTACTAAGAGTGTCCAACCGGCCAAATTCCCAGTTTGTCAAGTAACAAGCCAAATTCGACAACAAAGTACATCACCTTGCTTGGTTCTTTGAGAAAGTGGACTTTTAGCTACTGTACTGTGATGCTTAATGATGCTTATCAGGCTGCCACTGCAGATAAAAAATGGCTGTAAACTTAGCAAAAATTGCAAGCAAACCCAATTTGGGCCGTTCTTGTAGCTCCACAGATGAAAAATAGCTACGTCATAATGACGTTTTCAGAAACCTTGAGCCTCCAGGGCCTTAGGACAGCACCAGTTTCCATATGGTAGTTTCAAATAAAGAGTTGCAAAATGCTATGGAGCGTTTATAGGTGGAAAATCACTCTGAAAACGTAAAAACGGCCGGTAGTCAATGGGTTAAAAATAATTTCACACATTTACATCACATAATTTACATACTTTTATTACTTGCTGAAAGTGGAGTTAAAATTAATAACTTAGGATAAAATTCTAACTTGTGAATGCTGGGAGAGATATTTTTGCTTAAAAATTTGATAACCATTCTTGGTTTTCAGTCACGTGACCAGTGGCCATATTGATTCAATGAAACAAAAGAAAGTATTTGCATAAAAATGGAGTTCAATTCCCAGAGGGTTAGCTTTGTGCACCAACATGACTGCCATTCCTTTGTTTTTGTGCACCAACATGGCTGCTGTGACGTCACATGTAAACCAGCAATTAGTTAGGATGACAACAACAGAGTAAAAATAAAGCAGCTGAAACTCTTATAAGATTATGAGCATGAAATATGATATCCCTGTGTATTTAATTATTATCTTGTACTAAAAAGGATAACTGTTAATCAGTGGATTCTTTTAATCCTACTAGGTATAAGATGGCAAACATTTCGCTTTGTGCTGAAGATAATATCATGTGTATTATACATTGTCCGGAGCGTTCAAGACACTGAACCACACAAGGCGAGCGGGTAAGTGTTGTAATCATGGGCTCTTTGAAAGATGACCTTGTTGGTTATTTTGGTCAGCGACTTGCATCCAACTATAATTTTAGACTCACAGTTTACAGGGCTGAAATCCACTTTATGCACTATTTGTTACTCTAACTTGCAAATTTTATAAGGTATTGCTCAGTGGCTGTTACTGATTTCCAGTGCTTTCCAGCTCACATACCCTCATAGATCAGTGCTACTACTTTTTTACCATGCCATAGAAAATGCAGCCAATCAGATTGCAGGAATGCTGCTCAAATGGTAGTTGACTTTAAGCAAGGTTACTTACTTCAATAATTTTTTCTTCTTTTTGGTCAATAGTTTTGATTGTCCTGATAACAGAACTGCTAATCCAGAGTGGGCTTGTCCTGAAATTGATAATGACAGAGACTCGTAAGTAATAATAAAATAACTTTTATTATCACTAAAGGGCAAAATTACTAAATGCTGATTGGCTGAGATAGAGGGTATTTTTCTTAATCAAGATCATTTATAGTAATCAAGAGGGCCGATTACTATGATTTTTGTAAATCAGTTCAAACAACCTTTACAATAGCCTGCTATGTGATGTGATTCAGTTGAAATGAAATTTGTTTTTGTGGCCAGGACATTTCAGAGACTTTGGTTGAATCTCATTGAATTGATTGGTACGTTAGAGTTGATTGATATGTACTCACATTAAATTGGCTTCCAGTGAGAAATGAATAAACCACATGTACAATTACGTAATTAATTTGCCCTTTCAGTGATAAATGAGTACATGTAATCGCATGTTTCCTTGTAAAATTAAGGATTAATCATCACTTGTGTTTTCAGAAGTTGCTGATTCTGAAAACACACATGACGATTAATCCTTAATTTTACTCTGCAATTACCTATACAAGATAACTAAATAACTTTAGTCATTTTTAAAACAAAATTAATAATTTCACCTTGATAAAATTGTCAAATTCCATTTTATAGCCACTGGAGGTCACTGCTGTGGGTTCATAGACCTTCTCCTTTGTGGATTATCCAGGTAGGTCTCAGGCAAAATTGAAGAGTTTTTGGTTTGTTATACCAGCTAGTCATTATGTCTACTCAGCTGTTATTCCTAGACATGGTGTATCTGCACAGTATCAGAATTCCTATGGTTTTGGCACAGGTTTACATACATGTATATTTTGTAGGTCAAATTTGATTTCAGGTTAATTTTGATTTAACCGAGGTTGAAATCAACTTTCCTTTGTCTCCAAGGGCCAATTATTCAGAGGAGACAATAAAGGAAATTGATGTTAACATAGGTGAAATCAACTTTGACCTGTAACATATATAGAAAAAGCAAAACGGGTAAATGTAAAATTATTATTAATTTTGTTATTCTAAGTTGGAAATGACTCTAACAGTTTTTACTCATAGTATAGTATTTTAAGGTGCAACCAGCACAAAAACAAGAGTCAAACTACAAGGCTACATATTTTAAAACCTTAATTCATGACAAGTACACAGAACAAAAACATGGGTTTTTCCACTCGCTGAGTGCAACGAAATAGGTGGAAATGTTTTTCTCTCACACTGCTGGGGATAAGGTCACGTGCCACAAAAGGCAGTTTTTCTTGTTGCTGTCTGCCATTCCCTGACCTTCACTGCCACCCACCCTTAGAATTTCAGTCTTGTATATGTTCCCATGTAGATTTTGGGGTTATAGGATGCAGAATGTTTTTTATTTTGACTTGTACAGTGTGTAGGTAAAGTTGTTGTTGCGAGAATAAAGATCAGGCTTGCTGTGGTCGGCTTGACATGGCTCCCAATGGTGTGTGAGAAATCTTTTTAGAGCCTGCATTTGAAGAAAAAATATCATATAATAAACAACTATGAAGTCGCAGCTACTTTTTATCCTTATTTGGTAGTTTTTAGACAAGATTAAGAAATAAGATGAATTATTGTTGCTTAACCTTTTTAACCCCACTGTGAACAGCATATTACGTTGTGACCCCTGTCATGATCCCTTTTGCTACTAATTTTTGTTATCCCAAAGATGAATAATAATTGTCATTAATTTTAAGCATTTTTGTTTTCTTGGCACCTTGAAAAATGTATGGAAAACATAGCAGCCAAATGGGGGAAGTGGGGGTTACACCATAATTTCCAATAATGTCTTCTGTGATAGGAGTAAGCATATGTGTTTTCTATGGAAATGAATGGTAATTATTGTATGTTGAGGAAAACCACAAACAAAATTGTACACTGAAGATGTTTATTCTGTTACTCGTCCTTCCGCCGGTCGGTACAGCTGAAAATTACAAAATACAAAAAGCTTGTCACTCAAACCCGAAACAAATATAAAGTTACAAAGGAAAACAATACAAATGAGCGACGACTCACATATTTTTGGGCATCTCCAGGCCTAATCAAGACGTCATCATCGATAAAGTAAAAGGTAACGGAACAAGAAAACTTTCCGCCCACAAACATAACACAACACATCAAGGTGCCGAAAGCACATGCTCGTAAAATCACGTGACCCGCACAAGGGGGATACAGAGGGGCACGGTAAGGCAAACTGTCCCTAACATTGTACCTTCTGCTGAGTAACCTCTCTGGTAATTCTTTGTTTCCAGACAGTGATTGCAGTCTATAGTATGCTGGATGCAATCCTCCTTTGTTACCTAACTTATAAGGTATTTGCCATTTCCTATTGTATCATTCCAGAAATTATTCATAACCCCTCAATGGAGGGTTTTTAGTTTGCACCCCACCCCACCCCACTGGAAATTCCAATTTAGCTTTATACTTTTCTTTTAAGACCTTTGCTTTTGCCACCACCCCCCCCCCTCTCCCTTGGAATTTCCTCTGACCTATTGTGAGGAAGGTTTAGATTTTTTTTCTGGAGCTACATATTGAGTTGTTGAGTTGTTGAGTTGTTGTTGCATATTGTTATAATGTTTTGATCCTGTGTCTATTTTCTTTTGTTCCAGGGAGGTTCAGTACTCAATCAAATTGTAAATACTCGGCTCATTGCAGAGATTTTGCTTGGGTTACCTTTCTTTGTATCTGTAAGTCCCAGTAATAATAGTAGTAATGTTTATAGTAAACAGATGAATATTTATGATAAAATTAATGATAATTAACAATTATTCACCGAAGTGGAGGTGAACAGTGCTGGATATTTACTGCACCGCTTCGCGGCTCAGTAAATATCAACAACTTTCACAAACATTGAGATGAATAATAATTATTGTTTTAGTATATACTGCACAAGCTTAATAATTTGTACAGTGTTTTCAATAAGGGCCGGCGGCCGGCAAAACTCGCCGTCTACTTCACATGATTTTGCCGCTTACTTTGAGTAGAACTTACCTCAAATGTTATGAATAGCATGGAACAAAGTGGTACCTTCTCTGCCTACTCGTAAACATTTGCCACTTACTCTAATTCTTATTGAAAATCCTGTTGTATGTATTCAAATAATTTCCTCTTCAGAAACCAAAACAGAAAACCAGTTTGTTTCTCTTCAGCTGCTCAGAGGTGAATAGTACTTTGCTAATCACCTCTGAGTTAACCAATCAGAATGCATGGAAAGCACTATTCACTTGTGTGGTATATACTAAGTACTTTTATTGTGGAGCAGTCAAGGAAATAGTGTGTAAAACAAAAACCAGAGCAAGTGTTAGGCCTATATCCTCCTCATACCATAAAATTATTTTAAGTTTACTGAGTGCATGGTGTACCAAGGAATAACAGCTTGCACGTTTTCATTTTTGCCCTGCTAATCAAAATAAAGTAATCATTGTGAAATCCCAATCCTGCTACTCATTTTGCTTGCAAATCAGGTTTAACAAGCATGAATCAGTCAGTACAGGTATATGAAATTGGAGTTGTTAATAGACAAGATTTTCCCAACTGGAATTCTTTTTCAAGCAATAATTAATCTTAATATAATTAACACTATAAAGGTTATCTGTTTTCAACCATCCATCAAAGAAACCACTCCTCCCAAGTGGCCTAATGTTGTTATTGCCAAGTTCCAACACTGACCATCTCCAACTGTCCACCATCCTTTGCTATCAGTTTGCAAGGTTAGGGTGAGTCAGAATGGTTTGGAAGATGGGAGGCAGACAAGTGGGAGTCCTAAAAGGGCAGGATCAAGGAAAATGGATAAATGATCAGGGGTGGGAGCAAAGTGAAAAGTTCAGGGCTCTGTTGTTTAAAAGCTGGTTTATTTCTTTATATCTTTATGTTGTTCCCATTTCAATGCTGATATTCTGCAGCAAACTTTAAAATTAGAGGAAACCAATCCTGCAAACAAAATTTAGCAAAAGAAGCTCTTACCCGAAAGTTAAAAGACTGAAGCCAAAGTTTACTCAAATCCAGGATTATTAGTTAATCAACTTTTAAACAACCCGGCCCAGAAGCTCGGGAGAAAAAGTATGGGAGGTGAGAGAATAGAGTTCTGGTAGTGGGAGGTTGAAGGTTGAAGGTTATTCCTTGCACCGCACTGATTACTGATTACTGATCCTTCATACTCAATTCTCTTTCAGATATTTTATACTCGTCTCCGAAACTTGTGGCTGCCTTTGTTTTTAAATTGTTGGCTAGCCAAGAATGCATTAGATGCAATGCTGGTAATTATTCCTTGAACCCAAATGCTAAGATGTTTGCTTTGTAGCTAGCAGCTTGTGTAAACGACCTATATGTTAAATAATTATTGGTGTTTGGTTTGTTTGTATTAATTTGATTAAATTATCAAAACAATTACCAAACTCTAGGAAAACTTAAGGGCTATAAGTTTCAAAGAGATCTGGTGAAGCCATTTGCCAAAGGCAATGCAGTTTGAAGAAAATTAAGTCCCAAATGTCAAGTTCTTCCCTCTCATTTCTTTAAGTTGGTCTCAGTGGCCTCATTAAAATGCTGTACTAACCAAGCATAATATTACTATACTTGCAGAATGATCTTCACAGGATTGTCCTTCATCAGCAGTCTGCGTTATCGCAAAAGGTTCTTATAGTATTTGGAACTTTGTGTTGCATCTTATTTACTGGGTAAGTGCTGAGACTACAGTCACACAATCTCAAAGCACTTCAAATTTACCATTAATATTTTGAATGGTTTTCATTTTGCATTGATGGAAGGCTGTATTGACTGGCTCTTCACAGAATTTGTGGTATCCATCACCTTGAGAGGCCATCTCCTAAGCCGTGGAACTTTTTTGAGTGTGTTTGGTTTGTAGCTGTGACATTTAGTACTGTTGGATATGGTGATTATACACCGAAAGACTGGCCAGCACAAATGTTTGTCATAATCATGATTGCTTGTGCTCTCATCCTACTACCAGTGGAAGTGAGTTACGTTTATATCATTACTTAGTAAGTTTTTATTATTAGCAGTCCAATTCCGTACCACTGTAGATCTGTATTTATCTAGTCTTTGTAATGACAGCTTTGCAGGCCACTGTTTCTGCCCATGGGTAAGAAAAATGTTATTGTGTCATTATTGTCATCTCACAAAATCTGCTGAACATGCTAATACATTTCACCTTGGAAGACTTGACCAGTTGCAAAATCCTTCCATCTTACCCCTAACTTTCAAAGCTACAAGCCAAAGCTGATTGATTTGTTTTAATTCTGGGGATTGAAATAAATGCAATGCATTTACAATACCTTTTACTTACACATGATAAAATCAAAGGATCAGAATTTTTATTTACAAAAACACTGGTTAATAATTAATGGTTCCAATTTTAGAAATGTTGTTGTTTTCCTTTCTTAGTTGGAGCAGCTGGCTTTCCTGCTGGTTACACGTCAGAAGGAAGGTGGGACATTCAACCGCATGCTTGCTGGCTCTGAGAAGCATGTAGTCCTGTGTTCGACAGCACTGAGAACAACCACTCTAATTGACTTTTTGAATGAGTTTTACGCTGATGTCAGGTTACAGGTTTGTTTATTTTCATTTTCATGTGGGATGCCATATA
>OX419335.1:28883690-28893690 GCA_948470475.1 Galaxea fascicularis | reverse complement strand
TGTCAAAAAGAAAATTTAAAATTCCATCTAAACCTTGGATTACCAAGGGCTTGAGAATTTCAATAAGAGTAAAAAACAATCTCATGCTAAGTGGCGATACTGACATAATACATCAAACACAGGAGACAGTGTTTCATTGGGATATCCAAACACCGAGAAGAGAGTCGAAAATATGATGCATAGCAGAGTATTTTTTATGGAATTCGAGGTGTTTGAATGGCCGATGAAAAACTGTCTTGAGTGTTTGATATATCTTCTCAATTGAAACAAAAACTAAGGAATTAACGGAGAAGTAAAATTGTCAAAATCTATGGTAATTAAGGTATCCAAACCCTCTTCACGGTTGTGATTTCCTTTGTTTTAACTTGATGAATTATTAATGAGTTTGAGAAAAATACATGATTTACAGAAATAGGCTTGCATCACTTATCCCTGTTAGTAATACATTCATTTTTGAACCAATAACTTCAAATGATGTCGTAAATGGAATCAGTATGTTACCAAGAAATAAAGCTTGTAAGGTTTACTCTTGCTTGGTTAAACTTCTTAAAATGGGTAAATATATTATAAGTGAACCTTTGGCGGACATTTTCAACCAAGCGATCTCATATGGGTTTTATTCAAATGAACTAAAACTTGCTAAAATAATTCCAGTTTTTAAGGGAGATGATGCTACTGAGGCAGAAAACTATTGTTCAATTTCTCTTCACTCTATCTACAATAAAATTTTTGAAAAACTAATGTTTACTAGGCTTAGCAAATTTATTGATAAATATGATATACATGTATTATTTACTTCACAATACAGTTTTCATCCTTAACATGATACCTGGATACTTGACATCTTAAATACCATGTAGAACAACATGGACCAAGGGAAATACACGTTGGAATCTTTATTGATCTTAAAAAAAGCGGTAGACACAGTAAACCATAGTATCCTTTTATGTAAGCTCTCTAGGTATGGTATCAGGGGTGTAGTCCACAATTGGCTCAAATCGTATCTGACAAATTGTTACTAAACAACAACTGTTACCGTATTGGACAAAGAACAGACACTCTGTGGTGTTCCCCAGGGCTCTGTACTCGGGCCACTTTTGTTTCTCCTGTATATTAATGATATCCACAACTCTAGGGATGTTTTCAACTTTTATTTGTTTGCTGATGATACCAGTATGTTATATGCTAACAAAAACTTACACGAGCTAGAAAGCAAAGTCAACACCAAACTGGTAAACCTTTGTGACTGACTGAAGGCCAATAAATTATCGCTGAATATTATGAAATCTAACTTTTTAGTTTTCCAGCCATGGCAAAAGTCCTTTTTTTTTCTTTTTTCTTTATTTATTTTCTTATTTATTACTATTTCCACAATTACATAATTACAATTCTTTTTTTCAACAATTAAATTACAGAACAATAAATAAAGTTTGGCTTATAAAAGTTAATAATGACACCATATTAAATTAATTAAAAAAACAAAACAAAACAAAACAAAAAAAGTCCTTAACTTTTATTCCTCAAATTAAAGTTCTTTATATCATGACCATGCCATTCCTTTCTTTCTGCAAACAAGATCTCTACCCTTGACCTTTTTGTATTTTGAACATCTCTCGTTAATGATACATGATGTTTGTCATCAAGACATTCCAAATAATCTAGGAGGCATCCACATGTATAGGCTAACAACAGATGTTCACAACTATTTAACCAGGGCTGCATCAAACCAGTTTTGTTACATTGACAAATGTTGAACTAAAAAATGAAGAGATCTTTTGTGAGAACTGGAGCTGTAATATGGAACAGACTCCCTCAATTTCTTAAGTCTTTAAGAAAATATCATTTTAAAGCTAAAATTAAACAAATACTCTTAGAGATTCTTCAGAAAACAGATGACTATATTGAGGTTCCCCAAATACTTTCCAATATCAAGCAAATAAAAATGTTGTGAAATGTCCTTAATTCATATTTTAATTTCCAGTTTGCCTTCAACCTCTCAATCTTATCCTTTAATTTTAGTTGTAGTATGTGTATTTCTGTAACTCGACAGATCAGCTTCTGTATTGTTTTGCAATTGTTTAATTTATTAACTTATTCAAACAATCTGTTCCTGCCTCGAATGGCATTTTGTGCTAATTTCCAGGGCAAATGTCCTTGTATTACTTTAAGTGTGTTTTTTAATAAAGTTCTGTTGTTGTTTGTTGTTGTTACAACAAAGAACATGAACTTTGAAAACATCTTTTCATGATGGCTAACATTTGTGCAGTGGTGGTTGGTTATAGTGGTCAAGTTATCCTTTTGCTGGGATATTCTCAGCATGAAGAAAATGTGGGGAATTTCTGTCTGAGTAAAAGGAATAGGAGTCAAACTTGCATTTGTACTTCCAGTTCAAATAGAGAAGGAAGCTAAATTAAATTTTGCTCTGGGTTCAAGTTATTTTAGCAGTTGTCAAAATAAAGTTCTACTTTCTAGACTGTTTTCTGTTTGTCATAAATACACAACAATCAGCACAGTAGTGAAAAAAAAACGAATTCATTTTTTCAAAACTACTCTTACCAAGTGCACTGTAGATAAATACAAATCTCTGATACTGAGTTGTCTTTTGTCTGTCGTATTTTGTCTTTCAGGAGAGGTTCAGAAGATTGGCATGAGATGTATGGCAAGTGTGCTGGAAATGAAATCTATGACATTCGCCTGGGTGATAGCAAGATGTTCAGACCATTTTGTAACAAGTCATTTACACATACTGCCTTTCATGTACACAAGAAGTATGTATGTCCATAATGTGATAGATTTAATTTGTCACAATCTTTTTTTAATTGGATCTTCAATTTTTTGTAAGGGTAGATTAACTTTTTATTACTATTCCAAAATAGGGAAGCCCAGAATAGACAGTAATTGTGTTTTTGTTGGTTTGCCAAGAAAAAAGGTCAATGTGAAGATTCACTGTAATATCATTATGTAATTTGGGA
The DNA here is from genome assembly GCA_948470475.1 of Galaxea fascicularis. Lineage (NCBI taxonomy): Eukaryota > Metazoa > Cnidaria > Anthozoa > Scleractinia > Euphylliidae > Galaxea > Galaxea fascicularis. The sequence continues at coordinate 28,890,718 of OX419335.1, read as the reverse complement.
AATCCACAAATGGTGGAAGCCATTAGACAAACTCATTGAAATTACAATTTGCTGGTGATGAAAGATCATACAACTTTAGAAACTTTTTCAGTTTTGTGAAACAACATTAATGTGCTTCCCTTTCAAAGCCTATTTTAGTTAAGCTGTCATTATATGTGTGAGAGCAGAACTTTTACGATAGAAACCTTGAGCTCTCGTTTCTCACAGGATGATAACCATGTGAATCCCTGATCCTCCCGTTAGACAGATAATTCTCAACGTGCTTCTGATTACCACAGAACGTTTATTAGCAGTGTGTAGCGATACGAATCGTGAAACCACGACGTTACAAAACGGTTGTAAAACGGTGTACTAAGTAACGAAGCGATGAAGCGAAACAAAGTGAAACGTATCGTAACGAAGTGAAGTGAAGCGAAGCGGTTTCGAAAATTCTGTGTCCGCTTCGGGAATTCACAAAGTAGAGAAGAAACGTTGATTCTTAGAGCTTGATCGGTACACGGTGACACGCTAACTAGAACTGAAAAGTTTCCTAAGCACGTTCGTAGTAATACTAGCGAGAACAAAGGATAATGGATTTCTTTGTTGAATAAGCGTACGTGGGTAAAACATATCTGTCGGTTTTGACCACAAAAGATACGATTTCGGTTACAAAGGATGCCTTAAAGAATAGGAGGAAACTGCGGAAAACCATAAAACATTTGGCACTAACAATATGGACTTGTTCTATAGTTCTTTATTGTTCTTTTTGTGTTCTTAACCACAGATTTCTTTTGTCTCCAACTATTTTAGGTATGGAGTAACACTCTTTGCAGTTTGTGCTGCTAAGAAAGGTTGGCGTATGTTGCTGAACCCTGGTCCCTCACATGTTATGGATTATAGTGATCAGTGTTTCTATATTTCCATCTCAAGTGAGGAAGACTCACACATCAAAGCCTACAAAGAACCAAAAGAGTCTCTTAGCCTGTTTAGAGGCAGCTTCCGTGGCAAAAATGACTCATTTATCACTGCAAGTTCAGTTGCTCTTGAATTGAGAACAGAACCAGTTGAATCAAGTAAGAAGCCATAAATTAAATAGGAGCTTCATTAAATTTTGCTGTGGTTTCAAGTTATTTTAGCAGTTGTCAAAATAAAGTTTTACTTTCTACACTGTTTTCTGTTTATCATAAATACATGACAATCAGCACAGTAGTAAAAAAAAAAAAAGGCCAATTCATTTTTCAAAACTACTCTTGCCAAGTTAGCAAAGCCTACAATTGAGAACAGAACCAGTTGAATCAATTAAGAAGCCATATACATTTGAATCTGTATACCAGTGACTTATGACATAGTTTGAGATCTCTAGTTTTGGGGCTTGTTATTATGAATTAACAGTCTTAGGTTATAAGCCAGAAATGAAGGTGATGTTATTTTCTGTGGATACATCATTGGTGCATTGGTTTTGAGAACTGGAACGTTATTTTTTTGGGGTATTATTCTCTTGATTCTAGCTTTGAAAGATATACATTGTATGTGCTAGCCCAATTAACTGGTTTAAGACTGATTTAGCAGTGATATAATTGAATAAACTGTCACCAACCATTTTTGTCTGTCATGTTTTTGCTTTAGTTAGCCTGAAACAACTGGATGAGGCTTCTGTTAATGGAGTTGGACATGCGTCCTCCTTTGATCAAGTTACTTCCTCTTCAATGCTCAAACCAGAGCACAGCACAGCTTCTCCTGAGAAGAGATCAACAGGAATGAAGGAAGTTGTTTTTGATGTGGGTGATTCTAGAAGGTCATCAAACTCTGTTTATGTACCTGAAAATGAATCTGACGTAGAGGAACCTTCAGAACTTGAAATGGATTTTCTTGATGACACTAGTAGAATACCAAGGTATCCAAGTATTTTTGTCATTGCTGTTGCAAGTAATGGAACATAAGCTAGCAAGACATCCTGTCCTGAGAATTTCACACTGTATTGCACTGAGTGACTTGGTTAGAGTGCTGTTCATTCTGCCTGGAATGGGGGAAATTGAGGCACCATCATTGCTTCTGTTTTTATGTGGTTTAAATAGTATCCACTTGTTAATGGAAACCACATTTCTTTTTGGGAAAATATCTGTAATGCTAACCTCATCTGAGCAACAAATCTTAGTTTAAAAATTCTCCACTTTCTGGGTATTTTTTATACATTAAAGTATAAAGCCTAACCGCTGACCGGTTAGCTCAGTTGGTAGAGTGCCGGACTACCGTGCGGGAGGTCATGGGTTCAAAGCCCCGGCCGGACCAACACTCAGGGTCTTTTAATAACTGAGGAGAAAGTGCTTCCTTTGCCAATGACATCTGCAAATAGTTAGACTTTCTAGTCTTCTCGGATAAGGACAATAAACCGGAGGTCCCGTCTCACAACTCTCCACAATTAATTCTGTGGGACGTTAAAGAACCGCTAGGGACGTAACAAACCCTGGCTGTGACCACCCCTAGTGCTGACCTTGGGTTGGTGCTTCACTTAGGGATAACCTCATTGCACCCTTCCCCCTTGGATATTTCCAAGAAAATGAGTATGATGAAATCAACGTAGCTATGAGGCACTGGACTGGGAAACCTGACGGGGTTTTGATTCCTTTGTTAGAAAAAGGTTACTAAAATCTCAAAAAGAGATGTATGACAGTCAATTTTAAGTTAAATTCAACACATGATTAAGTCTTTGTATAGTCAAGTTTAAGTGTGACAGCCCTCTTCAAATTCATCTGTCCCATTTATCCAAGATAGAACTGTCAGAAAAAAAGTTTCTCCCCTTCTAACCATCTCTCATTTGTCCTAGTACTTGTATTTTTATATAATTCAGGGCTGTCACTAATTTGTGAAGAAGGTGGGGCTACACAAAAAACAACTGAGGATTTGAGTTGCTGTTGCAGTAGTGAAGTTAACATGCTGGTCCCCCTGCCCTTAATGACAGCCTGTAATTATTTATCTTTTTATTTGGCCATTTTCATGATTATAATTTTGGTTGTACAGCTTCACGATTAAAACAAAATGTTTAACAAGAATTAATTAAAGGCTGGAACAAGCAATCAAGTGAGCGATTAAAGGAGGGAAATCAGCGTGAATTCCTCCAACGAAGGGCTACCACTCAAACAATCAGCTTTTTTAGTCTCTTATCCAGTGACCAACTCAACTCAGTAAAAAAACAAACAAAAAAATTTTGCACCACTCCCCACCAATGCAACATCACAGTTTCTTTAGAAATGAACCCCCTTTACTTGTCTCAATTACATTGATTGTAGCATTCTCTAAACAAATTTGATACTTTTTCATTCAATCTCAGCAGTTTGATGCTTTTGTGTTGTGACTGTGTGGTGTTGTTCTTTCTTTGTTAGTTACGTGCCAGGAGTTCCACCCTGTTCATTGTACATTGGTCACACACCAATCAAATGCCATCTGTTGAAAACTCCTAAGAAATGTTGCTGTTTAGGACTGCGAAATGAGGTCAGTTCAGTGATTTCTGGTCATGTTAATTTGAACATAATCATTAAGAGTAACATTTGAACGGGTGCGTACAAAAACAGTAACTAAGTGACTTCTGATAAATTGCCAGATTCTCCTTCCAATTTGTATTCATTGTATGAATCACAAGGAGAATTTGACATTACATCAAAAGTCACTTAGGGCCTTATTCTGCACAATCCTTTATTTATTGCACTTGTGAATACTATAAATCCTCTGTGAGCAGCAACTTCCATCTGGCAACCACTTCTTGTTACGACATTTATACTTCAGTCAAATGTGACACTGTCTTGTGACTTAAACTTCTCTGAGGTGACTGCCTTTCTGGTAAACACGGGGTAGCTTCTTTAATTGAAGGGTTTTTTTTGGTGCACAGTCTATATTATGGGAAGGTTAAAAGGATTGTCTTTTCAAGATTACAATATTTCATGTATGTTATGAAACTTCTGGTTTGGTGCCCTCTCGCCATGCTGACTAACAACCCTCCTTTTGTAAAACCCTGGGGCAAATTGCTGGTGGACCTGCTAATGCCAGATGTCAAAATTAGTGACTGGCTGTACCCACAACTGGATATTTGAAGCCAGCAGTCATGCCGTTCAATAAATGTAATTTACACGTTTTTGTTAACTAAATAGTCACACAAAGTTATTTATTTTGAGAATAATATTGAAAGGTTTGTGAATTTGATACGATCCTCTTTTGGGGGCTAGATTCCAGAATACCCAGCCACCTAACAGTCCCACAGTTGCAGTGTTACAATGCTTGTTAGGCTACAAACAAGCTAAACAAAATCATGTTCTTTGTTCTAAAAGCATGAGGCCGTAAACAACCTACAGAAAATATATATTTTTCATTCTGAAAGCATGAGGCCTCTATGGGATTGTGGGTAGCACTCATATCACCTTTCACCTAATTTGTATTTATCCACTGTGGACTGTGGTGGCACTCATATATAGCTTCTTATTGTCATTCATATTCATCCACAAGGAGACTGTGGATCACAAAGTAGTGGTAACGCTCATAAGTGGCTGGGTTCACTCACTTTTGGGTAAATATCTGTGGAAGGGTGGAAAGCCACATTTCTGGTTGATGCTTAACTTACTTCCAACATTGCCCACTAGTTGTGTTGTTCAATTCCCTTGATTAATACTCTGACTTACATCTCTATAGGTACTAAGTAGTGTTTATTATATAAAACAGAGGACTAACAACCCACCCATGAGTCATGTGTAGCAGCACCTTAAATTGCTTAATGAGCCAGTGAGTAAATGCTAGACACGATATTTATGCAGAACATTGTTAGTACGTTTTTGGCAGGCTTGTTTAGACAGAGATCTGAATGATAGTGGGCGGTTACATCAGAGACAGAATGGCGCCATCATTGTTGCATCCCCAGTAGCAGAAGCTGGCCTCTACAACTTCATTCTTCCTTTGAGGGCCTACCAACGGCCTAAGTGCACTCTCAAACCCATTGTTCTTCTCCTCAACGAAAAGTGAGTAAAGTCAAAGAAAAGACTGAAGAATCAACACCAAACTGCATGTCCTCCTCTTGAACTGCTTGAGTGTTATACCATTCTATCTAATGTTGTCTCATTGAGTTTATGTTCTAGGTCTTTATGTGTGACACATGTCTTGCATTCTGCTAAGACGAGAACTGTAGGGGAGTCAGTAGTGGCATAACGGTCATCAACTCCCACCTTTTTTAACCATGTTGAAAACCTTGTTTTTGACTATGTGACTTGTATGTGGGCCGAGTTTTTCTTTCCTCATCGAAATCTTCTGCAGCTAATTACAATGTGAGAGATGTGTTGGAGAATACACTTGCTGTGTAAACAAAAACTGATTGATAATGGTGATCTTTTGTGCTTTGTTTATTGCAGACCCAATGATGATTTCTTAATGGCAGTTTCTCGCTTTCCAATGCTATATTACATGATAGGAACTATAAACAGGTAAGACCATGCAGATTCATATTCATGCAGGGCTGTCATCAAGGGACAGGGGTCAGGGATATTCCCTAATATTTTGAGGTATGTCCCCACCAACTTTGATATAAATCCAGCATGTTGACTTCACTGCAGCAACTCGAATCTCTGGCTATTTTTTGTAAATTCCCACCTACTTCAGAAATTAGTGACATCCCTGTACATGTACCATTCCAACACCCCTGATTTTTCTTTCCTGTCTTGAAATTAACTCAATGCTTGACTTTTTATTGTAGTCTGGATGACCTTCTAAAGGCTGGTTGTCTTCATGCAGACAGCATTGTGGTAGTAGGCTATCGGTCGCATGGTCAGAAATATGACGAGGATCACATGGCAGATGCCAACACTATTGTAGATGTACAGAGTATTTACAGGTATTCTATCCAGCCTAGTTCAGTCTGGCCTGAGACAACAGTAAATTTATCATCTATCAGCTCTCCTATGTTTCATGGAAATGCACTAAATTTTGTTTGTTGACATTGGGAAACCATTAACTTGTCTCAAAGGGAGTGATTCAAATGAAACATAGACAGTGTTAACTCGGAGTTCGCTTTGTTCTCTGTTTAGGTGCTTTCCAAGAGCTACTCTGATTGTTGAGCTGACACATGCTTCCAACATGCGTTTCATGAAGTTCAATGCAGACATATCTCTCACCCCTGGAGTACCGGTACACAGTGAATCCGTGGCGAACTTCAAAACACGCAGCATGAGAGAGAGTGTGAAGGTGCAGTCTGCTGTTTTTTTGTTTTGTTGTTGTTGTTGTTTTTTAAAGTATTATTGTTACAGCTTAAGGGCTTTCAGTGTGATATTACTTGTTGGTTAATTGTGGTGATTAGCGTTCATATTCTCCCATTCACGATTGTTTTAGAGGCGAATCAAGGAACAGAACAGGGATCATCTTAACTACATGTTCCGTGAACCATTTGCTGCGGGTCATGTGTTTAGTATGAGTATGCTGGATACTCTCCTCTATCAGGTAAACAATCCCCCAAAAAACTTATTCCACCCTCAAAAGGTTATACCATAAAGTCGCTGGTCGTTGAGGTTCGTGACTTTTTTGTGGGTAACACCCTAACGGTACCAGAGACTCAGAAAAACATTTATCCCATTAATTTGTAAGCGGCTGGAAATTAGATGACAAGTCTGAGAGTCTGAGGTTTTCCAGTCTGACAACCTTGCTAAGACCCTTCCTCTTAGAACTAGTGCGAATGAACAGCTAAAAGGATTTCCCTCCACACCAGGCAAAACAACCATGCATTCGTCACACTTGCTTATACTTTCATATAACTGGTTTTGTTTGCAGTCTTTTGTGAAGAAATACATGATCCGTTTGGTCAGACTTCTGCTGGGCTGTGAGCAGGTTCCAGGATCAGGATACTTGTCCTCTGTAAGTAGCTGACTTATTTGTAATTGAATAATGCATATGAAAGAAATCATATGTGAACTGCGGATATGAAATCGAATGAAGAATGATCGTCGCAGTTATGATCGCAATTTTTGCAATTGCGTAAAGAAGCCTAAAAAAAATTCGGGACTTCAACGGGGGAAGTCTAGTGT
>OX419335.1:28766190-28871190 GCA_948470475.1 Galaxea fascicularis | reverse complement strand
GGAAATACGCGTCATATAACAAGCACGTAAGATCTTCTGGAAATATTCCCAGAGTGCAGCGCGGGAGCGGTCAAAGGGAAAGGTGGTCTATTTTGATCCAGAAAATGAAATTCAGTTAATTGTAATCTCGTGTTTGTGGGGAGCGTTTTTAGGTCTGTTTGAGGAAATCGTTGGTGTCTGGATGGTGAAGAATGACAAAGCTGCATCCAATGAGCTATTAGCCTGGTGTCCTCCCTGTTTTGACGTCACGAACCGATTTGAGGCAAGAAAAAGTCTGATCGAAATTTGTCTCTCTGCTGTACGTATTGAAAAGAAGATCAACCTATGAATGGACAAGGCAAAGACAATCTCCTTGTCGCATGTCTCAAGCTTTAGAAGGGACGAAGGTGTGAATTTTTATCATATATTCTCTGTAAGCTTATATATTCATCTCTGAAGTGTCTATTTCTTAGCTTTCCTTTCCTGCTATTCTTTTTCGGCTTTATTGTCGAAATATTTTTCTCTATCTTTTTAGATTGAGGATTTCCAAATTACCGAACCCGTTCAAAGAGTCATCATTTGGGAGTCTTCACTGCAAAGGTAGGATTTCATTGCGTCAGTGCTGGACTTCATTTATCAACGCCAAGAATTTTCTGCATCGTAGTGTCAAGGCGCCAAATTATAAGCTTACCAACTGGGAAGACATCTTCATTTTTGAACATTTGAACTATATTCGAAAAGGGTCTCCTTCGAACCTAGTGCTTTGACGTGTATGAAATATTAAATAGTAAATATCGATAGTAAGACAAAAATTCCTAAAAAGTCGACAGGATATTTTAGTCTTTGAGTCAGCAGAACTGTTGAAACAAAATATACTGCATTGCTTCAAAAGTCTGGAAAATAGAACTGTTCAAGTTTCAAGGTATACTTACATATTTTGAGTAAAACTGCCAGAATTATTTATGGCAGATGAAAAATCGCAAACAGTTGAACAGTGCACTAAAGCTGAAAGCAGTCCTGAATATCCTCGCAGCCCAAGTTCGAAATCTGCCAATGGTGACCATGAATATGTTATGCTAGGAGTGCTTGATGTGGAATCTGATTCTGGGTCAGCTGTGTCTGTTTCTTCTATTGATAAAAGCAAATCCCTGGGAAGTAGTGTGAGTAGTTTTGCAGAGGTTGTAATCCCTGATATGGAGGCTACATTGGAGAAAGGACCAACAGAAGAAGAGGTTCAAAATCTGGTTGAAGATGCAAAAAAAGATATTCCACACAATGCTGGCACATCTGAAGAGATACGTCCTGGTAGAGGCAAAGTGACAGGCACTGAAGAATCCCTTCAGAGCAGTAGAGATGCGACAGAAACAAGTAGCGTTGATGGTGAAACATCATACAAAAACCACAGTCTTGCGAGAAATTCACCTGTCGTAGAAGGTGGCCAGCTATCAAACCAAATTGAAGGTGACAGACCAAGTGATGAGTTGGTGAGACAGCGTTCGTCATCTGCTGGTGAAGCTGAAATAAGTCAGACCACAGAAGAGTCATTACGAAGCAGAGCCAGCACTGATCCTGTGCACTCTGGTGATGAAAGTGACGATAATGCAGTTTTATTCAATGGAGTGACTTACTTAGGATCCTCAACTGTGAATGCACCAGTCAGTGAAATTGAATTGAAAAGAACAATGGCTGTTCTCAGGGAACAGACGGAAGTCACCATTGATGTTTTACTCTATGTTGGTTCAACGTCGGACAGTATGATCAGACTAAAGGATCCTGAGACACAAGCTGATATTGCAACTTACCGCATTCAGCGGATTTTATTCTGTGGGCGTGGGGATGCTGAAGGAAATGAAAGGGACTGTTTTGCCTTCAACACTGTTCATGGAGACTCTGATATCTTCCATTGTCATGTGTTCAGATGCACAGATCCAGAGAGGGTTAGTCTATTTGCTATCAAATTCTTTACCGTTAATTTCTCAAGTTTAGTTTCTTTAGTCTTTTTATGAAACTCTTACCTACGAGTTGCTGGACCATAAAGCAACAGGGATTTCAATAATTTTTAAAGTAGCTGTCTTGAGCTAACCAATTAAAAGTAGGTGGCAACCTGATAATTTTTTTTTATTATTTGAGTGAAAATCTAGGCAGCGGTGAGAGGTAAATTCTGACAAAGTAGGTGGTGTTTTTTTGCCGCTAGCAGTCTTCTAATGAAACCCCTTACTCTGTGGCTAAAAAGGGACGATCCCTTATATGGTTCTACAGTTGTGTGTTATTGCTTTTTCAGAAGATTCTTTTTCTTTAATTAAGGATAATTTGGTGAATGTTTTCCCCCAACTGTATGTAGTTACTATTTCTTGATTATTTTATTTGAGATGTTTCTAAAAACTGTTGCGGCATTAAATTTTGGAAGAAGCAATTAGAAATGTTCAGGTGTAAGTGTCAGAATATTTTATCTCTAACTAGTCCATGGACTGGTGACATCCTGTTTTTCCGTTTACCGTGATTTACCATGTACACAGGTGGGCAGGGAGAAAAATTGTCAACCAAAGTTTCTTGCTATGTTTTTATGAATAATGTTTGTCTTTTATTTTCCTGGGAATTTTCCCCAGCAGAGAAATTTTTATTTTTATTGCATTGAGCACTTTCATTAACAAAGTTAACCTTTGTGTGGAGCAGAGGAAAAAGGATATCAAATTGGTTTGAAAATTTGCAATCCTGTTGGCAATTGAAATAACCCAAGAGTGAAGGTCAGGCAGGGTTAAAAAGATATTTATTACTGACCTAAAAATTAGATCCATAAACTGACTGTGACTGTGATGCCTATAATGTATTTTCCAAAATATAAAATATAAAACTGTATGACACCTGTGAATGGTGACTGCATAGCATTATTTGACCTTAGTTAGAAAATGTTACGTGTTAACAGCTTGAATCATTTTTTGTTTTGGGCCATACCTGTAACATGATTGTTTCATTTCCCGTTGCCCTATGTATGTAAAACAGGTCAGTAGGACATGTAACTATAATGAAGGAAAACCTGAGGATAAATGTTATAAATTAAAAATTGAAATGAATAATCTTAGTGAGAATTGATTTGCATTGTTTTTTGTTTGTTTGTTTGTTTGTTTTTTGTCATGAAGAAATCAAAACAAAAACCACTTGCTATTTTTTTTGAAGTGTTTCAGGACATCTCTGTGAGGGCTTTGAAATATCAAGGTACTGCTAGCCAAAAAGAAGAGCTGGCATTAAGTCAATATTGTGAAGAAATGTTTCCTTTAATTGTTAACTCTTAAGTTGGGTATAAAAATATTAATGTAAATGAATTAATTTCTACCTTTTCCTCCAAGGCTGGGAAGATCTTGAAGTCATTTGCTATATCATTTCGAAGACACAGGAAGGTAAATTAATTCCAATGACTTACTACATGTCAGTGTGAAAACATTTTGTGATTAAGTGAAAAATGTATTGTTGCATGTGTAATTAATTTTGTCTGAGTCTTTGTCATATTTGACTTTTCTAAGTTAATTCTGCATAGCTTCTTATGAGCAGGCTTTTATCTAACATCTGAGGTTAGAATATGTACCGTAACTAGAGTATGAAGTCTGTTTTGTAGTTAATAAGCTTAAGGTGCCATGTTATGGAAGACAACTTCTTTTATTTACTTTGTGTATTGATGTACGTTCTTTTCTCCAACAACATCCCCTCTTCCAGCTAATCATTCTCTCTATAAAATGGCTTCCTTGAGGTACTTAATCATTTTTTGATAAATTAGTACAGACTCACTGTTGAGTGAGATTATTATTAGTAACTTAAACTTTAGCTGAGTGAAAGCAGGGTTCTGGTGGAATCAATAAACCTATTTCCTAGTCCTTCCAATTTTCTTAGGAATCTTTTTCTCTTTGTTCTTTTTCCAACATGCTTTCTTTCTGGAGGACAAATATTCCTCAGTGAGTGTTTTCGTAATATTTAAAGGCTTTATACTTCAGTCGTCAATTCATTTCCATTTCTAAACATCTTTCTTTAATTCTTTAAACCTTTATAGCTTCTTATTTGCATTGTGATTCATCTCTAAAACATACAACTCTGGTGTAGGATTAGTGGAAATTAGTCTTTTGTGGTCATTAATGATAAGTATTATTATTAGTGAGCATTGTTTTTCCACTGGCTAAATATTACAAAGAACAGAAAAAAGCCTTTCTCTTTGTAACATCTCCTGGTCTGGGTGTGAGTGTGTGAGGAAGCCTGTTGGTGGCATGGAATGTGTAATCCTGCTTAGTATGGCTTGCAGTAACTTTCGTCAGTCCAAAACATTTCAGTGTCCTGGCCTGCATTTCTCAAAACCCCTAAAATTTATCAGGTCTGTTTTGGTTGCCATAATTTCCCATGTATCTTAAAAACAGAGTTGTTTCTAGGCATGAAATTTTGCATCAAATTTCCCCTTTTGTATCTTGAAATCATGGTGAAAGACCAGCATTTTAGAATAATTAAGTGGATTGCAGTTTTAGAAATGGCTTTTCGGGCCAAAAATGGTCTTGGGACTTGAGGGAACAGCCCCCTGTTCCGGATAGGTAGTAGTAGTCTTTTTGTCCTGGACTGAATTTTTTCAATCATTGTGGTCCGTTTTTTCGAAGAGAAAACAGCAGCCTCTGGAATCAACAGAACCGTCAGTGACTGTAGCTGGCATCAGTAATCTCATGTTCAAATTTGATGTCACTCTTGACGTTCTTGAAGAAGATAACAAAGGATTTTCCTCAGCTGCAAGGGACAAGAACTGCTTCAAACTTCGACAGGACTTGTTCAAGAAAGTTAGCATCACCGTACAGCAGTTGACAAACAAACATCTGATTGTGGAAAGGTTTGCTATTACTCTTAGAATAATTAATATGGCACTCAATTCAAAGGGTACAGGCCTTAACAAAATATTGGAGATTATTCTAGAGTACGTTCTAGGATTTTGAAATGGTCTTGTTTATGCAAGATTACTAATCAAGAGCATCAGTGTGTTTAAGTACACAATAAGTAAATTTGTTTTCAACTCTTTTGAATTCACTTTACTTCTTCCAGATGTTTTGGACTTCTGATTTGTCCAGGAAAGAATGTTCGTTATTCAGACATGCACTTATTAAGTGAGGTAAGCACGTCACTTAGGAAACATGCTTCTTTTAAAATCAGTATTCAATTAAGGATGTCTTAAATCAGTCATCATTGGGAGTGGTTTGAAATTTTTCAAACAAGGTTGATATTTATTTCCCTTTGTTTTAGACTGTGGTAGAAGAATCAAAGTGGTTTAAAAATTCAAAAACTAAAACCAAACTATGCTACATGACTTCATAACTTTAAATCACCCCAACTCACCATGCGAAGATCCAACATCTGCAAAAATTTAATACTTAATGTGCTTTATGGGTCATGAAAAAAACTTTCTATGGTCTTCTATGGTCTGGAAAAGTCCTGGGAATTAAGTTTGTCTCTGAAAGAGGACCCATGAACCCTGAATTGCTTTTTTTTTTTAATTGTGCACTCTACCTTGTAGAAAAGTATTAATTAGGACAATATTACTGCTACACTTGTTATTTTTTGCTGTTAAAATCATCTTTCAGGTATCCATGGATGTTGGTGATGGTGGCAAGACTTACTATATAACTGGATTATGGGATCCCACCATACGCGACTTGTTAGTTTTAAACACAGAAACCCCAAAAGGTGAATGGAAAAACATTTAAATGTTCGCTGTTATTTTAAAAATAAATTAGTTGTGAAGAAAATTAGTCTATTAAACGTCAAAGTCCTGTACTACTCTCCAGGAATGAGTCACCAATTTAAAAGCATTTTCTAAACTAATATAAGGAAAAAATGCATGATTTTTAAATACAATGATAGCACATTTATAGTTTAAAAGCTGTATAGTATAGGACCAGCCCTCCTGTAAAATAGTTATTACAGACTGTGTTTTTTTCACAACAATCTTAAACAGGAATTCGTTTATATTGATTTTAAAAGATAAATTTAAATAACCACTTTATCTCAATTCAATAAGCTACACTGAACTACTTACACAATGAAAGTTGCACTAAGGGATAAAAATTGGATGCAGACAAAATTAATAGTTGTCAGGTCATGCAAGTAAAGGTAAAACATATAATACCATTCATTTTCATACCTTAATATCTCAACCTATCCCCATATTCATCCCAAAAAGGTCTCAAAAACCACACCGTTTGGAGAAGGTCACAGCTGTGTATCTTATGTATGGGAGTGGTCCTTGGGAACCCTGCTAAAATTTAGGCCTCCATCAGTTTAAGTTTTAAGACATGAGGTGATACCAGTCAGTCAGAGAATAACTGTTGTTGGGTTTATCAAAAGCATGTGAAAGACAAAGCAGGTGTAAATTTGTTTTTGTTGTCCTCAGACACTCGCCTGTTTGTGACGATAGCTATAGACTTGGTGGTAACTGGTGTGACAGAACCAGTCAGGTTCATTGTGGAGACAAAAGCTAAAGTGTACCCCAGTGGAGAGAAGTTCTTTTGGAGTCCCTCAAAACCCAAATTCCATGAAACATATGTCCTGGAACTCAAAGAGGTTAGGAAATAATAGGAAATGATTAATTTATTCATGGAGAAATGCACACTTACTGTACTTTAACCTAAAAATGTTTAAATTAAATAATCTAATAACTGGGCTTCTGAGAGATGTAAAAGGCACTTTCATTTCTTACACTAGTGTGCTGAAGGTGTCAAATTACATAATTCACTTCTCACAACAAATTTAAACAAAATACTAGTTTTCAAACTGAGCTCAAGAGTTGTGGAGTGATCGTGATTAAAGCTGCATATCAACATTTTGTTTCTTTCTCTTGCAATGCCCCCTCACCCTACCCCCCAGTGCACCCTTTGGTGTAACAAGATCTTTATCTGTGGTTGAATCATTTTTTTCTTCAGGTTGTTGATGCTGACACAAAAGAAAAAGGCTTTGAAGTTAAGAACCTTAGAACAGAAAGCAGCATAGAAGCTTCCAAACACTTAAGCAAAAGGCAGCCCGTGCTAAATCGCCAGGTGTCCAATGGCAACAAATCTCCTTCTGATGGTCAGTGTATATAAAATATAAATAAATACTGTTTTTACCACAATTGCTGGTAATCTCGCAATCTGATTGGCTAATTTGCTGTTGTGTATAAAAGTCTAGACAACACTGCTTCCGTCAGCGTCAACGATCTTCCTTGCGCTCTGAAATAAACATTTTCTTCGACGTTGATATTGTGGTAAAAAACAAATCAAATGTGGTTTAGCATTGTCTGTACTCTTATCAACAATGATATTCGTCATCACAGCGGTCAAAATTTATTGTGGACTCACTCAGCTGCGTTTCATGAGTCCACAACATTTTGACCACTGTGATGACGAATATCGTTGTCAATAAGAGTAGGTATTGGTCCCTGCAAACGTTTCCATGATACAGACAACACTAAATCACATTTAATTTGTTAATTAGAGCATAGTCACTTCATGTGGTAAGCGAAAGTTGTGCTCAGCTGGTCCTATTTCAGTGATATCATGTCAATATTTTTATCTAGCAACTGTCAAACACTTTTGTCCAACGTGTTGTTGGAAGAGCATGTTTGACCATTTGGCTGCCTCTCTCCACATGTAGATCAGACATTTCCTGTAATGAACAAATATTGATCATTTAGCCACCCCTAAAACAGACCTTGTGCAAGCAGGAAAACAACCAATTAAGAACAAATAAGTAAACATAGAAATTTAATGATAGAGCGGTGTTCAATTGATTGTCATGAAACCAAAACCAAAGTAATTGCTCTAACCAATGACAAGAGATGTGAACAGCTCAATAAACCAATCAGAATACAAAACCATGCAGCCCACACAAAGCACTGGTGATCCGAAAATGTGTTCAAGCAAGTCACAGTGGATCTTGTTTACTGTAGGTAGTGTCGACCAATCTATCGGTCGATATAGCGGCCGATATAGCGGTCGACAGTCGGTCGACAGTCGGTCGATAGTCGGTCGGCACTCGGTTGACACTCGGTCGATAGTCGGTCGACAGTCAGTCGACAGTCGGTCGACAGTCCGTTGACAGTCAGTCGAACGTGAGATAGACTATCGGCCGAGTATCGGTCGATATTTTGACGACGCACCTCGACTTACTATCGGTCATATGTCGGTGATATATCGGTTAACTGTCGGTGGTATATCGGTCAACTGTCGGCCGAATATCAGTCATGTGTTAATTTACCAGGTGAGTCTTTCTTTTTAAGCAAAGACGTCATTAATTGTTTGGAAGTGTTGACAGGCCTAACACAACTCCAGTTGGTCTCGTCCATGTTTTGTACTCGACCTTTAGAGTTTGGCTCTTACGAGTATGTCTTTTAAAGATTTTCCTTTTTCTTGTAGGATATGATTGGTGGAACCTGATAAATTTCTTTCAGCAAAGGTTGATTCTCGATTAAATGCCATTTGCTCATTAAGATGTTCTTTAGGTTTGGCACGGATGGATTGTATTGTGTGACAAAAGGCAATATCTTCTTGCGTATATTTTTTGTTTCTGACGAAGTGCCGACTCCCTGTCTGTAAATTGAACTTCTGCGAGGACTTTATTGACCAGAAGATCTGCATACCCGGCCCGTACCAAAAAAATGTCACAAAACGGGATGCTATTGCAAAGCAAGACGTGCTTTCATGTTTAATTTTGAGTACCTTGGACTCGTAACTGGCCGAAAAATGTCCAAAAATGCGAATTTTTCAAGAATCATCTCTACGTGTCAATGGGGGCAATCGGTTCATATTTCAGTAATTTTGCTCCAATTTCTTCTCCAGGGCTATTGGTAACAGACTAAAAACTATACAGAGCGACACAAATCTCGACCGATCTATCGATCGACTATCAGCCGACTCTTGACCGATATATCAAACGGCTATCTTCTGACTATCGACCAAGTGTCGACCGACCATCAACATCGGTCAAGTATCGACCAACTATCGGTGAAGTGTTGGCAAAAAGTCGGCGAAGTGTCGGTGAATGAAAAGCAATATTGGCTGAGACACATCTGGAAAGACTATCGACCGAGTGTCGACCGACTATCGACCGTTATATCGACCGAGTGTCGACCGATTATCAACCGAGTGTCGACTATCGACTGAGTGTCGATCGACTATCGCCCGACCATCGACCGCTATATCGACCGATAGATTGGTCGACATTACCTACAGTAAACAAGATCCGTCACAGTATTAGTTTTGGTTTTCCTTCTCAATGGATGAGAAGTGGTGCAAGTTTTCTCAACCAATCACAGAGTGAATTAATGCAAATTAAACCAACAAAAATTCAAATAACTTTCAACACTTGACTTAAAGCCACTCTAATGCACAAAAACCATTCCATAGAGTCACTTTCTCGAGCACATGGTCAAACAAAAATGTTTGCCCATAATTTAGCCACTGAACATTGTCAGTAGCACATACAATGTCAGACAAAAATGGTTGATCATTTAGCCTGGGTCTTTGTGCTCTTTTGCTTATACTTTTTGCATGTTGTTGTGCTACAAATGTCTCCACAAAAAAGTATTACAAGAACACACTGTACAGCTGTACGATTTCGTCAAAAGTTGGAAGAGTTGAATTTTGAGACAGGCATCTTTTTAGTAATGAAAATGTAAGCTGAAAGCTAGTCACAAAAACAAGACTTGGAACTTACTGTATTATTGCACTTGTAGATGATGATGAAGATGACGAGCCACTGCTGTCAGGATCAGGCGCAGTGCAAAAGGAATGTACTGGGGAGGAGCTGGGGAGTTGGGCTGACCTGTTGAGCAAATGGAAGGATGTCACTCTCAGGCCAAGACAACTCCCAGGGCTTGTCAGAAAGGTGATTGATAATAATATATTACTTTTCCTTTTGAGGTGGCATAGTGACTTTTAAAAGGACTCTCTAAGCTCTAACAGATTGGAAGTTACAGTATACTTGATAAACTGACTGTAATTGATTGATGAATGATTCACTGATTACTGATGGACTGATTGAATGCATACAGCCTGCTGTACATGCCTTCATCTTAGTGCAAGTGCCAGGAAGGAATCCAGTTCCATTGCGAGCAGTTAAGAAAATCCCATGAATTGAGCATGTTTTGCTGCATGAATTCATTCATTTTCCTGATAGATAATTGCTCAATGTGTTTCAAAAAGTTGCTGGATTATAGGTAAAGGTGCCTTGGAACTACAAAAAATACAGGGGGCTGGTGCCTACCTAAGGGCACCATGCCTAGGCACCAAGTATGAACACAGCCTTAGTTTTTAAAACCTCTATAGATCCCTCTGCTCAACTCTCCTGATATGTCATCACTGTGTGATGAAAATACAAATACTTAATACTTATTGGCAAATACTTGACAAAATTTTCTAAATGCAGTTTTCATACTGATACACTGTGAGCCTTTTGAAACAAATATTTAAAGCATTGTTATGTTGTTTGATACAAGGGAATTCCTGAACCACTCAGAGGACAAGTTTGGCAAATGATGGCTGGTCTGAAGGAAACTGATGAGCTCCTAGAGGGCTACAAGCATTTAATTAAGAAGGTAGAGGTGCCTACATTCAAATGCCTTCAATATTCTCTCGCTGGAGGTCAAGTTCATAATATTGTTACTCAGTGCTGGACGTTTGAATGACTTAGGTTGGAGGAAGGGGGTACACTATACCATACTTGTAATATTCCCACACCAGTGAACCACACCGAATAAACTGTAACTTGTTTTTAATCCATGCTCCAATTACAAAAGCACATGGTCCTCTAAAACTATTGGAGGAGCGGTTACATAGCTGAAACAAACAAGACTATTCTACACTCCCCCACTTAGATGAAAACTTGAATGACAAACAAAATCAAGCCCTTAAAAGTCTTGTGACCTTATCTTAGCAACTAAACAAAAAAGTCACTTAGAAACATAGTCTCTCAGATATCCAGGAGGATGGCGGTTCCTCATTGGATAACGTCTCTCACTGTTCCCTTGGACATCGGCAGGTTCAGTAGTAACAGGCACCTCTGGACTCACAGTGTGGTCCTCCACAGGCTGGACAGAAGACTTTGGCTCTTCTAATTCTGATACAATTATTTCAGGGACTTCCGAAGGGATAACTGACGGATGATCACAAGATCTCTGAATCAAGTGATCCTGATGGCGTCTCCATGTTCTCCATCTTTAATTTCAACTTCATGCGTTGTAGGACCATTTGACTGTCTTACGACTCCAGGTACCCACTTTGAACCTTGACCAAAGTTCCTGGCATAGACTTGGTCTCCTTCCATCACAGTACGCTCTTTAACATGTAAATCATGCCTCTGCTTTTGCTTCATTTGACTACCACGTACTTTGCGACCAATCTCTGGGTAAATAAGATCCAATCTTGATTTCGGTTTTCTGCCTAGCAGTAGTTCAGCAGGTGAGACTCCAGTTGTAGTCTGAGGAGTGATTCGGTACCGGCTTAAAAGGCGTGATACTCTGGTTTCCAAACTTCCATCCTTCAACTTCTTCATTCCCTCCTTGAAGGTTTGGACAGCTCTTTCTGCAAGCCCATTTGATGAGGGATGATAGGGTGCAGTTCTGATGTGACGGATGCCGTTTTGTTTCAGGAAATCTTCAAACTCTTCGCTCACAAAGTTGCTGCCATTGTCTGTAACCACCATTTCTGGAAGTCCATGGGTTGAAAAGGTAATTCTTAACTTCTCAATGGTAGCGCTGGATGTGGAAGTGTTCATTGGAAATGCTTCTATCCACTTTGAGTGTGCATCTACTACTATGAGGAACATTTTTCCAAGAAATGGACCGGCATAGTCTAGGTGTAAGCGAACCCAAGGCTTATGCGGCCACTCTCAGGGATGCAAGGGGGCTTCAGGTGGCAACTTCCTGTTTGCTTGACAGATCTCACAGTTTCGCACTTTCATTTCCAATTCGGAGTCCATCCTTGGCCACCATACGTAACTTCTAGCCAACGACTTCATACGGCATATACCAGGGTGTGTCTCATGCAACTCTTCTATCACTCTTTCTCTTGCTTTTGGGGGTACTACCACACGATTTCCCCATAGAAGACACCCATCTTGAAGACTTAATTCTTCTTTCCTGCTGAAGTATGGTTTGAGTGCTTCATCTGTGTTACTGGAAGGCCATCCATACTGTACAAACTTCATTACTTGAGAAAGTGTGGAATCAGATCTGGTTCCTGCTTGGATCTCTTTGACATCCACTGGTGTAGAATTAAGAAGCTCCATTGTCCACACAGTTTCTGCTGGTACTGGCGTCATCCAGGGCGTCACTGGTAATGGCAGTCTACTGAGGGCGTCGGCATTGCAGTGTTCCTTACCCGGTTTGTACTTGATGGTGTAATTGTATGCAGCTAGTGTCAATGCCCAACGTTGGATTCGAGCAGCTGCCATGGCGGGTATAGCCTTCTTCTCATTAAACAAAGACTCGAGAGGCTTGTGGTCAGTCTCTAATGCAAACTGTCTACCATACAAGTATTGATGAAACTTCTTAACGCCAAAGATAACTGCAAGCGCCTCTCTCTCCAGAGTAGAGTAATTCCTCTCTGCGTTTGTTAAGGTTCTAGAAGCAAATGAAATTGGATGCTCTGAACCATCTTCCATCTTGTGTGAAAGAACCGCTCCCAAACCATATTGGGAAGCATCGCATGCCAAAGTCAGTTCCTTTTTGTCATCATAGTGGACCAATAGCTTTGAAGACTTGAGAAATGACTTAGACTGTTCAAAGGCTTTCTGCTGTTCTTTTCCCCAATGCCAAATGCTTTTACTGTTAAGTAATTTGTGTAGTGGGGCCAACACGCTTGACAAATTTGGCAGGAATTTCTGATAATAATTGATCATGCCCAGGTAGGACTTGAGCTCTGACACATTCTTTGGAGGTGGTGCATTAGTGATAGCATCCACTTTATCCTCCATGGGTTGGATACCCTCCTTGCTCACTTGGTGACCCAGGTAAGTTACTTGAGATTCCATGAATACGCACTTCCCTTTCTTCAATCTCAATCCAGCTTCTGCAAGACGTTTCAAGACTTCCTCCAGGTTTCTCAAATGATCATCGTCATTGGCACCTGACACCAATATGTCGTCTACTCGGACAATCACATACGGAATGTTCTGCAGGAGATTTTCCATGTTGCGTTGGAAGATACCAGGGGCAGACGAGACTCCATAAGGAAGGCGGTTGTATTGAAACAGCCCTTTGTGTGTGTTGATGGTGGTGTACTGTTTAGACTCAGCTTCCAGCTGTAGCTGTTGATAGGCTTGACTCATGTCCAGCTTTGTAAATTTCTCTCCACCACCTAGGGTAGCTAGCAAATCCTCCACCTTTGGGATGGGGTAATTATCCACCTTTGAAACTTGATTGACAGTTGTCTTATAATCACCACAGATCCGAATGGAGTTGTCTGGTTTCAGGATTGGCACAATAGGGGCTGCCCATTCCGAGAATTGTACGGATTCAATTGTTCCTTCTTCCTGTAATCTCTTGAGTTCTTCTTCAATCTTCCCCTTCATGGCGTATGGCACTGGTCGTGCTTTGCAGAATTTTGGCACTGCACCTGCTTCCACATGAATCTTGGCCTTTGGTCCTGTGAAAGTTCCTAAGCCTTCTTCAAACACTTCTGAGTACTGAGTGATCAATGTCTTGAGTTTAGATTCAACTTGATTTCCATCAGCCTCCACTTTGAACAATTTCTTCCAGTTGAGCTTCACAACTTTCAACTAATCCCTTCCTAACAAATTCGGTCCAGACCCCTCCACGACCAATGTTGACAGCATATTTTCTTGTCCTTCGTAAAGAACAACAACGTCCACAGTTCCCAGAACTTTAACCGATTCACCAGTGTATGTTCGCAGCTTTACTTGAGTCGGTTTCATTTCTAGATTGGTCTGTGCTGAGTTTCCTTGACTGATTTTCTTGAACGTTTCTTCGCTAATAATCGTAGCGGCTGCTCCAGTATCGACCTCCATGTCCGTTGAAAATCCGTTCAAGTTGATCTCCACTCGATATGGCTCTTGATCTTTTGCGGCCACATGAAACAACGTGTATTCCTCAGTATCTTCTTCTTCTCGATTTTCTTCCAAGGCTGTCGCTTCCATGTGATGTGTGTTGCCTTGTTTTTTTCCGTTCCGCTGGTTGAGTTTCAATTTCACGCGACACTTCGACGCCTTGTGACCTTTCTTCTGGCATCGATAACACTTTTCATCCTTGTACCTGCATTTTTCGGCTTCATGATACTTCCCTCCGCAGCGATAACATTCTTTGACTGTTTGCTTGCCCTGTTCCTTGTTTAAACGGTTGACTGGTGATTCCTTGGGCTTCTCCACCGGGTTGCCTTGCTGTATATCGCGCGTGTTTTTGTCGGCTATTTCCATAGCTGTAGCTAATTCCAGTGCTTTCTTGAAATCCAATCGGCTTTCGGCCAACAGTCGACGTTGTATCCTTTCATCATTCACCCCACAAACCAAACGATCTCGGATCATATCTTCTAGTTGATCACGAAAGTCGCAATGCTCCGAAAGACTTCGCAATTCAGCGACATATTGCTGGATGGTTTCCTTTGGTTGTCGAAAGCGGCTGTTGAACTTGAAGCGGTAAACAATAGTCAACGGTCGCGGATTTAAATGGTTCTTCACAATGTTTACAAGCTCAGCGAAGGTTTTGTCGGTTGGTTTCCCTGGCGATACTAAATTCCTGACTAGCTTGTACGTTTTCGCTCCACACGAGCTGAGTAACACCGCTCGTTTCTTCCCAGCATCGGTAATTTCGTTTGCCGTAAAATAATGCTCCAGACGTTCTGTGTACTCTATCCAATTGTCGTTTCCCTGGAATTCCTCCACTTTACCGATTAAAGCCATATTGTCCTCGTCGCCAAAATGTAATACTCCCACACCAGTGAACCACACCGAATAAACTGTAACTTGTTTTTAATCCATGCTCCAATTACAAAAGCACATGGTCCTCTAAAACTATTGGAGGAGCGGTTACATAGCTGAAACAAACAAGACTATTCTACAATACTACCTTAAAAATGTTTGGCCGATGGAATGTTCATATTTGCTACATATACTAAGTCATTTCTATGCTAGCTATATTTACTAGCCAGTTACAAACTCAGTAAAGACATAGACAGTTGAGCTAAGTTCCTTTAACGTACAGTGTAAGTGGAATTGAAGAGAGAGATATGCTGGTGCTTCAAGATTTTGTGTATATCATATACATCACATACAGTTCATGAAAACAAAAGGTTTCTTTTGTTTCTCGTTGAAAATAAGATCTCAAAAAGCACTGCCAAGTTTTTTCCATCTGTTTTTACTCAAAAAAGAAGCGCAAACCAGAGGAAAAAAGTGCAAGGCTGTAGTTTTCTATTAAATTAGAGACCACATGCAAAGTTCAGCTCATTTGGAAGAAAAAAAAAACAGACCAAAATTCGACATAGAATGGTTATGCTCCGACCCCTAATAATAACAAGAATAATAACAAGAATAATAATAAGAAGACACTTGAGAACAGGCTTGATTGTTATAAAATTAACACACAGTGTAGGGCATCCTTGGCTACAAGGTGTGGCCCAATGTTCTGTATTATCTCCTGCGTGAGCTGTGACTGACTAACAGTGTTTGCATTTATGCACAAATTGAGCATATAGTTTTGTGAGACATGCAAACACAGGGCCTGAACACCTGAAATTTTGAAGCTGAGGGGCGGCCAGGGTGCATGTTTTCTAACACCGCTGACTAATAACAAACGAATGATAATTATAGTAATAATAATATATTAGAATAATAATAGTAATGGTGATAATAATAATACAGGGCATAATGTGAGTCAAAACAAAAATTACTCTGACCAAAACGTGGAACTTGATACAAAGGTGTTTGCATATTGCTTGTGTAAAAAGATTCCAACTGAAAAGGAAGTAATGTTGTTAAATATAATGATTTGTTGTTTGCATTACTAGGAATCTCCAACAGAGCAAGTGATCATGTGGGACATTCATCGTACCTTCCCTGCTCATGAGTATTTTAAGAGCAGTGGAGGGGAGGGTCAGGAGATGTTGTACAAAATCAGCAAAGTAAGTTCTTGTTAATTTTAGTTTTACTGATGTTATCACTGATAAGTCTTTGGAAGGAATTTCCTGATTGTTCTGATGATCTACGATGAAATGACTTCTATATCAAGCCATTTTTCGTGTTAAATTAGCATGGTACCTGCTGCATTTTGTTGGCCTGATTGGTGAGATTGCCAGTACCATGTGAATCATACATGTATCAGCTGGTTTCAGAAACCGGTGCAACAGATGTGTACCATACCAAGCCAACATTGCCACTTGTATCAAAATTCACAATCATCATCAGCACCAAGTATCCAATATAATTTACATCTGATGTTATTGAGCTAACAGATGTTGTTTTTCAAATTGCAGGCCTTGAATTTGAATCCTTTAATTTAATATTTTTTGAATGTTAGAGCTATT
Organism: Galaxea fascicularis; assembly: GCA_948470475.1. Lineage (NCBI taxonomy): Eukaryota > Metazoa > Cnidaria > Anthozoa > Scleractinia > Euphylliidae > Galaxea > Galaxea fascicularis. Next base: position 28,854,688 of record OX419335.1, on the reverse strand, counting down.
TTTAATTGATTGTCGAAAGTAATTCACATTTGCTTTGGTTTTGCTTAACTTTGCTCTGTGATTGGCTGACAAAACTCACGCCACTTTCTCAGCCAATGAGAAGCAAAGCCCAAATCAATCGCTAGTTGCACTCTTGCATTTTCCAGCGCCTGGTGCTGTTTACATGTAATTATGTCAAATTCTGATTGGTTCAGTGAGCTGCCTGTGTCTCTTGTGGTTGGTCAGAGTAATTGCTTTGGTTTTACTTTTACCACACTCAGTTGAAACCCACTGCGATATCTCTTCTGTGTGTTGTCATTAGGCCTACTCTGTATATGATGAGGAAGTGGGTTACTGTCAAGGACTGTCATTCCTGTCTGCAGTCTTATTGTTACATGTAAGTGAAACAATAATATTAACTCTTTCTATTCATGAGTGATCAGCATCAAATTTCTCCTCGTAATATCCATGCTTTATAAAACAGAGTGGTCACGAGAATTAAAGAAAGGATCACACAAGAGGAATTTGGTTGATGTTTTAACAATTTCTCCCCACTACTTCTATAGGAAATTTGCAGGGGCAATAAATGAGAATTAAAATTTTGATGTTAAGGGTTATTAGGTTAATAAATCTGTGTGAGTGTGTTTTTTCAGTTGGGTCAAGTGAATTTTAAGGGTTTGTACATGTATTTTCAGCTTTGTTCTGTCAGTGGTAGTCCAAAATGAGTTTTTGGCATTTTCTGAAACCACTCAATGTTTTATTCATTTTATGCCACCTACTGATGTTACACAAATCACTTGACTTTGATGATGACATCTCCTCAGGTTGGCAAAATGTCAGTCAGTGTCATCTCAAAATGTCCTTCTCAGGACTACACTCGCCTGGACGATCGTACACCACTTAGTTATGTCTACTTGGAGCATTGTGCAGTTCCAGTTGAATTTGCTGGTTCTCTACTCTGCTCCAAGAGGTTTTTCTCCGGGTATTCTGATTTTCCCCTCTCTCCAAAAACTGACATTTAATTTGATTTGAGAATTGTAATTAATGCGTGTGTGAACATCTTACTCTGAAATATGCTCAATAGAAATAAATCATCATCATCATCATCATCATTATATCCATACCTCCCCCATGAAGGTTGTAAGGGAAGTAGGGGGGGGGGTAAGCAAAAGCAAAAGTCTTAAATAGAAAAGTATGGACCTAAATTGCAATTTCTGGAAGGGTGGAGTGGGGTGCAAACCAAAAACCTTCTGTGGGAGGCTCATGGATATTTTCAAGTTCCAATCAGTTCATCACATTGTTTGTGTGTCTATACTGTGACTGCTAAAAAAAACACTGGTAATTTTGGTTGTGATTTTCAAGATATTCAGTTGGAAACCATTCCTATTTGATCATGGTTCTTAATTTCTTTACTTTAACAGTGTGTTCATGTCTTGTTTTGCTAACAAAGATCTAATTGAATGTTTAGCTTCCAGAGGAGCAAGCATTTGCATTGCTGGTGAAAATAATGAATGATTATGGACTCCGAGACATCTTCAAACATGATTTTGAGCAGCTGCATCTCAAGTTTTTCCAACTGGAAAGAATGATTGAGGTGAGTCTGCTCTCAAATGGGTTATGAATCATTCATGAGTTGTGTGAATTTCATCAGCTCTAAGACTAACCATTCACTTTTCGTTGATCTGACAATCAGCAATTTTAAATGTGCATGCATGATCTTTAAACAGTAAAACCTTGATTTGTTTTCTCTCCCTATAGTCATTTCGAATAAACCATTAATTTGTAACCTGCTTTTAATGTATTGTCTTTCAAACACTTAGTGGTTGGTGCATATCTAAGTTAATTCTAGACTTCCAAAAACTTTTTTTCTGCTTTGAAAGGACTCGTTACTGATTGACTTTCTTTCCTAAGGACTGTTTTTTCTATCTTTCAGGATTCCATGCCAGACCTGTACAGCCATTTTCAGTACAATGAAATTGAGACTCACATGTTCGCATCACAGTGGTTTCTAACTCTGTTTACTGCAAAGTTTCCTTTACCAATGGTCTACCATATCATGGACCTCTTTCTGTGTCATGTAAGTTTACAGTAGGTGTGACATGTGAAGGTGATGGCAGGGTTCACACGCACCTTGAAAAGCCTGGAATTTCAAAATAAGAAATTCAAGACCTTAAAAGTCCTTGAAAATTGTAGTCGCTGCTGGAAAGTCCTTGAAATTTGTTTCCAATTTTATCCAACAAAGCTTCACAAGTGTCTGGGATGAAAATCGGTGCACTCTCTACTTTGAGCATCTGATGTGGCATTATATTGGCTTGATTTTGCCCTGCTTGGGGTCCTTGAAAAATGGAAAAATGTGACCTTGAAAGGCCTTGAAAAGTCCTTGAATTTTTGGGACACATTTGTGCACCATACAGGTGTTCCTAACGCGGTTTATCATTACCAATGGAGGGGACATCAGGAAATTCTTATACTAGCTAACACTTTCCTCTCTTTTCACAAAGAGGTTGGTGTGACATGATTCTTTGTACTCGGCCTGCAGGGCAAGCCTCATGTACGGAGTTAAAGTGCACAATTTGAAAGTAGACGTGTTCACTCGATGGAAAGGGCTAAATCAAATCATATGGTAGACTTGTTGTCGTTGATAATTTTCTGTGTCTAATCAGGGGCCTGCAAGAATCTGCTTGAAAAAGCATGCCTCGGTTAATGTAATACTGATGTGTTAAAATTAAGTGTAATAACTAAACTCATAATTATGAGACCCTGTCATTTTTTTTGGTCGCATTTTTCTGTTTTACCTGCAGGGAATGAGTGTTATTTTCCAAGTGGCCTTGGCCCTCCTAAAGGTACATTCGAAAAATTTTTTGTGTCAAAGTTATGTTAAAACTCAAGTTTAAAACTACGTTACTTTACTACATCAGGATTTTGTTCTGCCTTTCACCATATTCTTTATGTACTTTTCCGGCAGGCCTTGGTGAGAAATCACAATATGATTTATTGTCTGCTCACAGCGGCTGCTGTCTTGAGAGAAAAAGAATGATCTTGGAAGTGTATAGGTCTTCAGTGATGTTGGTTGATAGTGGGCCTTTGTGGGTTCATTTTGTGATAGAAAAATTCAGTGATTTATCCTGCTTGGTGTTGAGTAGTATGCAGAGACTTCATTTCGGCTTCTTTTGCATTACCAGTGGAAAAGGTCCTTGCTGGTGTGGAACAACGTTTGGCAACTTTCTGCCAACAGTGAGAACTGTTAAAGACAAAGCTGTTAATTACAACAAAGCACGCATGCAATATTGACAACTCTCAGCTCACTTCTAGAATATTCCAGCGCCAAAGCTGGATTATAGGCCATTTAAGGGTTGACATGATAAGTTGGCAAAAACTAAGCTAGTGGAATAGTCAATGTGCGCACAGTGCTGTAGTACAAGCTTAACTGAAGGGAAATCTTGACATTTTAATAAAGCATTTATGCCTGTTTTATCATGTGATCTTCTCATTTTCAACAGGCATCTCGCAGGGATTTGATTCAAATGGATTTTGAGTCAATTCTGAAGTATTTCCGAGTATCAATGCCAAAAAAGTACCTGGAAGAAGAAGAATACAAGAGACTTGTCAACTCTGCCTTGGGATTTAGGGTGCGTTCAGAAGCAATGGAACTTTAAACCCAAAGATCAAAATTTCAATTCTCATTTATTGCATCTACACATTTCCTATGGAAGTAGTAGAGAGAGAATGTTAAAATATCAAACAAATTCATCTTGTGTGATCCTGTCCTTAATTCTCATAACCACTCTGTTTTATAAAGCGTTGATATGACAAGGAGAAATTTGATGCTGATCACTCTTAGGGTTTAAAGGGTTTTTTAGCAAACAATATTTGGTGTATTTGCATGTGAATGTTCGAACTCTCCGTCGTGAATTTCAGGTGACCAACAGAAAGATGAAGAAGTATGAAAAAGAGTACTTATTAAAGAAGGAGCAAGAGGCGCAACTTGAGGATCCTGTAGAAAGACTCCTGGTAATTTCTTGCAGCAAACATTTCACTTACTTTCATTCTTGTTATGTAAATGTGCCTGGGGGCAGGTGTCATATAGATTCTGGTCTGTGGCATTTTAGGTCTTAGATGTACGTTTTAGTTGGCCCTTCTTTCTAAAGTTTGATACATTTTGTTATTCTGTTATCTAAATCGTCTCAAGTCGTAATTATCCTTTTTTTTAAGATCTTTCGGATTTTTTTCTTTGTCAGAGGATTACCATCTTGATGCTTGTAGGCAGCTACAAGATAACTTGAACGTTCTTCGTTTGCATGGAACAGCTGTCCATTATGATCCTTTTCTCGTTCTTTCAGCGTGAGAACAAGAGGCTGTTTGAGGCCAACATGCGACTTGAACACGAAAATGATAACCTGGCCCATGAATTGGTTACTACGAAAGTAGAGCTACACAGTAAACTAACTGAGGTATGCCAGGACATCATCGTCACTCTTGGTTTGTTTCATTTTCTCCTCTTAATAGAGTTGTTTGGAAAGTCTAAAGACGTCTAAAGCCAGTTTTAGCAAGACTTGACAAAAGACGTTGGCTGAGTGAATTTCGGGCCAAACAGGGTCATGACTCATGGAGAGTCCAGCGCGTGAGGGTTCTCCTTTGAAATTTTGGTGGGCTTGACGCCTAGTTCTTCGAATCCTCACCCTGTTTGAGACCAAAACCTGTAATGTTTATCTGTTCTGTAGATCGCGTTCACTAAAAATTTTCAGACCAAGCTGTTCAAAAGCCATACGCCTTAGGGAGGCACACACCCTCATGAGAGGGATTATCCCTATCCCTCCCCCTATCCCTCCCCCTCCCCCTCCCCCTCTCCCTCTCCTCCCTCTAGGGTGAGTTGATGAGAAATGGGACTCCCGCCTCAGTTTGAAAATTCCCGGTAAATTTCACGCAGTATTGCGCACTCAAACCGATCACAAACAATTCATTTAAAAGTGAGCCTTAGCTAAGCTTAACATGGCGTCCTGGTAAGGAGAGTTGGCAAAGTTATGGTCAGTATCCTCGCTAGAGTTGTGCAGTATTGTGATTTATCTATGTAGACAAGTGAAAAATGCCACTGCCGTTGTACATATCGGTATCACCACTGTGGTAATAACTTGTAAAAGTTTTTCAGTTCATTGCATGACGTTTGTTGTGTCTGTTTTCAGGCGGAAGAAAAAGTTGAAGAATCATCTAGAGCGCTTGAAAATGCCACAAAATCATTGACTGAAGCAGAGGATCAGAGAGAGAAGTTGAAAGTTGAGGGATCACAGGTCAGTTAATACCACTGAGTAAATCGGATACTGGAATACATGGAAGCGAGGCCAATGCTGATAATGTGGTTTTCAATTTAGTGTCGAAAGTAAATTGCATTTGCTTTAATTTTGCATTGCTGCGCTCTCTGATCGGCCTCTAAAACTCGCGCCATTTTTTCAACCAATGAGGAGCCGGGAAAACCAAAACCAATTGTGACTTGCACGTGTGCATTTTCCCGCCCTTTGCGGCTGCCACATGTAATTGCTTCGTATTCTGATTGGTTCATTACGCTGTTTACATCTGTTGTGATTGGTTAGAGTAATAATTTTACGACACTCAACTGAAAACCACTCTGATGAGAAGAAAGGAATTCCTGTACAGTGCTGATATCTGAGGCCTTAGATTCAGGGTCACATGCGTCCTAATGCTAACCTTTCGTCCAGTTGTAATGCACATTCCATAAGCAGTTTTGCTTAGGTATCTGGCCGAGCTTCATTTAGGACGCCCACGTTTAAATAGAAAGCGGGTAAAAACATTATTTTTGTCTGTAGGTCAAGGAAATGTGGCGGCAGAACATTGAACAGGCAGAAGAGGAGAGAAAGCGACACACTGCTATCATAGAAGAGTACAAGAAGGTACAGAGGTTTCTAATGTTTGCTTGGGATTCGTAGAAAGGCTAATAGATGTACTTTTGTCTGTCGTAGATCTGTAGTCAAATGGATGAAAGAACTGAGAAGCTGAAGGAAGATTTGCATCAGGAACTGTTAGAAGTCAAGGTATGAGTTTGCTTAAAGCGGATTGGCTATATCCGACAGATTATGTGGCAGCACGTACATCTGGGTTGGTGTCTTTGAATGTCCCAAACATTGGTCATTGTGCCACTCTATATACATACATACATACGTTAATAGCTCCATCGCACCTCGTCACAGGTGCATATAGTAGTAATAAGTTTCTTCTAGTACGTGTTGTTCACTGCCAGACGCCATGCCAAAGACTATGTTGTGTGTTAAGCGCTATGATCCTGTACTGTGATAGTGGCCAGTTTTGTTGTTCGTAGCTGATCTTGGGGGATTGGGGAGGAAAATTCAGTTCAGTTGTCAATTAGGTACTTACCTCGCTTTTTGGGGAAAAAACTAAGAGTTGTACACCAATAGTTTATCTCCACATCGCTGAATTTTTTCTATGCTCAGTGCCATTGACTTTCCAGCCGCGTACGTTTCGCGTATTCTCAACTTATGTGGTTTGTGGCTGAACTGGGTCAGTCTGACTTCTCTAAAAATTGCAAAATGCATAATAATGGCTTTACTGATTACAGTCAACTCTCTCGTAAGCGACCACCTTTGGTGAACGACAAAGTGGTCGCTCACGAGAGAGTCTTTGAAACAGTATTTGACTGAGAAACAAAACGGTTTTTAACAAAGTGGTCGCTTACGGGAGAGTTTTGTAACAGTATTTGACTGAGAAACAAAACGGTTATTTACAAACAGGGTTCGCACGCTCCTTGAAAGTCTTTGAAAGTCCTTGAATTTTAAAATAAAAATTCAAGGCCTTAACAGTCCTTGAAAATTGCAGTCGGTTCTGGAAAGTCCTTGAAATGTGTAGCCAATTTTACTCAAGTCTTCACAAGTGTCTGAGACGAAAAGCGGCGTAATCTCTACTTCAAGCATCTGATGTGGCATTATATTGGCTTGATTTTTCCCCTCTTGGAGTCCTTGAAAAATGGAAAAATGTGACCTTGAAAGGCCTTGAAAGAGAGTCGACTGTATCAGTTGTGTCGTATCAACACTTGACATAGTCCTACACTTCACATCACTGAAAACTCTCTTCTTTTCCGACAGAGGCGCATTGGATCCTGTGAAAACTGTGCAGCGCTGTTCTCAGATGAAGGTCACGTGTCACTGGATGGCAATGGAGGCGTGTCATTCAAAACCAGCGTGAAGGTGGTGGATACCGAGCAGCGTCTCAGGGAACTGGAACTGGAGCTTGCGCAGACCAAACTGTCTCTGGTGGAGACTGAATGTCGTTCTCAGGAGTTGGAGCACAGGCTGTCGGCAATCATGGCTGCCGCTGGTGAAAACAAACCTTGGTTCAAGAGAATAAGTTTGGTGAAAGACTCTGGAAAGTGATTGCTGTTGTTAAGTGTAGTTAACTATCTTTTGGCCTGCAATAGGGTAGTTTTTTTTTCTGTCTCTAAAATAAAAGAACATTCTCTTAGATCGTAGACCCTGAAGCTGAAGATAGAAGGCGACAGAAGATCAAAACGGGCTGGCAAAATTCCGGCGAAGAAAAGCTCTTCGTCGTCCCTTCCGTTTTGACTTTCTTATCTATCTGCCCCAGCAGGTCTCCGACGATAATTAAAAGAAACGCACGAGTAAAAGTTAATTTTGTCTTCTTCAAGGGGGCTATAAAGGACAGAGTACTTGATCTTGATTATTTAGCCAAAATGCGTGTAGCATTCAGTACTTGTTTCAGTGGTTGAACCTTGTTCACACTGACACGAAAAGGACGTGTCTGAATCACTCTTTCATGTAACAGAGAATGCAGGGTGGAAGAGGCTCAACATTCATATTACGAGGGAAAGGAGTGAAGAAGTGAATACTTGAGTAAAATCCTCTTGCGAAACGTGCTTAGAATTTTGTCCCCCAAAAAGGGATGTGATGGCCTTTCGTCAGTAATACCTTGCAACCGAATCGAAAAGATACTTGAAGAAGGAAGAAGGCAAATATACCTCAGTTTAGACGAAACTGCTTAACTTTTTTAGAGAACTCCTTTCCCAAGCGCAAGTTCTGTTCTGGCCCCGTGGCCTTATCAAGGAAGTGTTGTACAAATAATTTATCTGAAATACAAGTAAACCGTCCAAGCGAGAATAGTTTTGTTGGGACGAAGGATATTGTTAAATGGAAAATTATCTTGTAAGTAGGGAAGACTAATTTAAATTTCTGTTGTTATTAAACGTTTGAAAATAAGACAAATCCGAAACGGAAAGATAGGATGGCATACTCTCCATTGCGTTCTAACGACTGTCTTTGGCCAACTCTTTCTAGGCGCCTATTCCAGGGGGACATTTTTTCCGTTTTTTCAGGGAGGGTGCCAATTGAAAACGCGTTAGTTATGTTGTATAAAGGGCTTGTGACGCAAATAGCCGCAAAGCTAGTCGAGGCGGGACAAGACGAGCAAGAGAACATAATGGAAAAGACAAATAATATATTACAAACATGCTGGAAAACGGAAAACTTAACTTTACATAATAATGCAATTTAATTACGCTATGCAACAAAATTAAAGTAAATTACTTGTAATTCTTATTATCATTAATATTACAATTGAAAAGAGATGAAGAGGGAAAAGTAGAATCAGATTATACAAGCAAAAGAGGAGGACATGGGGGATCAGTTTTTCATTTGGTCAATTATCGTTTCCACTTCAACATAGGAGTCTACAGTTTCGACAGTTTGTGTTGCAGCGACAGTCAGGAGATTGATGGTTTCGAATAAGCGCTTGCGTTGAGTGGTTCGTAGCTTTGATCGAATGGCAACGACCGCTAAGTGTGAGAAGAAACATTGTTTTGTGTTTTTCACTGAAATGAGACCCATATCTGGGCAAATGCTAAGGAAAGCGAACACTTAATTACTGACGTCCGGCAGTGCATGGAAAATTCGTTTCCAAAAGGCGGGACTAGGACAGCCGCCTGGAGCAAACCTTTATGCATTCTTGAACTTTTTCTCTCAACCAAAAATTGTGTATTTTGGGCTTAGTTACTCGGTCTTCTTTTGTCGATTTTCTTTGCCCTTCTGTAATTATCATGTTTTATGCAGTACGATTCCTCAGTAATTCGTTAATCTTTCTGTAGATGTGTGATCATATTTTTTGTTTTCATTGAAGTTTGAGGTTTCTCTGGAGAGACTTAACGATAGAAAGAGGATGTAAGTTAAAATTCTAAAGTGCGTATGGGAAATGATAATAATCAAGAGTTTTCGTTGAAAGAAAAATACAGGATATGTTACATTGCTCACATTTATCATCTCTTTTTTCAATGTATAATGAGTAGCAAATGATAAAGAACGATTTATTCCGGCACAGGATAGCCTGCGTCTGAGACAGTGAACATACCGCTGGTAAACAGACACCGCACATATCGGCTCGGTTTTCACCAAGGTCTCGAGTGACAAGTCTGGCTGCACCGCACAATGACTAATCACAATGCCCATCATCCTCATTCTCTAATGCGAAACTTTTCCTCGAATTTTTCTTTGTTCTAAAGTTTGTCTGCGAAGCTGAGAAACTTTAGAACAAAAGAAAGGTGATGATGCGGTATCACGTGTGCCGAAACTTCCTTTTTCGAGGGAAAAGATAGTCTAAAACTAAATCGGTGATGTAGGCTTAGTGTGGGAGTTGTACGCTCCTAGTGATGCCCGGCATAGTAAATCGAACTCAATCCACCGATTGAGTTCGATTGAGTTCGATTGAAATTTAGTTCGATTGGGTTCGATTTACTATGCCGGGAGTGATGGGCTCCTGGTACCACTTTGCCATTTTGCGTATTGTACGTGTTCGCGGCACAATCACGGAACTTGGTCACTCGTGTAGCCACCACCATGCGCCGGCGATGCGACAATTTTCAAAGAGAATCGCATCACCATCGCAAGCAAAAAATGGCTCGTGTAGCCGCAGCTTTAGAAACAGCCTCAGCTGCTTCGGTTGTTTCCTTGTGTCTTGTGACTTGTGAACAGTCATTTGAACGGAAGCGCGAATGTCAAAGCGGCTTCTGATTGGTTCACAAGGTGTGCCATAAATAGCCATAAATATCGATGAGCTAGCCTCGGTTTTGTGTTAGTTGAAAGAATACTTGCTTTCAAATCGGTTTTACGGTGAACTCTCTGATTGAACTCGTGAACCAGCTGTTTGAATATTGGTCACTGGAAATTTTCATGCCAGCAAACCACCAAGTTTATGGTTTAAACGATGTCTGGATACCATGAAGCATGCAGTTCGACCCAATTTATTTGATCGCGCGTGGAATAGAGGTAAGCCGAAGTGTCAGAACATATGTCAGAAATATTTGATTTCCGTTGGTCTTTCCGTTTTGTCATCAAGGTTTTCTAGGATTTCAGTTTAAGAATGGTAGGAGAGGTGAGAGGTTTTCAGACATTGAAACTTTAGGGCAGATTCTCGTGCGAGGTAACCCGCGATCAGTCAGACCTGATGCATAAGGTTGTGAGGAGTTGAGGGTTTCGTTTCACGTTGTTTGTTGCTAAGCAAACAGGTAGATTCACTGGATCCCTACTATTAATTATTGAAATTTTCCAGCCGACCGAAATGAACTCAAACATCTCAGTGCATGATGGAAAGTAAGGTTAATTTCTTACTCTAAACAGAGAAAAATACTGTTACATGTAAGCTTAATTTAAATTCATTGTAAGTTAATAAGGAAGCTGCCTTAAAAATTCATAAGGTGGGTATGAGAATTGGTGTTATGTTTGTCACCTCTGTGTAATTTATAACTATTCTCCACATTTCAGAGCTTAATTTGTAACTCTTGTTCCATTATGTTTGGGTTTCCACAGGAGTTACGAGCTGATAATGGATGCGCGCTAAGTGAATGGCAACTTTCAAGGAAACGTCAGTCTGGAATTTGATTTTAATGGCGATATGTGCTCGGACAAGGCTTTAACATCGTTCTCTTCCTGGTTGCTGTGGCTATTTGTTATCATTTGTGGTATGGAAAACGATATCAGTTGTAAATATTGGTGCTAACAATTATTTTGAACTTTCTTGCAATAACAACAACCACTACAGTGTACTACGGAAGTGAATTCCCTTACATGCAAATTTGAATAGTGTCGCCTTCCTTTTAAAATCCCTTGGTTTAGTGACCCGACATTATTGATTGAACTGTTCGGTAATCGAACTTAATCGTACACAATGGAACCAAAAAATTTGTTAGACTAGAGTTTCATTTTTTCACTTTTTCATATTTATTTGCTAACTAATTGAACCCAGTCAAACTCAGAAACACACTCAATATGCCTTCCTCGACGATTACTCTAAATTTTTTTGTGAGAGTTCGATTTTGTTCGATTATCCCTGCGGGATTAATCGATGAAATCGATAATCAATATACTGAAAAATGATGACCAATCGATAGACAAGAGATCTTTGAATTTTAACTGTCATCAATCGCCATTGATTGTCATAAATTATCGGTTTCCAATATTTTTTGGAGGTCAAAAAGAGAATGCTTTTAGAGAAGAAATATCAATATAGTGAAATGTAATTTCATGACAGTTGCACTTGTGAACAACAACAACAATTTTTTCTTCTTCTGAACAACAAATCACTGGCTCACGTCATTCAGCAAAAGGGTAGTTATAGTCAAAATAATCTGACACATGTTCCCTGAGTTACCGGTATTAATTTTCTGCAAGTCACCAGACACGTGTGTGGCCATAAGCAGAACTAAAGCAGTACTGATCGAAAATCAATAGAAAGCAATCAGCTCAACAGCAAGTGATAGTTAATAATAATCAATCAAGGACTCAACTGTTTGATTATTAAGTGGTTAGTAATTGTCTGATATCAATCAATAAGAATTGACTGATAAATTATTGTCATCAATTGCTTTTACTTGGTTGATTGTATTTCCAAGGATCAAACTCAATCAAACCCAATTACGTGATTGGGATTCAATTAAGTTCAGTTGAGTTTGATTAATCAAATGCTCTATTTGGTTCAATATTAGTACAATAAAAACTTTATTGACACTCCCTAAAGAGAGCTTTTCAGTAACAATGATCTGAAAACTACAAAATTACCAGAATAAAATATTTTATAAAAAATTAAGGAAGCTAAAATGTTAATAAAAATTCACTAGAATTACAACTGAGCAACGTTAATAAAATCTTCAATGGTTTAAAACTTTTATTACTCTCATTTTTTGCAGGGGTTTTCACTGTAGCAGGCCAGCAGTGTGCCTCCAATCCTTGCTACTTTAATGGAACTTGCACCGAGATTGGCAGTAATAACTTCTCTTGCCAGTGTCCATCTGGATTCACAGGTATCCAGTGTCTTGAGTCACAATTTCCCTTGTGAGGCCAGGAAAGTTTTATATTCACACCCAGGGGGAGGATGTGATGTCAACTCCTCTTTCCGTCCCAAATTTACATGTACCATTCATCTTCTCTAATAATATTGTACATTAAACTGAGGCAGATCTTGGTTACAGGTCCTGGACAGCACAGTCTCCAAGAGTGCTACCAAAGAAATGAAGACCTACGGGCCTGAAATTCTAGTTACCGTATTTATTCACTTATGAGGTGCACCATTTTTGCCGAGAAAATACGTTTGTTTGAACAAAATCTGCTCAAAACTCGGGGTGCGTCTTATAACCAAGTATTTTTGCGCAACAGAATATAATTTTTCCCAAAACGTAAACAAAGCCGAGTTGAAGCGAAGCACGAGTGAACGTGCTGAAAAGCACGTGCTTAAGTTGTTGATGTCAGAAACAATCGAACAAATTCTTAACCTCGCTCGACCACGAAATAACGCAAACTTGACTACAAATCGTTCGAAAAATGTTATGGTCGCGGTTAAATACTCCTAAAATGATAAAGGAAAAAGAAAAAACGTTCTTCGTCCATCCAGGCCTTCTTGAGCGACCCATCGAGGCACGTTTTGCAGTCATCTTTAACTCGCTGGAGAATAAGACATGCTGTTGGTTTCTCCATTTACGGACCTTCAATTCCGATATGCCGTAATCGCGAGCAATTTCACGATTGTTGTTGACGGCTTCCGCTTCTGCTACGATCTTCAACTTGAAGTTTAGATCATAGGAATGACAACAAGTGCTTGGCATAATTATGGTAAATTTACAGTGCGCTGAATGAATACTCGAAGATAAGCGAATTAAAAAGTGTGATTTTTATGCTAATGTCCATGTGTGACTTTTTTGCTATTGTTTGTAATGCTTTCGTTTTTAGACTGAAAGCACAGTAATTAACGGTAATCACTTTTGGAAGCAAATTGTTGTAAGTACAGCGAACATGGTCAGCAAAATTTCCCGTAATTCTGGGTGCGCCTTATAACAGGGTATTTAGGTGAAATTTTCATTTTGCTTACTTGTCACAATTGTCTTCAAAAGTTTAGGGTGCGTCTTATAACCGAGTGCGCCTTATAAGTGAATAAATACGGTAAATCATTTTCACTTCAACACCATTACCAAACCAACTAATTGACCAAGTATCTTGGAATGCCTTAGAGTGTTTATTCTCAGTTGGTTTACCCAGGGCTTTGAGCTAGGTGCATGCTCTATCAATGCACAGAAAACAGTTTCTCAAACAATTTCTTCTGCCATGTAGTTACTAAAAATAATATTCACTGTAACATACACGTAGACTTCTGCATTTGTATATGTTGTAGGTCAAAATGATTTCAGCGTAGTTTGATTCTCAATTTCCTTTGTCTTCTGACCATAATTATTCATGATCCATGAAAAATTAGGGTTAGAAAATAAAGGAAATTCATTTTGACCTACAACATAATTATTTATTTAAAGTATACATGTACAGTGTGTGGAAACAACAATCGGTCATTGGACATTGTCAGACAAAGTTTTGAAAATGTCTGGCCAATTTCACATTATGATCGGACATGATGTCCAACCAAATCTAAATACAGTTTTCAAAATTCCCTTATTAAATTGCTATGCTGATTAATGTCTGATCAATCAAATTGATAAAATGGCTGACCAAAGAAGATTTTAAAGGAGAAATGTCCTGTTATGGAAGAAAAATTAATTCCAGTACTGAGAGGTACAGGAGTGACTGACACACCTTACCTCCTGTAATTCTGTAATTGGGCACTTCCTGTAGCCAGACATCTTTGCAAGGTCCTGATAGTGTCCTTGTTACAAGAGATTTCAAGTGCCATAGTTTGATTTGTTGGTAATTAATTTTTAAACCACTGTAATGTCTTGGTTAGGGAAAAGGTGTGAAGCAGTGATAAATATGTGCCATTTCAACCTTTGTAAAAACAACGCCATTTGTCAGAGATTTCAGACTGGAGGTTATCAGTGTATTTGTCAAAGTGGATTTACTGGTGAGTAGAGTTCATTTAACCCCAAATCAAAGGAAGAAATACAGTAGACACAAGCAGGGGTTTCATTAGAAGCAGGCAACCGGCGAGAACCATGCACTGCCTACTTTGTCAGAACTTACCTCTCACAACCACCTACTTTGTCTAGATTTCACTAAAATGATTTAAAAAATTAATCAGGTCGCTGCTTACTTTAGCTAGCTCAGATGGCTATTTCAAAACTTGTTGAAACCCCTTCACTAGACACTTGTTACAAGTAAGAAGGTACTTGTCTCAAGTGGAGAGTTAGAACTGGTGGTACCACTGATTTAGTGGGTCAGTGCACATTTTTTAGTGTATTACATGTACATCCCAGGGGCTGTTCACAATAATTAAGGGATGATTTGATCTAAATTTCTCTAAAAATTATAAAAACTTTTGCTTTTCCCACCATCCCCCACCCCCACCCCCACCCCTTGAAATTTCCACTGACATTCCATGGGGAAGGTTAGTTATTTTCTGGAACTGCAAAATAAACATTCCATATCAAATCTACAGAGATTCCAAAACAGATGGTTAGGCCCAGGTCATTAATGCTGTGCTTCACACGAGCCAAACTAAGCTCAGTCATTAAGTTAATGTGAAGTATGGCATTTGACTCAATTAAGTTCAACTGATTTCATTTGGATCAGATGAGGTGTTCTTCATGGCTGGCCCGGCATGAAAAACGACTGAAGTCATACTAGACAGAGTTTGGGTCAAACGCTGATCTTCACATGAGCCGAACCAAATGCATAATCATGTGAATTTATATCACTGTATAAGTCAACCTCGATCTATTTTATTTTCATGATCTAGTTGAGTTCAGCTGAATTAAGTTTATTATTTTGGTGTTAGACTCAATAGGCGAACTTAATTAAGTTGGGTTGAGCAAAACTGTAATTAAGTTTGGTTCATGTGAAGTACGGCGTTTGACCTGGGCCTTAGATGTAACTGGTAGGAGTTTCTAGGATCGAGTTTGAGTCATTGGAATTTTGGCACCTATATCATACAGAATTTTCATATCAGGATGTTTGCAGGGTTGCCACTAAGCAAGGCGGCTGCCAGCAAAATTTTTCGGCTGAAAAAGAGGTGATTGCCGGCTGGATTTTGGTCGGTGAACACAGGGTAACCCACCCCCAATGTCAGCTGTAGCTGGCTCAACCGCTACCTAAACACGCTGAGTAATTTCTTAGCTACAACCCTGTGTTTGTCAATTCTGCCTTTTGTTAAGGGGATGTTCCTGTAAACCAATTGTATTGAATTTTCAAATCAACCCCATCTTATTCATATACATGTGTGATCCACATGATCATATTATAGGTGGGAGAAACAGTACCTCTACTTGTTTCATGCTAAAAAACAAACCAAAAAAATGGCATCAACATGAAAGATCCTCATTTCTGAGGCCTTGTTATTTTTAACTGTATGGTTTAATTTTCATCTTTCAGGAACACATTGTGACATAAACATCAATGAATGCAATCAGACAGCCCTTCCTTGTAATAGCGGTGGCACATGCATTGATGGTATTAATGGCTACACCTGTCAGTGTTTACCTCGTTTTTCTGGGCCATTCTGCAATATAACCGTCACTAGGTGCAGTGGCAATCCCTGTCAGAATGGGGCAACTTGTGTGAACAATCCACTGAGGTCAGCATCACAACTGAAATTCCTGTCAGTATTTGTATATAATTAGTGTAAATATACTAGCGTTCTATCAGGAGTGCCAGTCTCTGATTGGCTATGCTACTCACTATCTGTTCTGTGATAGATATTTAGTGGCATTTGTCAACAAAGTAGCAGCTGTTTCTTCGCATTTTAAAAGTGTCTCTGGGGAGAATTTAGATAATTTACTTGTTTACCTTTGAACAACTCTCGATTGGCAAGAACGTCATGGTAAGCCAAATATGTAAATCCGTATTCCTCTATTGTCCTGATCTGTTGTCCTGTAAATGTACTTTATTGTCTTCTTTTATATGTGCTCTAAATGTGGGCTAGCATGAAGTTTTTGCCTCTCGATTTCTATGCACAATAGCTGATTCGGGCTGCGCCCTCATCAGCTATCATGGGATAGAAATCTTATTGAGCTCATAATCTAATTGTTAAATAGAATGAGTAGATGAAGCTTAACTTTTGGAAAGCTTGACAGGCATGTTGTTCAATCAGTTGAGGCATGAGAATTTTCAACATAATTTTAGAAACATTGCAAAATACTGCTAAATTAACAAAATGCATGCAGATACACGAATAAGCCTTTTCAGGGTATTTTTTTCTCCCACATATTATGTGTTTACAAGTAGTGATAAACAAAATTCAGCACAGCAACAGGGTAAAAAAGGTCAGCTATCTATGAAATGAAGGTAGTAGTTAGAGGGACCATAACCTATAGCAAGTGAGATGCACAGAGAAGATCATGTTTGCAAAGAAAAGAGTGCAAAGAAACATGAGAAATGTGGTAAGAAATACACCAAGGAAATGGTGCAGTGTAGCAACTGAGAAGCAAGGGCAGCCCATGCCAGGAAGCTGCAAGTTGCCAGCCTCCATTTCTTCCCCCTCCCCGCGTAAGTTTTGTACTTTTCTGTTCCAAAGCTATTGTTTCCTGCCTCCCCTACCTGTCACTGAACATGGAATCACATTTCTTGCAAATGAATTAGGTGGCTTTGTTATGTTTCCTCTTCAAAGAATTCATTGTTTGTATTATATTGCATTGCATGGTCAGTGGTAAGAAGTGCAAACGCCTTGCTCCTTTAACAATAGGCAGAACTTAAACACTGTTTTTGTGCTTATTTTTTCTTGTTCTCAGTTACAACTGTGCATGTGCACCTGGTTTCTCTGGGTTTAACTGTGAAGAAAACATCAATGACTGCCTGCCAAACCCTTGTCAACCGCATGAACAGTGTATTGATGGAATCAACAGCCATCGATGCACCTGCCCTGTTGGTAAAACTGGCCAGCGTTGTGAAGTTGATATTGACTATTGCTCAGCCCAGCCTTGTTTGAATGGAGCAACCTGTAATAATAATCAAGGTTACAATTCTTTCTTTTGTTGCATTAAAGTGTAGCTAACCGCAAAGTATTTGTTTCGCTTAAATAAATCGTTGCACATATTGCGTTGTTTTGCACCTATTTCAACCAAATATTGACTTTTTAATTATAGGCTGTGAAAGTTACGAAATCTCAGCCGTCATCTGTCCCATGACCAAGCTGCTTGTGAGGGGCATGGGTCTATTCCTTACCCGATGTCACAAACTGATTTACATTGCATTAAGTCTTGCATTAAGCAGTTAGTGACATAATATAAGGAATAGACTCGTGTCCCTTACTAGCTTGGTCATGGGACAGATGACTTGTAACTTTTATAGCCTATGTATAGTCAAGAGTTGGTTTTAAAAGGTGCAAAAAGGCTCAATGTGTTTCAAACAGGTGCAAAGATATATTTAAGCAAAAAAAAAAAAATGGGGGGTTTAGGTGCACTTTAATTGACCCAAAATCATAATGTTCTCTTAATAATTATGTCACTAACAGGAAGTGGTAGCTGTGTTTAAGAAATCTGACACTAATATCAGAAGACACGTGTTTGCCACTAACACCATGCCTGATCTACTGCAAATTAAGTTTAAGACATTGTTGTTAGCACAGATCATGAGTTAAAATGCAGATGTGTCTTGAAGTTTTGAAACAAGTTGTAACAAAAGCCACATGCATTGTTGTAGCAAATTAGACTTCTTACCCACTGGCCAACTTGTTGCCAAATGTCCTGTAAGAAAATGAACATGCAACAATCAAGGTCACACATAACAAGGTTCCATTAAGGGCATAATCAACTGTCACACATGTTACAGGTGATGGTTCTGAAAATATGTAATACTATGTGTGGCTTTCTGCTTGTCCACATTTAACAACTTAATCGCTTAACTACAACTCTATGTAGTCCAAGATAAAATACACAGTCTTTGGCAGTAAATGGGACTAAAGGTTGTTGGGTGCACCCTGGGGTAAAACAAGGGTGGCAGCAACACACCCCATAAAGTGCATGCAATAAGGGTGGCAGCAACACACCCAAAACTGAGTAGAGCAATAACGGTGGCAGCGACACACCCTAGTAATAATGGAATGAGGGTGGCAGCGACACACCCTAGTAATAATGGAATGAGGGTGGCAGCAACACACCCTAGCAATGAGCAGTGCAGTGAGGGTGGCAGCGACACACCCTGCACGGTAACGGACGAGGCAATGAGTGGAGCGCATCCCCACCCAGGAGTGAATAAACTAAGGTGGGGTGGGGGCCCCACCCGGCCTGCTACGCGGGGTAAAAGTAGCAGGTGTGCACCCAAGCCAGTAGTCCAGCTTTATTGAATTGAGGGGGGGTGTGGCAGGGAAAAAATAAGAAACTAAAGCATAGTAAACTACTATTGCAAAATACAACGTGTGCAGGCAAAGTGAACCGAACAAAGGAGCACTCAGCTAGCATTGATGGATATAGGCATAACATAGTATTGATTACAGCTACAAACAATGGGAACTTGTATAGCAGAAATTTGTAGAAACAACTGAAGGACAGTTTTGATGTAATCTAAGATAAACAAGGGACTCTTGAACCAGAGCTGAGTCACGCAATGTTCTTTTATGTGCGATAACAAGATATATGCCACCCAGGGTAAAATAAATCATAATGAAGCAACGGCTGAAGTACGCTCTAATTAGTTAACTCTATTTTACGAGTAAAATGTTCAGTAATGGATGCATGCTGGAATCCCAGAAATTGTAATTGTAATTCTGCTTCTTTTGCTAACATTAATAAATTGTAACTGTTAAATCTCGTAAATTTCTCATTATTTTACATGTGAGCTAGGCCTGACTAGGATGAGCCAAGATGTTACCATACAGGAGCGTTATAAGCAAACATGGCAGTTTGTAAGAGAGCCAAGGAACAGTTTGACAAACTTCCTTAGATATGTGTTAAAACCGATGTTTTTTTTGTTATCACTTTTGTAGGCAACTATTCCTGCACATGTACTCCAGGCTTTGAAGGAGCTCATTGTGAAAATGACTCAGACAACTGTGCCTCTCAACCTTGCTTTAATGGTGGCACATGTCAGGACAAATTAAATGGCTTCACATGTGACTGTCCTGTTGGATTCATTGGCCAACAATGTGAGGCAAATGTCATTGAGTGTTTGTCCAATCCTTGTCAAAATGGCGGCACATGCGTGGAAAGGGTTGGATTAGCAGGGTACTCATGCACTTGTCCTGCAGGATTTCAAGGTGCCTACATATTTAATTTTTCAACAAATCTACAGCCATCCCCATCTCTACACATTGTTGACATCAATCATACATGTATGTGGGTTGGGCATGAAGTTAGAAGATTAGAACCTGCTTACTCTCATTGTAGGAACTTGTGAGTGTAAGTGAGCACTCCCTATCCAGTGATTATGTTTCACTTCTAAATTCCTGACAAGAAATGGGGTTCTTATAATTAATTATGTTGTATAATTATCAACAAGTCATTCCTTTTTGCTTACGGTGTAGTTCTTCTCCCTCTTTGTAAACCACAGGATTTCTAATTCCAGTCAGAGCTGTCAGTTTGTTGCCGCACATTACAAACAACACCTGCAGATTATTAATGAGCTCTTCTGTAACCTTGAAATCTTGCAAACCAGCCAGGAAGGGCTCTTGGCTGTTGTAAAGTGTACCAATTGCAATGCCAGGGTTACTGGCTGAATCGAAGGTGTTTTTGGCATCAAGGAAGGCTGATGCCCTGTGCTTGACCTTAGCAGTAGTCCACTAGCCTTGAGGACTATTAGAAATTTGGGTTGGGCTAGTAAAATTTGAGAACGACTAGCCACAAGGCTACTTGTGATAGAACAGGTTTTGGAGATGGTATTCATGAAGAGAAACCAATTTTAAGGTTAACTGACTCTAAAAAGAAATACAAGCTTGTTTATCACAATATTGGCGATTAATGCTTGGCTACCAAATGACACCAATGGCCACTATATTTTAAGACTCCAGTAAACCCATAGACTAGTTTGAAAGTGAAGGTTGAACACTGATGCCCAAGCAAGCTTAGTTTTTGAGAAATACAATCCTGGCATATAAGCTAAAATAAGTGTTTGAGGTTCATTCTATTGATTGACAATAAACAATAACAATAAACAAGTCTTTAAGTCTCTGGAGAATAAAATAAGGATTTTGTTTTTTCCCCTGAACCTTGAGTTGATGCCTTTTGTGAAAGTGTGAATTTTAAAATATCAAAATTTGGCCTTTTTATTCACCAAGAAAAGATCAACTGATATCTTTTGTTAATCTTCACACAGGGCTTCACTGTCAATTTAACAGTTCGTCTTGTCAGCCAAACCCTTGTGAACACAATGGAACATGCACACTTTATAGCAACCAGATGAACTGTACATGTGCAGTGGGTTGGACTGGTCCTTACTGCAACATTGATGTTAATGAATGTCTGGCATCACCTTGTGGCAATCTAGGCTCATGTCATAACATTCCAGGAGGTTATAACTGTACGTGCCTATCAGGATTTACTGGGCGTCATTGTGATAAACATGTGGATGAGTGTCTTGAGCTTCCTTGTTTGAATCAAGGTACATGTGAAGATTTAGTTAATGGATACCGTTGCACATGCACAGCAAGCTTCACAGGAAGCAACTGCGAGGTCCCACTAAATGACTGCTCTGCACAGCCTTGCAAGAATGGTGGAACTTGTCAGCTTGGTGGAAGTGGGTTTCAGTGCTTGTGCAGACCAGGTTATACTGGTTTGACTTGCAACACAAATATAGATGAGTGCTCTTCCAATCCATGTAAATTTAACAGTACATGTGTGGACGGTGTAAATGCATTTGTGTGCCAGTGTGCTGATGGGTTTCGAGGAAGAATTTGCGAAGTACTTTTTGCAGTCAGCTTTCAGCAAGGATCATATCTTCCTGCCTTGAATTTTGAGCTTTTGCCATCGGAGGTGTTTTCATTCAGCTTTCGGACTACTTTACCATCAGGACTACTTTTCTACCAGGGAGCGGTAAGCAACATACTGTTCAACTGTCCTAGCCTCGGGATTCACATCTGTGTGCATAGTGCATGATTTTAGTTTTTTAATCCATTTTGTTCTAACCCATATCTGCTAAGGGTTTGGTTCAGAGAACAGTAGATTAAGTGCAAGGTTGTTCCAAAAGCCCAGGTCAGCCCCACGTTTCAAGTGACAGGGATGATCAAAGGATTTTTTTGAGTTTGAAATTTTCGATTCCCGGATTTTTTTGAGTAGGAAAAGTTAGCAAGTATTTTTTTGTGTGGCTTGATTTAAGTAGGGTAGTCAGAACAATCTGAAGATTCATGGTAGGCCCGGGGGGTTGTGCCCACCTATCCCAGCCACATAGTTCTGCCAATAAAGTACAATCCTTTCTGTAAATTTTTAAGGCTCAGAGATTCAGCATGGAATATTTTGGGGGTTAATTTTTGTCCCCATTTGATCATCCCTGCCCCCTTGAAATCCAGAGTTCCTTTATGGGCCCAAAAGTAACAGGGAGAAGTGCAAGACTTAACAATCCATAGGGCATTTTTTAGCTTATGACGTACAGTTCAAGGTCCCCCCCCCCCCCCCCTCCTCTACCAAGGTACCTACATTAGCATCTCATTCCTCTAAAGACACACCTGTGGTTTTGTGTTTGATCAACAGTTAGTTATTCAATATCATTGCTTTTTACTCTTCTTTTCCAGAATCTCACAAAGGAGCACACAGATCATGTTATTGTAGAGCTAACTAATGGTTCTGTTCGTTTCTCACTGAACACTGGTGTAAACACTGCCACAGCTACAGTCGGCCAGGGCCTCAATGATGGCATCTGGCACCTGATAACTGTAGAACTGTCTGGATCCCAGGGAACTGTATCTGTTGACAAAGATACATGCACTGGGCAGGGCTGTTCAAAGATGGTCATGACAAACAGTGATAGCAGATCGCAGTATGCTGGTTTACCATACCTTGGTGGTGTAAGCAGGCTGGTTCCACAGATAAAACAACAACTTGTAACTGATGGTTCGTTTGTGGGATGTATCCAGGTAATTGGTATAGGTAATCGCATGCATGGGGCAGGGTAAAATTAAGGATTAATCATCACATTTGTTTTCAGAAGTTGCTGAAATTGCCTGAGTCGTACAAACGAGGGCAATTTCAGCAACTTCTGAAAACACAAGTCAGTGTTAACTGAATCACATTGGCCATTGTAAAGTTTATTTGAACGGATTAAAAAAAAACATAATAGTAATCGGCCCTCTTGATTACTAAAAATGCCCTCGATTAAAAAAAACATACCCTCTGTCTCAGCCAATCAGCATTGAGTAATTTTGTCCCTTAGTGATAAAAGTTGTAATCATATCTGCAAGTTAGTTGTGAGAAACAGACCTTCAGTTAGTCCAGCCTATTCAACATTACCTGTAATTTTGACATCTGCCATGGGTGTTATTTTTTCCTATTTAAATGACCCTTAAACAGTAGTGATGTGAAAAAGGAAGAATTGTGATGCCTATGTTACCCTTTGTTCTAGTCAAAAAACTCGAAATGAAGTCCTTAGGTTTCCTATAGACACCTTTCAGTAAATTCCCAATCTGTAGCACAAAACAATGGTTCTTCTCTGTCCTGACTTATTTGCCCTACACATTGGGATTCAACTGAAAGGGGTCTGTTTATTCACTCAGTTACGTTTCAGTGGATGTCTTAGGTTCAAACAAATAGTTGCAATCGAATCAATATGGCACATGATTTGTGAAGTCTTAATTTCATGGATTAATAATTATTGTAAATAAATTATTATCCTCAGGACTTTTTGTACAACAATGTGGACAGTGGCTTACAACATCTGTTAGCTCAATCTCACCATGTTTCACCTGGCTGCAACAGGCAGGATGTGTGCAGTAACCATGGATGTCAGCATGGCAGCACGTGCATAGATGAATGGAACAAGTATATCTGCCAGTGCCCTCCAGGGTTTATTGGTGAATTTTGTGAACAGCAAATTACTGCTACATTTGACAGTGATGCAAAATCTGGTTTACGGTTCGTCTCTGCTACTGACATAACTTCATTTTCTCTGGAGTTTTCAAGTGATCCGTCACTGAGAAGTGGTGTCCTGGCATTTACTGACAAAAGGGTAACAGTATTTTAACCCTTAAGCTCTAACAGTGACCAGAGTTTACTTTCTCCTTACAGTAATCACCATATCAGCCAGCACACGGGTTATGAGAATAAAGGAATTGATCATCAAACATGAAAT
Source organism: Galaxea fascicularis (assembly GCA_948470475.1). Lineage (NCBI taxonomy): Eukaryota > Metazoa > Cnidaria > Anthozoa > Scleractinia > Euphylliidae > Galaxea > Galaxea fascicularis. The sequence goes on along the minus strand of OX419335.1, from coordinate 28,831,043 downwards.
GTCTTGATGTTTATTTTAACCAAATTCTCTGAACTAGTAGTATATAAATATGAGAAGACCAGTTAAGAGAACATACATGTTGATGTCAAGGCTTAGAGGGTTAACCACCTCTGTGTACAAGCTTTCAAGCACTTCTCTCTCGAGTGACTTAGCTCTCATTTATGACGCATCTGTCAAAGGGTAGTTCACTTCAACTTAGTTTGTCATTTTGTGCTGCTGCGCTGACCTGGATTATCACATTCTGATTGCCAGTTGGAGCACGAGGGGAGCTTAACTGGAAGGCTGTGTCTAAATGGCCGGCAGCCGGTCAAGGTTGTAGAAACACTAAATGGCCGGCAGTCCGATATTTCCTTGGCAAATTCAGAAAAACTGAGGAATTTATGATATTTTCAACAAAAGACGACATTTACAGACTTAACTATCGAAGTAACCGTTAAGAAAGCGATGCAGTTTTATTAATATAAACTATCAAAGTACAAATCGTCCGGAATGACCGGCAGCCGGTCAAAATCTTCAAGCCTAATAACGAACGTCCATATTCCTTGACTCCTAGCCCTAATCCCTAACCTAAAACACACTAAATCTCTCCGAAGTACCAAGTATAAGGAAAACAAAGCCCTTGAAAGGGAGCCCGAATCGAACTGCCGGCCATTTAGTGTTTTTACAACCTTGACCGGCTGCCGGTCATTTAGACACTTTGTAACTGGAAAAGCTATGGGCTCTTACAGACTACGTTGTTCGTTCCCTACAGAAATACCGTTATCACCTTGAAATAAGTCATAATTATTTTTCAGTACGGTAAGCAAATCTGTGATAAGCAGTAAGGATAATTGTGAATACTTGTGTTGAATTTCAGTCTACGCAAGGTTATTTTGGCTTGGCGCTTGTGAATGGACGTCTGCAAGCTGCATACGTGACGTCGTTCTTTGAAAGAAATAGTGCTGTAGTTGGTCAAAATCTGGCGGATGGCAGGTGGCACAGAGTAATGGTGAACGTCACTTCCGGTGATGTCTTGATCGGCGTAGATTCAAATCAAACTCGCCTTGCTCCGCCTCGAGGTTCCCAGCCCATCACGGATCTAAAAGACACTTTGTACATGGGAGCTCTGTCGAACCAGTTTTCAAATCTGGGGATAGTTTTCAACCAGTTTGGAACATTCAGTGGATGCGCCAGACGTGTTACCATAAATGGGCAAATGATCACGTTTGAGACTGCGCAAAAAAGTGGAAACTTTCCTGAACCCTCTCCAGGTTGCAAAAAGGATGAGAACTGTGTAACAAGTTCCTGCGCTAATGAAGGAACCTGTGATGCTACATGGACTGGGTTCGAGTGTAGTTGTTTGAGTGATTTTGTCGGTGAACGCTGCGAAAATGGTGAGTTACTTACACAGATCACGTGATTTTATGGAACGGAGGATTGAAATTGAGATCTGAAGGATTGAGACTTAGGATAATGGATTGAATATGGTATTTCATGAATGAGGGCAACGATATTTCAATGATGAGCAATGACATTTCAGCAATGAGTGTAAGATATTAAAGCAGTTGCCGAAATGCTCCTCCTATTCCTAAAAAGCAATTTTTTTCCTACTCAGTTGTTAAAGTATCTCGTCTGTGTCTTGGTTGCGGAAAGGGCTTCATCATCTCTGCAGTGTACTGGCTTCTTCCGAGCTCCTCCAACCCAAATCGTCCCACCTACAATCCCTCCCCTTCTTGACCGTGCTGTGCCCACATTTCACCTGCCAGCTGGGATCCCTCCAAACATCTCTTTATGCCTCCGTCTTATCATTTTCACTTCTTCACTAAACAGAGGAACTCCGGTCTTGCCGTTCAATTCGTTTGAAGGCATTGAAGAGTAAATGTTTCAAAAGGCTCGTGCACCAAACGCCAGCTCTGAAACCTCTTTACGGTATAGAATTTCCCTCATCAACTGAGTCAGTTGAGAAAACTATTCGTTTCCTCTCCCCTCCAACCAAGCACCACAGTTCTTTTAGGCAATGACTTCGTTTTCCACTTGTCCTAAGGAGCACGTCTGAGTCTTCTCAGCCCGATGCCTTTAGAACACTAAACGTTACAGCGGATTTCAATTGACTTTTGAAAGTAATTTGCGTTTGCTTTGGTTTTGCTTTACTTCGCTTTGTGATTGGTTGACAAAACTCGCGCCACTTTTTTAGCCAATGAGAAGCAAAACCAAAACCAATCGAAAGTTTTACGCGCGCATTTTCCCGCGCTGGACGCCGGTTGCATGTAATTACGTCAAATTCTGATTGGTTCACTGTGCTGTATGCCTCTTTTGTGATTGGTCAGATTAATTGCTTTGGTTTTGGTGTTATGACATTCAATTGAAAACCACTCTTTTAAGGCTATTCTTGCTTTAATCGGAGCATTAGTTAGTTTCTAATAATTAACTGTGTGAATGGCCTGTGCTCGTAGTGTTAATAGCCCATTTTACAGTTGTGTGCTGAGTGACCTGGCCTTTGAGTAGAAGCGAGGCTGGAGGTGACCTTGTTTTGATACAAACCTCTGTCTTTCTCGTGCAAATGTGGACAAGTTGTTGGCATAAGAACAACATGATTTACATGAGAAAAGCAGTGAGGTCTGTATCAAAACAAGGTCACCCCCAGCCTCGCTTCTACTCAAAGGCCAGGTCACTCAACACACAACTGTAAAATGGGGTATTGTTTATACAGTTTTCATCGTGCATTACTATCCTTTTTTCTTCCAGTTTCTGCAGCATCATTCTTGATGAATGACAGCCACATAGAAATGACACTCAACACGTCATACTGGAGTTTTGGTCAGAGTGGGTTTCTGTGGTTCAGAACACAGGAGACTGCCGGTCTGTTGATGTATGCTGGGAGGAGACTTGGAGCAGGAAACACAGAATTCCTCCTCCTTGATGTTATTTCCGGTCAAGCAAGATTTATCGCTGACCTGGGCTCAGGTAAAGTCGAGAATGACATTTAGTTTTAATAAAACGCATGTTTTGGTAGAAGCAAAGTAATGAATGTTCTTTTTGTGGTGTAAACTTCGTGGAAACCGGAAACAGCTTTCATCTAAACGACGATCGATTTTTTTTTTTGTGTGTGTGCAAAGAGATTGGAGGGTCCTAGAGTTGAATTTGTGCGTTTAAATTTCAGGATCTAATACAGTTCTGATCAATAAGTTGGTATCTGATGGTAACTGGCATCACGTGGCCTGGACTCGAAGGTTCAAACGCATCACTCTGACCTTAGATGAGACATTCACAGCACAGGCAGACCTACCTGGCGCAAACTCAGAATTCAGTGTTGCACAGAGACCTGTGGTTCGCGTTGATATCGGGAGATTTCCTCCTGGAGTGTCGCAGGCTAAAGGTAAAGTGATTCAAGGCAGTGTGCAGAATATATCTAAGTCCCGCTTAAAGGGGTTTTGCTTTACTGTTTGTTCAAATCTGTTGTTGTTTTCTTTCGTCAGTCTCATTTTAGTAGTGAATTTTTATTACAGGAGTTACAAATCCCAAAGCTTTCAAAGGATGTTTGAGGGACATAAAATTCAACTCGCGTAGAGTCCACTATCTGTCGCCCGAGTCACAAGAAGGTCTTGATGTCACTAAGAATCATGTGACAGTTGGTTGTCATCGTAACGCCACATGTTCACCAAATCCGTGCCCTGCCCACAGTGTCTGCGTGCCATCTTCGAATGGTTACAACTGCACGTGCGATCCGGGATGGACGGGCAACACATGCGATATTCGTATACCTGACTGCACGATAAATAACTGCACCAACGGAGCAACGTGTGTGAATGTCACAATCGGTTTCAGATGCGTTTGTCCGCAAGGATATACGGGGAAATATTGTGAAACAAATGTAGAGTATTGCCGGTCGACACCATGTCAGAACAGTGCAACTTGTCATGAAATATCGGGCGGTTACAGATGCAATTGTGTTATGGGATTCACTGGTAAGGACTGCGAAACTGACATCGACGAGTGTGCCGCCAATCCTTGTAAAAATAACGCAACATGCTCAAATCTGCTAGGAAACTACTCTTGTGGTTGTGCTGCAGGGTTTACTGGTAGAGACTGTGGCGTGGATATCAATGATTGTTTTCCGAATCATTGCTTGAATAATGCCACCTGCTCTGATTTAGTTCACGACTACAGATGTCTTTGCCCGTTTGGTTTTATAGGAAAAAATTGTGAAGTCAACATAAACGAATGCTCCCCGAATCCCTGTCTCAATCACGGAACATGCTCTGATCTAATTGGAAATTACAGCTGCAATTGTACCTGGGGTTACACTGGTAGAAACTGCGAAGTCGACATTAACGAATGCTCTTCAAATCCTTGTCTTAATCACGGAACATGCTCTGATCTTATTGGAAATTACAGCTGCAATTGTATACCGGGTTACACTGGTAGAAACTGCGAAGTCAACATAAACGAATGCTCCCCGAATCCCTGTCTCAATCACGGAACATGCTTTGATCTAATTGGAAATTACAGCTGCAATTGTACCTGGGGTTACACTGGTAGAAACTGCGAAGTCGACATTAACGAATGCTCTTCAAATCCTTGTCTTAATCACGGAACATGCTCTGATCTTATTGGAAATTACAGCTGCAATTGTATACCGGGTTACACTGGTAGAAACTGCGAAGTCAACATAAACGAATGCTCCCCGAATCCCTGTCTCAATCACGGAACATGCTCTGATCTAATTGGAAATTACAGCTGCAGTTGTATACCGGGTTACACTGGTAGAAACTGCGAAGTCGACATTAACGAATGCTCTTCAAATCCTTGTCTTAATCACGGAATATGCTCTGATGTTATTGGAAATTACAGCTGCAATTGTATACCGGGCTACACTGGTAGAAACTGCGAAGTCGACATCAACGAATGCTCTCCAAATCCCTGTCTTAATCACGGAACATGCTCTGATCTAATTGGAAATTACAGCTGCAATTGTATCTGGGGTTACACTGGTAGAAACTGCGAAGTCGACATTAACGAATGCTCTTCAAATCCTTGTCTTAATCACGGAACATGCTCTGATCTTATTGGAAATTACAGCTGCAATTGTATACCGGGCTACACTGGTAGAAACTGCGAAGTCGACATCAACGAATGCTCTCCAAATCCCTGTCTTAATCACGGAACATGCTCTGATCTAATTGGAAATTACAGCTGCAATTGTACCTGGGGTTACACTGGTAGAAACTGCGAAGTCGACATTAACGAATGCTCTTCAAATCCTTGTCTTAATCACGGAATATGCTCTGATCTTATTGGAAATTACAGCTGCAATTGTATACCGGGCTACACTGGTAGAAACTGCGAAGTCGACATTAACGAATGCTCTCCAAATCCCTGTCTTAATCACGGAACATGCTCTGATCTAATTGGAAATTACAGCTGCAATTGTACCTGGGGTTACACTGGTAGAAACTGCGAAGTCGACATTAACGAATGCTCTTCAAATCCTTGTCTTAATCACGGAATATGCTCTGATCTTATTGGAAATTACAGCTGCAATTGTATACCGGGCTACACTGGTAGAAACTGCGAAGTCGACATTAACGAATGCTCTCCAAATCCCTGTCTTAATCACGGAACATGCTCTGATCTAATTGGAAATTACAGCTGCAATTGTATCTGGGGTTACACTGGTAGAAACTGCGAAGTCGACATAAACGATTGCTCTCCAAATCCCTGTCTTAATCACGGAACATGCTCTGATCTTATTGGAAATTACAGCTGCAATTGTCTTCCAGGCTACAGCGGACGGAACTGTGAGAGTGACATCGATGAATGTTTTCCCAACCAATGCTTAAACAATGCGACTTGTAATGACTTGATAGCTAACTACAGCTGTAATTGTTTGCTAGGCTTTACAGGGCGCCATTGTGAAGTGGATATCGATGAATGTTCATCAAAACCTTGCTTAAACCGAGGAACATGCCATGATCTTGTTGGAAACTACACCTGTACATGCTCCGCGGGATTTTCTGGAAGGAACTGTGAGGTTAACGTGAATGAATGCTCTTCAGGTCCTTGCCAGAATGGAGGGACATGTTCCGATCAGATTGCCAACTACAGTTGTCACTGTGCTCTTGGGTTCACTGGAAGAAATTGCGAAGTTGATATTAACGAATGCGTGCCTGCACCTTGCATGAACAACGCTACGTGTATCGACTTTTTAGCCAACTACAGTTGTCGCTGTCTTCAGGGATTTACAGGAAGACGTTGCGAGATAAACATAGACGAATGTTTGCCGAACCCCTGTAAAAACAGTGGGTCGTGTTCCGATCTGATAGCAGACTACAGCTGCTCATGTGTTTCTGGCTACACGGGGAAAAACTGCGAAACAGATATAAATGAATGTGCGCTCAACCCGTGTAAACATGGTGCCACATGTGTGGACGCCATTGCAAATTACACCTGCAATTGCGCTGTCGGTTACACGGGGAGAAGCTGTGAAGTGGATATAAACGAATGCGCATCAAGTCCTTGCAAGAATGGAGCCAGCTGCACGGATCTTGTGGGAGATTTTTCTTGTAATTGTTTACCAGGTTATACAGGGAAACGATGTGGAAGTGATATAAACGAATGTGATTCCAGTCCTTGTATTCACGGCGCCACTTGTCATAACGAAATCAACAATTTCACGTGCGACTGTGTTCCTGGATACACTGGCAAGCGGTGTGAAATCAACATCGATGATTGTTCCCCCGATCCCTGCCTGCACGCCGGAATTTGCTCGGATGAGATTAACAGCTTCCGGTGCAACTGCGAAGGAACTGGGTTCAATGGCTCTCGATGCGAGCTTGACATAGAAGAGTGCACCTTGCATCCATGCGAGCATGGCGCTTGCAATAATACCGCAGGCTCTTATTCTTGTGATTGTTCGGACAGCGGATACAACGGAAAGCATTGCGAGGTTGATGTTGATGAATGCCAAACCATTGCAGCGCCATGTTTGAACGGCGGAAAATGCCGAAACACGGACGGATCTTATTACTGCGCATGTGCTGCGGGATTTCTCGGGAAGACCTGCGAGGAAAATTTCGATGAATGTTCCAGTAATCCCTGCATCCATCACGGACAATGTATTGATGAGGTTGATGGGTTTCACTGCAATTGTACTGGGACAGGCTTTGAAGGATTTCGCTGTGACATCAATGTAGATGAGTGTACGACCGGTGAACACGTGTGTCAAAATGAGGCGCAGTGCGTGGATAGGGATGGCGGTTACAACTGTACTTGTGAAGCGGGATTTACAGGTATTCTATGCGAGAGCAAGTTCACTATCTTGGACGAACCCACGGCGGCCGCGCGCAAGCAAACCCATAAATTAGAAGTGGGATTGTCTGTTGGCCTTGTACTGCTAGTGGCGGTCATAGCAGCTCTACTGTTGTTCTTGTACTGCAGGAAGCAAATGAGTAAAATGAGTGGGAAGTATTATCCGTCAGATGAAGAGTTTAGGGATGGGGCGTTTCCTCTATCGCATCTGGAGAAAGATGAACGGCTTATTTAGAAAGGGATCCTCATTTACCTGACATACACAGAATGTGTTTGGGGCCGACTGCGTACAACCTGGTTCGAGCAGAGATGAGTTATCCCACTCGGTAAAAGAACACCAAAGAAATTGCTTATGTTGCACCTATAATTCAGGGATGAAGTGCCGTTCAGTGAGGTTATCACCCAGTTGAGGAGAGAGACTGCGTTACTTGCTCGTAAAGTCTCGGAACTCGTTTGGCAAGACTTTGAAAATTGAAACGTCCTTCTTAGAAAAATTCATTTGGTACCGTGTCCGCGTCTATGTTTACGTTTATATAGTTTTGTTTACCTCTCGCTAACACCTATATCGTGTGAACTGTCATCTTAAACCTTTCATATTGGATTTTACATATTCGCGCAGAGTGATGTCGAATGATGAGATACTGAGTCCACAAAATTAATGACATGGTGAAAAATCGCTCGGTGTTTTTGTTAGCGTTTTTGAGTCAATCGTGCTATCTTGTGGAAGGGCGGAAGAGTATGACTAAGTGAAAACGCGTCTGTGTGGTGTCACATTAGGTACTCGGAAATGGTATTGAGCGGAGGTGGACATTCGTTGATCGGAACAGACTTGTAATTAAATCAGTTGTACATGCTAGCGTTCTTAACAAATTTTGGTTTCGATCGTACACTTTGTACGCGTTACTTTTTCGATTTAAATAGAATTCTTTTTATACATACGTGAACTAATATTTTTATTTTGACAACAATGGCCTTTTCAATCAAGATTTTTTTAAAAGAATGCCCGCGACAAACTTATTTGGATCAGTATTTTACGTTTTTTTTTTTGAAATAATGAAAACAATTTATTTTTATAAAAGTATTTATTATCAGATTGGTTTAAGTAACCATAGAAATTTGTAAATCTTGTATCAAATAATGATGCCGCTTTGTAATAAATTAGAGTTTAACTTACTTGTCCTTTTGTATCGTAGTATCAAGCTGAGATCCGTGTTAATGACTTACGGGTAGTACACCAGAAAGATATTGGACTTCGATGTTCCAGCTTTGCCTCGTGCAACAGACAAAGTTAATCGACGACGTAAACGACTGCTAAGCATGCGTATTTTGATGGAGAATCAAGTTGGTCAGCGCCACGGATCTGATACGAAGTACCTACCCCATCAAGAGCTGTTGTGCTGACTAACGATCGCAGCTCTGGTGACGAAAATGTCCCTTCTTGCCCCTTTGTATGTCAGTGGCATTGCCTCTTAAGATGAGGTAATGCCACTGACATGGCAACTGACAATCTCGAGTTTTCGTCCCTTACTGCGTAAGCTTGAACGAATAAGCGATTCTCGAAATGACAAGAAGAAGGCCAACCTGACGCTGAACACAAAGCATGCGCAGTTTAATCGGAAATCTCATGTTTTCGGTCTTCGCTCGTTTCCCGTTGGCTGAGCAAGGGGAACGAAACCTGTGCGTAAGAGATTGGATGACGCCATTCTTCTTGCTCGGTTGTGGACAACTGTTTTGTAGACCAGGAACATGTTTGAAGTTTTCAACAAGGACGGAAAGCTTCTTTTTTGTAATCGAGTTCCGTAGAGCTGAAAAGAGTGTTGCTACCCTCAAACAAACACAACTGTAAACGAATCTCCAGAGTGGCAAATACGGGTGAATAGTAAAGCGTGGCAAAACGTTTACGGGAAAGTTGCATTTAATTTTGGTTTAATTCATAAATGGTTTGGGAAGTGTCGTCCGTTTTCAAAAACCAGACAGGTTTCTTTTGCCTCCTTTAACGCCTTTTATCTTCAACAACAGAGACATGCATGGTAAATATTCTAGTCATCCACCAGTTAAACCGACGAAAAAGCGGCCATTTATTCTTCCGTCATTTACAAGGAAATCACACTTTTAAAAAAACAGTCATCGAAACCCTGCTTTTTGAAAGTAAGTGTCCAAGCAAAATGTTTATTAATAGTTCAAAGGTTAAGTAAATCATTGGTATAGCTGACATAAAAGTCTCGGATTAATTTCCGTGGCATTACTTGATTTCAAACATTTATTACACCCATTTTGAAATCTTTGGTTATTCTTGCAATCTGATTGGCTCTCAACAGTGCAATTAAATTCACAAATTGCACAATTTTTGCACCCTTTTTTACCCCATCAAAATTCAAAACGGGTTGACTGAAATGGATATGAAATAAGTATTAATATTACAAAAAATCTGTGTGATTTCAAAATGGATGCAATGAAGTGGTAATTGAACTTCGTGTCCTGCAACATACTTGTGATTTCAAATCTAACTACGCGCTGCGCGTTCTTTTGATTTTAAAATCACGCGTGTGATTTCAGACCAAATTTCACTCTACCCACGTCAATTACCATTATTCGTTACTGAGGCTCTACCAAACTTGGTTTCGAGGGTGGAGCAGTAAAGAAGAAAACCATAAGAGGTACCAAGCTCGACAAAAAGAACAGAACAAAAAACAGTCGATCCAGTACAATGGCGGCGAACTCCCATTCTTCTGTAATCTCGCCCTGTTCGTTTTCATCTTCAACGCGTCGAGTCAGAACACCAAGGCCCTCAATGACTCTGTTTTGTACAGTGTTCAGGCCGTTGCTGCGCTTTGGGATAATTGGCAGTTTCCTTCTTCGCATCTGCCCCGCTGAGGCACCAGAGCTCGAGGGTTTCCCTATTGAGTTGATGGCCGGCTCGCTTTTTGATTTGGTCGGTGAACCATAACCCCTGACACACTGTGATTTTTCCAGCATCCCGTTGGCCCGCGGAATCAGGTTCTTTGGCGTAGTTCCGATCAATGCAATATGTTCCTCGATTGTGTTGTTTTCGTTGTGAACAATATACGACTGTCCTGTCTCTTCGCATTCAAAGCAGGTTTCCTCGGATTGTTTTCGACACCACTGGCTGATTCCCTTTCCTTTTGGCTTTTGCGTGATGACGAAAAACAAGCACGAAGCTATCCACTCATTTATTATCACACGCCAGCGTTCCGGCATGCGCACTGGACCAGCATAGTTATACCGCAGGACAATGACCGTGGCCAGGATAGCGAAGCAGTTCTGAATCATCAGAATCAGGTAGTAATCACCGAGTAAAGGAATGGCGTCGGAAGTGGACGGCAGCGTGTTGGACGCAATGTTCAGGAACACGGTCATGGTCAGAAGTACAGTGATGTTTAGGGTGACTCTCTCGCCGGTGATTGGTGGAAGACAGAATCCCACCAGAATGAAGATGGCGATTATGGTAGTGGGGATGATCAGGTTGAAGATATAATAGAGCACCTTTCGCTTCATATGGATGGTAAAGGTAATGTCGGCGTACGGTTCGGGGCAGCAATGATAATGCAGCTTATTCTGCGTCACTGGGACATCCAGTACCTGCCATTCGCCATTTTTAATGTAGGACGACATCTGAGCTTTCGTTTGTGTAGTGTACATATCCAGGAACTTTATATTGTATGTCCAAGATCTATAAACACAATTAAAATGGTAATGATGGTGTTAAGTTGATAATAGAAACAACCTCTCGTGTAGTTTAGTAAGGGCAACCTTTCATTTAGATTGAATTTTGAGGCATCGCTTCGATTCGGCCCAGCTTTAACCTCGGTAAAGATGTTGAGATTGACCAGAGTGAAATTCAACGTAGCAAATAAATACCTCTTACTAACCGAGTTTTTTCCCGTTCGTTCAACAGGAAAAAACGAGGATCCGTAACTTACAGTACGGACCGAGAAAACGAGTTTAGTCAGATATCTGTTATATCTTTGAGGTTAGTCAGGCGCGCGAGAAAGAAAACTTTCAAATTTAGCGGGCCGTACACAGGCAGTAAAGTAGGGCCCGCAAAATTGACCAATCACAGCACGCGTACTAAATGAGAGGTCACATAATAAACTCAGAGTTAACCCACAATGGTAAAGGAGTTATGAAGGAGGATGCGGGTAGGGCTGGTCAGACATCTTTTTAGTTGGAAATGAAAGCAGCTCTTCTGCTTCACGGCAACATAACTGCATTTAATTTGTCTCAACGAACCTTTATCGTAGCTGAGTCAGTGAGAGCGAATTCGAATAGAATATACAGTTATTATCCCTGATTTTGGCCGATCCTAAGACTCTTATGCACCTTACCGAACAACCGGACGGAAGGTTAAGGGCGGGAGCATGCGTGCAAGCAAGTCAGTATTGATTTTGGTCAGTAAGCTGTCATTGGTTGATAGAATGATGAGAGTTTTGCTAGCTAATGACGTACCGAAGTAAAGCAATGCCGTGGCAAAGGCAGGACACTCATTTCGAACCAATCTTTAGAAATTAAAGTGAAACTTTCAAAGGGTACTCACCCAAATTTTAAGTAACAATGCTGCTCGTCAAACGGGAAGAAGCGAATGTTCAGCTTACACGACGAAGTGAACTGAGTTGCCGCAAACCACTTGACCGTGCCGTTGCTATCAATGACCACCTTTGTTTTGTATTTTTCTAAACCACCAGTGAAGCCCCCTGCAGCGCTAGGGAGTGGACAAACAACACTCAAACCTTTGTTAGACTGAAGAAGACCAATCATTGGTCTTCATCTACGCAAAGTTTGGATTTAGTGACGTAAAAAAGAATAGTGAGTGAATATAAAGAACTCGATGATGTTCATTTGGCATTGTGGTAGTTGATTTGGAATCTTTGATAAATGGATTCGTATTTAAAAAACATTAACTCTGTAAATTTCTTTAGATTTGTACAATTTAGAACGATATTAAAATTATTGCAAGCATGACTGCTTAACTTTTGTTGCTGCAGATGCCTTATATCCCACAACCAATTTCAAGTAAGAAAGCAAAAGCAGGAAGATCAGATGGAATGAGGTTTCTGTTGATGCCCACACAACACGCGATTAAGAATAAATTGATCTAGAATTTAGTTTTTATTTTTTTTTTTCATGTAAATACTTCTCGCGTTTTGATGCATGATCGATTATTCCAAACAGGTAAGTTCTCTAACGCTATCATAAAATTCATTTACAGAAGGTTATAAAGTAGGCTGCAATAAATTCCATTTGTTTCAAAATTGACCTTTACGTAATCCTTTCTTCGGCTGTAATTCAAGGTTTTCTTTGTTATACGAAGTCGAAGAACAGACAGCCCTGCACCATTTGCAAGACTCGAGGAACGAACGGCACAATACGAAGAAAAACGATGAATAAAGAAATGCTACTCGTGAGTATGCAACCCCTCAACAAAAACCCAAGATCTGATGCCTGTTGTCCGCTCTTGGTAAACAGCATTTCATTTCCTATCACTGTCTGAGCCGCAGACTTACTTGTTGTACAGAATGATGACTGGTAACCACACCAAGGTTGGCTCAACGTTAATTTTTTTAATTCCTTCGTAATGAGCTGGGTTCCAAGTCAGGAAAGGATCTTTCCACTCCTGGAGAAAACGGAACAGAAAAGAGAAGTTATGACTCATCACATCAAGGCTTTGTACTGTAACAAGAATTTCTAACTGCGAACATAAAGGTCAGAGCAGTGTTGATGATGTATTTGACCAGTTCAGTTACAATTATTGATAATTAACAATTATTCACCGAACTGGAGGTGGTGGAATACCACAGGGATCAACTTTGGGTCCTTTACTATTCTTACTCAGGGGCGTAGCCAGGGGAGGGTTCCAGGGGTTCCGGAATCCCCCTCTCGCACGAAGGACCACCCCCCCCCTCTCTCCTATTTTTAACAGTGATTTATTCCAGCAAGAGTGTAATGGACCCTCGATTCCTGAAATTCTTCGTTTTGTTCTATTCTTACATTAAGTACAGTGAACGTCATTGTGGTATCTATTTGTACGTACATAATGTAAGGATTTTAGACCAACCGTTTTCGTTGGAACCAATTTGGAACCCCCCCTCTCCGAGAAATCCTGGCTACGCCCTTGCTACTTTATATCAATGATTTATCTAACTGCTCAAAAAAAACTATCCTTTCGTATATTTGCTGATGATACAAATATTTTTTTTACAAGTGATAACCTGCTTCATCTTGAATCCACTATGAATGAAGAATTGAATTCTGTCTTAAAAGTATTGTAACATCAAGAAACTATCTATAAATTTTACTAAGACAACCTATATGGTAATTTCATCTGCAAGATTGAGATCATATATTCATATTCCTAACATTGATTAAAATTTACACTGGGGACCGCAGATTCAACACATTAACAATAAATTAACAAAAAATATAGTAATTATTCATAAATTAAGATATTTTGTAGATCTTCACACATTGAAATAGTTATATTATTCTTTCATCAATCCATATTTGTCCTATGCAACCATAACTTGGGGTAGTGCAAGTAAAACTAGTTTACGTAGAATCCTAACAAAGCAGAATAAATGCGTGCGTAGCATGTTCGTCGCCTATAGTAGAGATAATGCTACACCATATTACAATCTTCTAGGATTTCTTAAATTTGAAAATGTGTACAAATTTAAAGTTGCTCTTTACGCATAAAATTCTAAATGGCTCAACAAACATCTCAACAATGTTTCATAGAACTTTTACTCGAACCTCGGAGATACATAACCATGATACCAGATTTGCCTCTAAATTAAATTTTCGTAGATCAAAAGCAAATAATAACTATGGGACCTCTACTTTCGCTTTTGTTTCATCTAAACTTTGGGAAACTATTCCAACAAATATTAAAAGACTGCCGTACACTTTCTTCTTCAACCAATAAAAACTATACCTTTTAAATACTCAAGCTTCAGAATAATCTGTATATAGCTTATCTATGTGGGGGGTAAATTTGTATTCTTTCTTTTTTATCTCTATTGTAACTGACTGAATGTCGTGTCAATTGTTTGTACGTGTCAGTGACCAACACGAAAGCCTATGCTACTTTGGTCACTGAGCACATTTTATTTGGGCTACGTATTGTTACATTTCTTTTCTCTTTAATTGATGTAATTTTTGTAAATACTGTTAATACCAAGAAATTTTGTAAATAGTGCATAACAATAAAAAATTTGAAATCTGAAATCTTAGTAAGCGAGGTAAACATCCACCATTGTCCACCAACACCGAGGTGAATAATTGTTTTAGTGTGTACTAAAACAGTGAGATAACTGATGATGATTTTGAACTAATTTATTCCTGTTAACAATAGGCCATTTACGAGTTCATGTCTGCCTCCTCTTCAAAACGAGTCTAAGTGCGAAGTTTTTGTGATGGTAATTAGTTCTACTTTACATATGAATGAAAACTAATTTTCATAACAAAAACTTCGCACTTAGACTCGCTTTGAAGAGGAGGCAGACATGAACTCGGAAATGGCCTATTCGCGCGAGTTGCTCGGAGTTGAAGAGCAGTTATTCCGAGTTCGAGCAGCCAATCAGAGTGAGCGAAAAACATCCACTGTTTTAGTACACACTATAGCTAAGTAGGGATGTTCTTTACATGTAATAACGCTCAGTCTCTATACCAACAAAATGAACCTTTCGCTTGTGCTCTGAACCAACCACTAGTAAACAGTAACCAACCTGTTCTGTCCAGACGTTAACCTTCAGTGTCTCTCCTTTCTCGTCCTATCAAAATAAATCAGTACGACACTATACTGACAAGGGTTTTCAACTGAGTGTGAAATGTAATTCTTGCTTGCTTTGCTTTACTTAGCTCTGTGATTGGTTGGGATGTATGTATGAAATTGCTTCAAATCTGATTGGTTGCTTGCGGTGTTTGGGTCTGTTGTGAGTTGGTCGCAGTAAGTACATTAATGATGAGGATAATGATGAGGATTTATATAGCGCTTTTATTCAAAGGGCTCAAAGCGCTTTACAACACTTTTTGGGGGGACTTTGCCAAACTGCTTTTTAGGCGCAAATTGTAGCCACGCAGTTGGTACATTGGTTTTGTTTCACGACAATCAGGGGTGGCGATTGGTAAAATCCGAGACTAGCCGGGACGCCGAGACGCCGAGACCCTTGTTTGAAAATCCGAGACCGAGTCCAAACATGCGAGACTTCGAGACTCCTCGCAAAGGCTGTCGAGATTTTGAGATCGGATGAAAAGTTTACGAGACTCAAAATTTTAGCGGTACCATTTGTCACCCCTACAATCGACTGAAGGTCGCTCACAGACATTACAATAAATACTTGTGACCAAGGTTGCGCACGAAAATAAAGACGCCTCTCCTTTCGCTCCATCCTCCTTAGAGTTTATACGGGGCAAAATTCTACATTTTTTAGGTACATACCTCACCCGCATTCTGTGACACTATTGAAACATTCGTCGAATTACTTGTTAAGTACCGGGGAAATCGATCGCCGTTGACTGGATGTAAAACACTGAGGCCCCGTCCACACGCAACCAGCATTTTCTGTCGCCGAAAACGGAGGTTTTCTCAAGAGAGGATAAAGGATGCTTTATCCTTTCTTGCTGGTCTATATAAAATGGCGCCGGAACTGTGGAAGTTATGTATTTTGAAGCAAAACCAAGCAAGCGCAAAATTGTTCTTAGCATTCTTGAAAGACATATTCCACATCATGCCAAACCAATACTGAAAGCAATTTAGCGTAACTTACGACATCCACAATCTGGACAAGCGTCATGGAAAACGAAACATTGACCACGTCCGTTTCCTTAAGGACTGGTCTTACTTCCCTGTTGTAACTCGAACTGTAGACTGTATCCTGAAGAAGACGATGCTCCACTGTCTTGGCAGTTTTATCATCAGGACCACGCTCTCCTATTCGTACTAAAAAGGTCAGAAGGGAGCTTAAAAAACGATAAAGACAACTGTAACGAAAACGCTACAAAATGGTGGGTGTGATAAACAAAAACAATCGCTCTGCAGGTGCTTTATACACTTTGGGGACATTTCTTTGCTGTCTTCTGCAGAACATGAATTTTTGCTGTGTTTTCCTCAAGTTCAACACTTTCTGTACACTTTCTATGTAGTTCCTGGATAGTTTGACCTTTAATCTTGGGGGAGACCGTGCGTTGTATCGCGCTAAAATAGGCCATATTCGTATTCTCGGTATTGAACTGGATCTAGCATGAAGTGGAGGCTCTCGCGGGGAATACATTTACATATGAAAAGATTCCCCCGCAAGAGCCTCCACTTCATGCTAGATCCAGTTCAATACCGAGAATACGAATATGGCCTATTGCGTTGTTTTAATGGCACTTGAGACCGTATATTACTCAGCCCATTACTAGTTTCTCGTACATTTGATCATGGTTTAAACGTCAACCTAGAAAGCTAATTTTCGTTTTCAAAAGCCATAATGAAAGTTACGTTTGTGCGCATTTTCCTCTGATTTCTTTTTCTTCCTCAATGGTAATGAATTACCTCTTGGTCGAGAATCGGAAACAATCTGTGGCGCATGCTCCGTTGGTGTTGGCGTTGGTGTTGAGGAAATTGGGAACCGTAAAAAAGTTGGATCTGGCCGCTTCCCTATCAAGATAATGAATATAATACTATGACTGACGATTTTCCTTTTTTTTTTTACATTAAACTGACAAACATGAAAAGAAACCTGCCCTCAGTCCAACAGAGAGGGATCTCGAAGAATTTCGAATTCGTCGACGCGCGTTTCTCGAAACTCCCGAAACTTTTCGGGCGCATTTCGGGTGCCACAATTTCCTTCGTATCAAAACTGAAAACGGAGACGTTTACAGGCATGAAATTTTGCAAAACATTTTCCCTTTCGTATCTTAAAATCATAGTAAAAGACTAGCTTTTAAGAATAAGCGAATCGCAGTTTTAGAATTGGCTTTTCGGGCCCGAAAAGTTTTCGGAACTTTCGAGAAACGGGCCCCAGGGCAGAAAATCAAAGAACGTGTCAGTCTGTAATAACATTCTTCTTCAGTGTCTTCTTGGACGAATCACAATGGAGATTAATAGTCAACAGATATTTGTGGAGCACGAAGAATTCGAAAGATATGCATAATGGTGGGAAAATTTCGAGCGCGGTCTGGAGAGCTGTGGGGTTGTGTTCGTGAGATTGTTACAGAAACTCGACCTGCCCTCCCTTACCACCCATCCCGGTTCCCCGACAACGAGATGTGCATAGTGACTGCACATGAGGTTTACAATGAAGTACCAGTCCTACCTTTCCAGATAAGATGAGCGACTGCTGCCTTTATGCCGTCATGAGTGCCTATTTTCAAACATTTTCCATTTGCGTTGTAGCAATGGAGCACATAGCACTGGTTGTCAGTGAAATATGCATAATCTCCCTTCCCACGGTCACAGACTTGTCTGATGCAGTCGCTAATGTTCTCTGAATTGGCCCGCAGACGCGTGGACCATATTTCAATGGGGTTGTCTAATGTGACGTTAAATTTTGGCTCTTCGGGTACGCATTGTCTTGGAGAATCTAAAACGTTACGGGAGAAAAGGTAAATCACCAGAAGGGAAAACGTTCAAGGCAACTTACTAGAGTATGCTATGACGTATATCATTTCGAACCTTGGGTAAAAGTTTAAAGGCTGTCAGAGTTACATTAAGTCACATTGTTTTCAGTAAGGTATAGCCATCTACTTTAAATTCCGCAAAATAAGACATGCTTTGTGTACGAGGCAGACTTTAAGACGGCTCACCTGCAAGTGTCTGTGCCACCAAGATCTTCCAAAACACTGTAACTAGGACGAGAACCTTTACTGGAAATTGGTTATTGTATTTCATTGCAACTGTCGAACATATGTTGGACACTTTCGCTGGTGAAAAAAAAAAAAGAATATATCTCCTGCACAAATCGATTCCAGTTGGAAGTGTTCTATTTCTCACATTCAATTGCTCAGTATTAGAGGCCGAGAATAACAGCCAGGATTAGTGTCAAAGGCCTTCCAAAGTTCTCAACAGATGAGCAATGTTTCTGCTGTAAAATTCTACTTAATGACGAATCTAAATCACTCTGTTTTTTTAAGAAAACATTCCGCATTTTTTTAGTAGAACCGAAAAACCGACTATAATAATAATTTTTTATTTATTATTTTCTCCTGTGAGATCCAGACGCTTTACGTAGGAAAAAACAACTTTTTTATGTACCAACCTTATCGATCAGTAATGAAATGTGTACCCTCGCAATGGTATCAGAATTTCACGAGCTTAAATTGCTTAAGTAAATAGAAAATCTCCTATGTCGGCCTTAAGAGAGCGTAAACGTTGAACAAAATCGTTGGCATGCCTGGTTATTATTTTACCCAGTGATAATATCAAGGAAAGCTGGAGCTTCTAAAACGAAAAGAGCAAAAGAAAACTCACTGACACAAGCGAGGGAAGAAAGAGGCCAATGCGTTTTAGTTTTCCTACCTTCGTGGCTGCAATCGTCCTGTTGTCATAACTTAGTCAGCGCATGAAATATTTACTTGAAACAGCACCGCATACGAAGGTAGGAAGATACCTGTAACTCCTACTGTTACGAAAGAAAATAAACATTAAAATGAAAAAACAAAACTTCAAATTATTTTTTGTTTTTTGTTGCTGGATTAGCAGCTAATTACAGCGAGGGCAGTGTAGGTTCAATCGACATTAACTTGTGACTTTAAAACTTAGGAAAAAGCCTTCCGCATTATTTAGTGTATGTCCCAATGCAAAGCGATGACCGCAACTCGTCAATACACCTGACCAAAATGACACCTTCACTGGAAAATAGTTTTATTTCTTGAAACACCCCCTAACGGGAAAAAGGCCCAGTTTTGCATGGATTGTGATTTTGTAAGCCTGATGAGATGTGAATGTTAAAGACGAACATTTGCCAAATTTACTCGCACTCAAACTTAAATAAGCGGACTACAGTTATCATGATCGCCAGTCTTTGGTTTTGACGCGGTTACGTTAACCCGATTCAAATTTACTTTGTATTTATTGCTATGCCTTTCTTTAATCCGAGGCGCATATCAAGTGTTTACGGTGTCTCGCAAGTCAAGTTATCGTAACATGCCGCGAGATATTTTTCTTACTATGTGCAACAAGGTGTAGTCCAAAAAGCGGGCTCGGGAATTAATCATAAATGATCAACAATGCGTAGTTCAACCGTAATATAACATAGCACCTTCCGTTGATGAAGCAGAATAATTTTGATCATCGGTTTATCTTTGCATAGCAGTTTAGTTGTAAGTGTTTACGGAATGATATCTGCTCTCTCTCTCTTGGTTGATCAAAGTCAAAGTAACCTCATAAACTCAACATAACCGGTACCCAGTTCCAAAACTTTAAAACTGGCCAGTAAAGGATGCCAAGAGAAAGATTCACTTTAAAAAGTTCCTGTTCATTGAAAATAGCCATGCAGATTTATTTTTTTCGCGTTGTGGACGGAAAAATGTATGTGTGACAGAAAGACGTAAACGCATAAATTAGAATATATTTAGGTGTTGAGAGCAAAAAAGTAGCGGAAGACGGAACATCGTGCGGAAAAAATATCCATGTTACTTCATATTTGTCGAAATTCATTCAAATTCAAGTCGCTTTGTGGCTTTTCTTGTCTTTATTGTTCGCATCCACCAAGCTGCAACGTCTTGAATACTTTGAATGACCAAGAATCAATGCTGCTCGTCAAGATGGACTGCTCTGATGGCACGGGAGTTCATCTTACTCTCCGAAGTATTCTCCCGGGACAAAACTTTTTGTAAACAAATCCACAGTCTCCACGTTGTTTGAAATGCAAAAGAGGATGTGGAGATAAATGACACCTTAAAAGAGCACTCAGGAAGTCTCACCTATGCAAATTTCCCCCTACATCTCATTTTATAGCAGGTGTCTTCGCTTCTCACATTCAGTAGCGTTTAGCTTATAAGTTGTTGTTTATTGCAGTAACTCTAAAGAACCGGCTGTTTTGTATGTATTCAAGAGAAAAAACTGGGATTTCGTTAAGCTTAGTTGGACAGCGATGTATTTTTGATAGATTGCATGTATAATCTAATCTCCTTTCGGATTTGAACCTCTCAGTCCTATTCACAGTGCAGAACATTTCGCCAAGGGAAACCATATAACGTGTTTGTGGAAAAGAAATGAACCGTAGCAAGTCCATTCTATGTACTGACTCGGCCTTTCAGGCGAGCAAACAAACAGAGGAGGAAATTAACTTCGACTGGCCTGAACGCAACACAGAAGAAATTCAAATAAAGTCACAGATTGTTAATACTGACAGTTCCATCGCAACTACCCTTTTGAGACTTGAAAATGTCCGCGTACAGGTGGAACTGATTCAAGAAGACACAAATAACTTAAAGGAACATTTTACAGACATGGCTAAACGGATAGATGTTTTGGCTACGAGATGCCATGATGAAAGAGATTTTATATTGAAGCGACGAACCAAGGCATAGATCTAGAGCTGACAGGCTGATTTGACTAAATCGACCCGGCATAGGTGCTTGAATCTATGAAGCTCATTTCTGAATGTATACCAGCTTTATTTCCCTTAATACTGATCTCCATTTTACGGGAGTGAAACATTTGAAACAGAACGTATTCATCGTTATTGCCCACATTGTAAAATCAAGTGATTGAAATGTTTTAAATACACTTCATAATTTCTTCTCCTTGCTTAAATTGAAGAACCAGACATATCAACTAACACTGGACTCAGATATAATATTTGACGTCTCATACGTTCGCTGTGTTAATAAAAACGTGCGATGAAATGTTTAGTCTATTTATTTATTTATTTATTTATTTATGTGTTACATTTTAGTGGCCAAAAGTAGACAAGATGTAAGTGAAAAAAATAACGGAGAGAGAGAGCCATGAGGATAATCTGCAAAAGCGCGTCCGACTAGCCAATGAAAATGCTGGAAATCTAACATCCGTAGTTCATTTTATGACATCAAAGTTAAGAACCAACCAAACTCTTTCCCTTATCCACGCACGGGCTGCGCAGAGGGAGGGGCCGAAGTGAGCAGGCGTCCCCCCCCCCCCATACTCACTTTTCGTGGAAAAAATAATAAATTTAGTAAAATACATTTCCAAAACTGAGAAGTACATTCACGGGATAATAGTGGTTGGCTACAGCTGGCGAACCTCGCGGGAAAATATCCAAATTTATGACTGCATGGTCCATTTCGATACTACGGCTGATCAAATGGGTCTTATGAATTAACTGAGTCAGATGTTTTTCATCACTTTTAGAGTCAGCCTTCTCCTCTCAATTGAAGAGCCGAAAGCGGCCTCCGTACTTTAAAAACTGCTACGTCGGCCCTGCACGGTAACTTTTAGCAAACAGTTGTATTTAAAATACTTGTTATTCACAACAATTGCGCATGCTCTGTCCACGTTCGGCTAACAAAAAGACTGTAATAATTCCTTCCAGGAATCGACGCATATACTCTACGGGTTTTTCTTTAAAAATAAAAGCCAATGTCAACTGAACAAGACAAACTGGTATACTCAAGTTGCACCCTTTATATATACCAATGAACTGTGAATGAAGTAATGAGAACTTTGGTTTAATTTGGAGCTCAAAACTTTAGAATTAAATAGTTTCAGAGCAACGAAAATAACTTAATGGCTTTACCACGCCTGCCACTAAATAAATATGTTTGACAAATACCCCGAATTTTACCTCTCTAGTTATCCATAGTAATCGATATCGTTGATAGACGTTAGCGAAGCAGTGGACTGAACAGGATCCCCAACCGCTAGAATCACTAATAAGCACAGTACACGCAGCTATATAACGCTGGCCGGCAAATCTGCATATTCAGAACAAGATGGAGTCTGTAAATTTTAGCTTTTATTAGTTAGCTTTCCACCTCAGTAGATGAATTTGTGGGGTTTTCGATGCAGCCGGGTTGCTTCAGTTGCTTTAATAGCTTGTGCATGGGTTTGAAAAAGTCAAAGCCCCGGGGATATGGGGATTTTAATGATGTAAACACTACCTGTGAAGCAAGCGCGACTGTTACCACTTCTATGGTGACGGAACAGAACTCAACCCACGAAGATTCTGTTACCTGTATCGATTCATTCGCCCCGGGCACGTGTCTAACTGGAAGCAAGGACAAGGTAAGTGTTTCCGTACAAACTCAAGGCAATGTCGCGGCAGTCAACTCATGACATGGGACGCAAGGTTACTCTCTGCAGTTCATAATTGGTTACAATCAATCTTAAAATATTACTTCCTAGTTTGATAGTCCTCACAGGATATTTATGACAGTATTTCAAATGAAAAAACTTGTTCCTGCGATTTTAGTCGTTGACAAGCTCTTACGTACGTGAAATATAAACATTTTGCCTTTGACCGGTCGATATCATGTGTGGATGCCGGGTACGAGTGTGAAGGGGAGGGTCATTCAAGTGTCATAATCAGCGAGCCGATTTTTAACGCAACATTGTTGCGTTAAAAGTTGGCCCGTGTAACATGGGCGCACAGGGCGATTTTCAACACAACATAATGATAATGATGGTAATGGTGTAATATGCCCGTGAGAATGATGATATGCTAGTCACTTGGCAACGGGCAATATTTTGTTGCGGCAACATTGAAAGCGATTCAAAAACCTGCAACATTGTTGCTGGAACTTTGTTGGAGTTGGTGCGTGTAACACCCCCACAGTTGACTTTTAACGCAACATTGCGTTAAAAATCGGCTTGTGTAACATCACCTTCAGGTCTGTCACTCAATACAGAGCATTTTAGACCGCTCTAAAAAAAAAGAAAAAGTGAGTAAATTGCTTGTCAATGAAGTGGACATTATGCGGTTGCCCTTGGGAGTTGATTCCATTCTGTAATTATTGTCCTTGGGTAGAAGGAATAATTGCAATAATCCCTTGTGGCTGTCAGCTATTTGTTATACTACTCTTTTGAGCGAGTGGAGTACCAATGCAGGGCGCGACGAAAGTGCTGTCCGATAGCCCGGGGCTAGTGGAATGACTTGTTGGGCTAGCGTTTTCTTATCGCAGCTTGCCGACGGGCAAGCACCACCATTGGTTTCTCCTTTATAAATAATTTAATTTCGGGACAGCTCCTCAGACCTTCAGGCTAGTAATCTCAAGTAACAGCTTGCCCAAAGGGCAACCTTATTTTCGTCTCACCCTGCCAATGGCCAAAATAATTATTATTTTTGTTGCTGTGTTCTGAGGGCTGTAGCCAGACCTTTGGCATAGACAAGGCAAGATCTGCAATCCCCAAGGGCAAGAGTCACAAGGGGGATCTGGGGGCATGCTTCCATTCCCCTCCAGAAATCTTTGAACATATAGGTTGTCTGAAATGTTATTTTCAGCATTTTTCTTAAATGGCCATAAGGTATTTCTTCAGAAAAATCAATCTTGCCCAAGTGTAATACACTTGGCAAGTACCTTGCCTTGTCTCATATGGCCTTATTGTTGTGAATATTAAATTTTAGATGTTAATTTTTGACTTGAATCAAGATGTTCTGACCATGGTAGATAACAAAACCCATGTCTATCTCTTATGAAATTTAAATCTTTTGTGATGGCTGTTACTTCAGTTTGTGTACATGATGATGCTGGAAGTGTCTTTTATTGATGTCTTGGTGTTTAAGGAGGTGTCTCATTACTAATTTCAGTTTAATTTTGGTTTTTGTGATAGTCAGTGGTTTTATTTGACTGGAAACAAGGCTGCTTGCTTCAACAATGGACTGGCCACTCAAGAGATGTCACCAAAGTAGGCATAGTCTTTTTGTCTGTGGGCAGGAAAAAAATTGGAACATAACATCACTTTTATTTGAATTCCGTGTAGCAAATACATGTATAGTATAGTAGTCAAAGTCTAACCATTTGCCGATGTCATTACAAAGGCAGCACTTTCTCTCCCCAGTGATTTTAAGATCCTAAAGACCCCAAGTGGTGGTCTGGTTGCAACCAGACCAACATGATCGTCCAGTGTTCTATCAACAATGCCAACCTGTCGGTAGTTGGCCCACTTGTATCATAACCTTACTATTAATCCATGACATTGTGTCATAGATGTAAAATGACAAATAGCCAGTAGGGTGCATTGGAACAATTTGGCTGTAGTAGTCTTGTATCCAGTTATTGCAAAAAGAAAATCCTTCAGACAGTCAGACTAGCCAGGACTTGGACTGTCAATAATTTAACATGATTATAACTTGACTGATGTGTTTCAAAATCATTACACTGAAGTCAGAATGAGTACCCACATTGATCAATTTGCTCTGATTTGATGCTTTGACCTCTTTGCTGGTCCCTTGAAGTAGTTTAAAACCACCTTCTAATAAAGCTATGGAATGCCAGTAAGAATTTTACATCATGACAGTAAATAGTTGAATCAATTTTTTTCTTACAGATAAAACATTTTGGTGCAACTATATATAGCTCATCTAGAGACAAGACTATAAAAGCATGGCAATTGAACAGACATGATCCATTATTGACATTTGAGGGTCACAAGCTGGTTGTAACAGCTATAGATGTGAATGAAGGTATCTAGTTAACATGGAAATTCTATTCAATTAAGATGTGCTTGATGAAAAAATGTGTGAAGACTTGGGTTAAAGACAAGTATTTCTTTGGTATACATACATATGTACTGGCTGTTAATTCATGTTCATGAATACCTGACAAATTAATGTGTCTAGGTAAGCTGAAAGCCACTCACTGGGCACTCTGGCC
Source organism: Galaxea fascicularis (assembly GCA_948470475.1). Lineage (NCBI taxonomy): Eukaryota > Metazoa > Cnidaria > Anthozoa > Scleractinia > Euphylliidae > Galaxea > Galaxea fascicularis. The sequence goes on along the minus strand of OX419335.1, from coordinate 28,805,960 downwards.
GCATAGTAATGGGCATTACCCCTTAAATCTACCAAATAAAGTTTGAGCTGGAGTAATAAGCAGCCATGGACAGCTGTTCAGCCTTGTTAGGCTTCATCAGCATGGCATAGCTAATACTCAGGCTCAAGTACCCACATGAATAAATCAAGCAATGAAAATGTATTAAAGCATGTGGGATATGGCTTGAAGTGACAAGGGTACCTGACAAATTAACATGTCTAGGTGAACTGAAAGCCACTCACTGGGTACTATGGCCATGTGGTAGCCGACATTACCGCTTAAATTTACCAAATAAAGTTTGAGCTGGAGCATTAGCAGCCATTGTCATTCTTGTCACTCTGAGCCACATCCCACAAGCTTCACATTTTCAATACATGTTTATGGTCTTATTTTTGCCCAAATGCTTTTAATCAAAGGAAATCAAGAGTTCTGTCATCAGATTCTCTTTATTTCTTACCTAAATTTCCAGTAAAAGGCATACTCTAATATTGGTCAGTGGGTATGTATTACTAGGTTTAAGGACAAAAGTTAAATAACAATCCACTTTAGAGAAATTTCCATGTCAAATGCAAATCATCGCTCATTTTTTCTTGAAAATGCACATAATTTTTGTAATCCATCTGACAAGGAAATGCCACTCGTCAAAATTCAGTTTATAAACTTATTGGCACCATTTCTTCTTAGATGGAACCTTGTTATTTTCTGGGTCAAGAGATAATTGTGTCAGGCTTTGGGATGTCACCAGGACCACAAGTATCAATGAAAGAGAGGTCTCAAGAAACCTGGTATTGGTTTATTTTATCTTTCCAAAGTTACAGGTATTTTCTGCAGATATTGCAAATTAAAGAGTTATGGCCAGAGGTCCTCCTTCGTAGATGGGCTTAAATGATTCAGAAATAAACTGTATAAATTTATATACTTACTGGAATCCTAAGTTCAAGCTGGGCAATGTTGAGCTTAGGACTGGCATCACAAAGATGACTTGTAAATTTCAGGTTATCCAAATTATCTGAAAAGAAAGACAGCCTTTCAATAAGTACCAATGACTAACCAAAATTACCAGCTACTATCCAACTCAGCCCCTTGAACAAAGATTCTGTTAACCCACCAGTCTATTAAAAACTCACCATTCTCCTATATAGACTTGTTTGTTTTCGTCAGAAAATAAATACCTTAAAAATGAATAATTACATGATATATTTTACTTGTATCTACATTGCAAGTAACAGGTGTGATAAAATAATTAATAATTCTGATCAAGTAATGTTGTTTGATGAACAGGTAAGTTGTGTGAAATGGATTCCTGGAACTCAATCTCAAGTTGCTCAGACTGGAGAAGATAAAATGCTCAGGTATGCTGGTCTACTACTGAACACTGGCATAATTTGTTTTACTTTTCATGCATCTGCAAAAAATGCTAGTGGGATTTTTAGAATTAAAATGCTGCCATAACTCTGAGATATACAGTCATAAAATTATTACAATATTTTTGAACAGTTTAAGAAAGCTAATATTGTTTAGCACACTCTTTCTGCCTTTGTCGACAACTTTCAGATTTCCTTTGGACTGTTTTGTCATTAACAAAAATATGACATTCTACGCTTTCCAGAAACATTTACCTTTCACTTTTCATTCAGACATTCAGTGGTTAGTAGAGGGTTCTTCAAATTGTGGTTAGCAAAGTAGCAGTTGAATGACAGCTTTAAAAAAGATCACAGTGTTCTTTACTATGAAACTTGGAAAACTGTAAACACTAAGAATTATTAATTTTCTGGAATGTTTATTGTTCTTCAACCAATTCGATGCCTTATGACACAACAAGAAGAAACTGCTAATCACAAATTATTTTAGTGATCAACATTATAGGTTGCGGTTTAGGAATCTTGAACCTAATTGGTTTTCTTTTGCAAGACAATAGACCTTCTTGAAATATTTCTAGTGTTAACATTTCTCTGACTTTCATGGTAATTTGCTCACATGTTTCTCTATGACTCTTAATATTTTAAACAATTATTGGATGAGGTTTTTGTGATATCCAGAATAATCAAGGTTTAGGTAAGAGCTAAGCTCATAACTCTTACCTCAACCTTGATTATTCTGGATGTCACAAAAACTGAACTGAATAATTATTGTTTTATTATACATATTGAACGAGCAAAAAATTGGGCTATTCACCCATGGCCCTTGAGGGCAAAGGGTATAATTATTGTTTTGGTATCACCCAACTAGTTGGACAGAAAAGGCAATAATAAAGTTAGCAAATGCAAGTTGAAGAAATATTAATTTGGGAATAAAATGAAAGAAAGCATCACACTCGCTTACTACTTGAGCACTATTACTAATAGTCCTCTAGTACCGTAGCCAATCAAAATGCAGGATTTGCATTAGTCCACTAGTCGGGTGATACTAATGTCAGTTATTGCGCTCTTATTTTTCCTTTCTCTGTCAGGGTCTGGGACACTAGAGACATGAATCCTGCAATAACCTTCCCAGCCCAGCAGTATTTTCAGGTGTTTCACCTTAACACTAGAAATATAATAATTTCTTATATTATATTATGTGATCTGTTGTACTGTCTGGATGAAACTAACCACTTTTTCTTCAAAATGAATTGTCTGTGCTTTGATTTCTAAACATAGTTGTTCCTCTATCATTTACAAATATTTTGTTTTCAAGACTTACTGTGACTGTTCAAAAGATGGCCAATTCATTTTGACCTGTAGCAATGGATTCAACGGCAAGGGATGTGAAGCCACTGTAAGTAAGACTTACATTCAATTTTAAACAAAGCCCTTCTATGTTTCATATTCTGTCCCACGGGGAAGCGTAAATTATAAAGTAGCCCTAGCTTTTAAGTTTGTTAATAAAATCCGTCCATGAGGGGTTTTTCAATGTCTTTGTTTTTAGTTTGCGCATTATTTTAGACTTAAAAAGGATGGATAAATTCAAAGTCTTTCTGAGGATCTCTCCTACAGGGAGTGGAAACAGGAGAGGCCCCGGGAAAGCGGGCGAGGAAAAACTGGGGATATCAAACCCGTTGTCATCCAAATTTATACTTCCTTGGATAAATTCTCGTTGTCGGATGAATTCCACATTCATTTGGTGAAAGTTTTCCATTGTGAATTATTATTGGCAATTTTCTTGACAACTATTTTGATCCTGAATTTGGAAAGGAAAAGTAAGCAATGAAACAACTCCCCGTGCCCATCCCCTCTGGTGTTATTAGCGAAGGCAACGTGACGACAGTGGCAACGGCTTGCACAGATCTAAAAACGGACTTGAGTAACGGCTGAAAAGCAAATAATTGAGAACCGGAAGTCGCGTTCAGTCTTTTCCTCGTGCTGACTCAAGAGACATGCCTCATAGGCTTAAAACAAAAGGGATGAAACGAGTTACCGAGCAAAGGGGAACATGTAGTCTGCCCATCTTGAGTTCAATGATGTGTCTTTTGATCGACAGCTGTGGGATGTGAGAGCACAGGGGATGGTTTGTCGGTACATCGGCCATCACCAGACCTCTTCAGCTTGTATTTTTCTTCCACGATTGGAACACGTTTCATCTAAAGACCTGTAAGTATTTTTCTTAGCGTTATCTTTGAAACGGCAGTGTTTGATTTTCGACCAAACGGTCAGAGTAGCTGGTTGTACAGTAAGGATGTTTACATGTAGCTAGGACGTTTTTGAAACGGTTCCGTCTTCGTTTTCATCGATTACAGAAAAAAAAAACATAATGAAAAACAAAAACAAACGTTAACAACGAGCAAAACAAACAGTCCGTTTTCTGCTTTCATGCGTTGAACTTGTAGAAACGATTGCTCAGATTAATGTGATTTAGGACAGACCATGCAACATTTATTCTTAATATTTTCAGAATTGCCACAGCATCACACGATTCAACTGTTAGAGTCTGGGAAAGACAAGGAAGAGGTAGGGCATTCCGCCAAAACATCAAATTCTCGCTTAGCTGCATGATTAACATGTTCTTGAACTAAATTGCGCTTTAAATACACACCCCTATTGCATAAAAAAGATTCGACATAGCACAAGAGAACAAAGGGAATAAAGAGACAACAGTTTTAAGTGTGGTACTGATTTCCGAGGGGGGCTGTCCGGGAATCCTAGAGGAGTTATATATATCTAAAGATTTCATTTTTATATGTGGCGTTAAATGCAGTCTCGGTTTTCCCTTTCAATCATTGAACTCGTTATCGTGATTAATTTTTTTTTATCCTTACTCCTACTTAACACAATTGTACGACGATCACATCGGAGTTCTGACAAAAACATCAGCTTTTACATCTCTTGACAACATCTCAGAACACGACGCAGCACCAGTTTCGTTAGATATTAACCTCCTGAACAACAAGTAATAGACACGGTTTTTTCCTTTTTCTTTCCTTTCTTTACAGCACAAGACGTGTTTGTATTTCCGTTTACTTAGTAGCTTACGTCGTTTGTTGGTTCTCTACTCTGCTCCGAGAGGTTTTTTTCCCTCTCCCCAAAAAACCAACATTTCATTTGATTTAAGTTGATTAAGAATTGTAAACAATTTAGAATTGTAAACCTTTCTTTTTAAGGCGCATTTGATCATATTCACATGCTAATTTGCGCCGAACAAGTAATAAATTATTATTAGTATAAAATTAACTTGATATATGAAAAGGTGCTGGTAATCCAGTCTTACGGGTCCCAGGTCAGCTACATGGGTCCGTATGTTGTTAGGGGATCAAAATCTTGTCGTAGGGGTGAAAATGAAGAGGTTTGCCTCAGGAGACTTGAAATTGCATCGTTTGTACCATTATCTTCCTTTTGTGTCTTTATAGAGTGCATTGCGACTCTTGATTTCTCTGGATCCGGTCCACTGACCGATATCTGTGCCTGGGAAGATGGCAGGTTTGTTAAAATATCAACTTAGTTTGAAAGGCTGAAGTCGTGCAGTATTCACTTTAGACACGCTTTAGGCAGCATGAGTTTGATTAAGAGTACAATAGCAAAATCGTAATGGTTTAAACCCAGGATTCATATCATAACTATTAAAGTGAAGTACGATCGTCTGGGCCTGTAGACTGCCTGTGTATTCCTGAGACTCAGGACTGATTAAGGTGACATTGACTGACGTTTCAACACTGACCTGAGCGGAACTCATCGTCAGAGTCAATGTTACAATACAACAGCACGCACACAAAGAGGACACGATTCTAAATTCTCGAACAGTACCAGTGTTAAGTTATAACTTGTGGATGCTTATATTTGGTTCTGTTAAATTTTATCATTTCAGTGTGTGTGTTTCCACTACAAATATGGGTGTGTATCAATGTGCACTGGAGTTGTTCGAGGGCAAACCGCGGTTGACCAAGATGCGCCAGTTTTAACTCCGAAAGACAGTATCATTACTTCATTTGGACAAAAATAAGTTTTTGTTTTATCCCAAGGATAAATTTGAAGGCGGTGTAAACGGTTTTCCTCGCTCTTACTTATTTTGGTTATTTATGAGACAGGGTTGAACCTTGTGGATACCTGAAGCAGGAGTTTCAGATCCGATAATTTATTGTCATGTGACGTATCAGTCTAATTTCCGTCCATTTTTTCATAAATTTGTTGTATTGTACTATGTATAATATAGACAATAGATAGTTGGATCTCGTGGTAAAAAAATTGAGAGTTTCCGGTTGGAATGAAGATTCTTCAGTATCCATGTGACGCGGGTCACCAAAACAAAACAAAAGAGAAACAACGAACGCTACACAAACACTCAAACGCACAACACACGACCATGAAACTTTTAAGATAAACAAATGAATGATTTAATTTAAAAAAATAGAAGACAAGAAAAAATCCTAATAATACAGAGAACTAATACCTTATAATTTGGATATTAAACTAACCTAACTTAAAGGATAACACTAAATTTATTACTTACTTAACTCTGATATTTACAATCAGACAGTTCAGTTCAGTTTCTTTCTGTTCTCCACCAACCTAACTGTCGTTCTCCACCAAAATTCCTCCCTTTTCACCTTTTCAACCGCTTTCACTTTCCAACTTTTTCCTTTGCTCCAGACAACGCAACTCTCCGTTTCTCTCCGTCAAACTTCTGTACTCTTCTTCCTCTTCCTTTCATCCTCAGGCCAACGATCACCGCCAATGACAAATGGGTTTTGCCTTTGATTTCTTTGGTCGGCGTCTGCTAATGTATTTTAGCAAGGAAAGCTCCTCTTCTCAATTCTTCAACTTTTTCAACTTTTCGACAATCGCCACTTCAACCTCTCACAACTGACTGACCACTGACCACCACGAAACTTACATTTATATATATGCAAAATTAGTTCTTAGCAATTAACACATTACATACATACGCGGTACCTTACAATCCTATGTTACTAACACCCTTTCCTATGTTACTAACACCCTTATGTCTTAAACACGATACCTTTACACTCTTATGATAACGCTTTACTAAATTAACCCTTAAGATTTTAATTACAGACTAAGTTACAATACATCTAATTACAAACCACACTACAACATTGAATTAACACTAGATAATTAACACTAGAACGATACGGAATACTGAGATTGAAAAAAACTAAAACAAAAAGCTAAATAAAAACATGACAAAAATAGAAAATTTCGTGACAACCCATAGACAGAAATTACGGTCAAGTCGCCCAAAAGTCATCTCGCCTGTCCGTCGCATCACGCTTTTGTGCGTTAATTTATAGCAAACCATTGAATTAATGTAAAATCTTATAACATGACAGTTACGTCCGATAAGAATAAGGCTTCGGCTTTCCTTAGCGTGCGCGATGATTACAGAACCTAACGTAACTGCGCGCGCTGTCTTTATAAAGTTCCTTACATCTGAAGGTGGTTGTATTCGTTACATTTATCTACTTACTATCTTGTCTTTATCATTCTTACTGAACATGAGACTTTTATCTTATTACAACCGCTAAAGTTTCGGACGACATTTCTCAGGATCTCGGGCTTCGTGACGATAAACTTCGGACGACAGCTTTGGTCTCGGGGACATAACTTTGGGCGTGGCTAGACCGGTTACCGTGGAGAGTACTAATAAATAGTAATGTAGAAATCCTGAAGTTGTAGCGTCATATTCATTTTGTTTATATCTCAAATACTTCCATTTCCTTCCCTAAATTACGTATGGTCTTCTGATGAAGATGCAGAGAAAGCACTTAAACCGTCACCTAGTTTTCTCTTTTCTCTCTCTTATAGACCCTTCTCCAAAATGGTGACCGAAAATTAAAAACGTATACCAGCACTAGAAAGAACACCTTTACTTTATTAACCCTGCAAAGTTTCAGCGTATTAGGTGTTATATCAGCTGAGAAAGTGTAAGTTGAAAAATGAAAAATTTACAGACGTTTGTATGACTGGGGGTATACACCATACCCCCAGTCATACAAACGTCTGTAAATTTGCTCAAATTTCAACTTACATTTTCTCAGCTGATATAACACCTGACATGCTGAAACTTTGCAGGGTTACTAAACTAAAGGTGCTCTTCCTATTTCAGTTTTTCATTCAGTTCAATTTTAACTCATTCAAATCCATTGCCGCTATTTTGGAGAAGGGTCTATTGTCTGAACAGCGAAGAAACAACACGACTTGAAACCATTTGTTGAAACTGCCTGTCTTCAGAACAAGGGTTGGACAGAAAGGAACTCAGACCTTGAACCATTCAGTTAATAAGGGTTGAATCAATGGTAATGGTGACCTGGGAAAAACCCGAAAAATCCTCATAAAAATGTCGTGACGTAACAGATATGAGCCCACCATATATCAGTCAGTAGTTTACCGTTACCCACAAAAAAAAAAATCTAAAATGGCGGAGTACTTTGATGAAGTTGTTCTTGACACCGAAGATTTAGAAAAGCTCTTTCAAGCAGCAACAGAATTCGTCAGGACTATGAAAAATTTAAGCGACGAAAAGAGGCTTACTTTCTACGCGCTTTACAAGCAGGTGAGTTTCCTTGGTGGCTAGGCATTGATTGTGTAAAACCATTTTACCTGTCTGCATGCATGCACACGTCCCTGTGATTTGATTTATAGTTCCTATCATTAGTTATGAAAATTAGGTAAAGTATTATGAAAAACTTCGTCTTGTTTTTGCTCAATTTATGTGTGATCAAGTAAGACTTGGTAGTAGAAACACGACTTTTCACATTCGTAGAGAGACTTTTTGATTTAAGATGGCTGACTCTTTTTTTTTTCTGCTTCTGATGGCCTGCCGGCGCCCACTTAAAGTCGTGTAAGCATTACATGCGAGCTAGAGTCGCTTGAACGGAGCAATAAGAAAACATGGCATCTAGGGCAAAAGTAATTCTGTATTATGGGATGTTCAAGAAGTATGTTTAAGCAGTAGAGGAGGGGGAGGTGGTACACAATAGACCATTGCAGTGTGTTTTCCTCAAAAGCTAGCCATATAAGCCTAACCCCATTTGAAAATTTCAGGATTTGGAAAGTGGGTAGAAAGACACAATTATAGAGAAGCATATGATAATCTCCGAGGTACAATTTTTGGGCAAGATTTTCGCACAACCCCATACGTTAATTGTACCAAACTCTACATGTTTTTGGAACAAGGTTAGTATAACAGAGGATGTAAACTGCAGGTTGCAGGGTGCAGGTCAGAATTTCACTTAAGCATGGTAGGAATTCAACAGCGTCTTTTTTTTATTTTGTTTTGTTTTGCTTTGATACTTAAAACAATGGCGCAAAAAAAACTGTATTGGTAGTAGTTTATGCTCAACTCTTCACGTGCTCTGATCTCGGCATTGATAAATTCAGTTCTGAATATCATAAAGGGACATAAAAGGCTGGTTCACTTACTGTTTGATGCTGTGGTGGGAGCACATGGAGAGTTGGACATAAACTATTACTGATACACTTCCGGAAATTTCAACATCTGTTGTTGTTGTCGTAGTTTTTTGTTTTGTGCTGCAGTGTCAGGGCTCAAAATTAATTTTTCCACCCATTCGCCAGTTGGCAACAAGAAATAAAAGTTTGGTCACCAAATAAAAAATTTTGGCCACCAGTTCCAAAAACCCAGTTGCCAGTGCTAAATTTCTGGTCACCTTGCGGCCAGTTAGTCACAATTCCAAGCCCGGCGTGTCGTGTAAGTGTGAAACAAGAAAACAACACAAAGAAATGCTTCCAAGCAGCCCTTATTCATGTTGTCCACCATCTTTGCGTGCGCCAAAGTATTGATTGGAAGACAGTAGGGTGACATGGTCACTCGGGGGAAACAAGGGGATTCTTAGTCGATTCCTGTGCAGTCACAGATATTTGCTGGAAAGCATCAATACCGTTTTGTATATTTGTCTGGGTTTGCTAATACAATGACTTTTGCCAAGAAAAGGTCACTGTTGTGCCATTTTTGGGTATTCACACAAGTCAGTACACTAAAAATTTCTGTTACCACATAAATGTATATGTAGATTATTACATGTTAAGAGCCTGATATCGTTTTTATTCACGAGGTTTTAATACCATAATGCGAACGAGCGAGTGAGCGATATGGTATTAAAAACGAGTGAATAAAAATGATATCAGGCTCTTAACATGTAATAATTTGTTTATTACGTATTACTACTTAAAAAAATCAAGCAAATCTGTAAGCGAGCGGGAAGCATTTGGTTTGTTACCTTTTCTTGAAGATTTCAGAGCCTTTTAATTTGCTTCGCGTTTAGAACCTCTTGAGTACCTACAAATTCTATGGAATTGATAATCGAAAAGCCATAGCTTTTCTTTTTTAGGTATCTTTCTGTGCTCATGAACATACATTGCAACAAAGAAGGCTCATAATCGCTTCCATCTGGTTACAAACAGAAATTATAAACTGTCTCAAAAATGCGTCCAACTGCAGCGGTGTCAGTTCCTCTGGATCATTCAGTTTCCTGTCCGTGAGAAAGGTCTTGAACAACACTACATCTTGAGAGGTTTTTCTTGCCGTGTTCTTGTTTTCGTTCTCTTTGAGAAACTGAGAAATATCTTCATCGGAGACATTCACAAATCTTGCAGCGGCCATTTCGTTGAAAAAACTGCAAAGCAATTCTTCCCGCCAAATTTGATGCCAGGCCAAGCGTCAGCTAAAATGTAACGTGCAACCCGATTGGTCCAACCAAATTATTACAGTCTATTTGATTGGACAATTCAAAGCCGTGAAGTGATATCATCACGGCTTTATCACACTGATATCCACACATAATTATGTAATAAAGTAAATTATTTCAAAAAGGTTTGAATATCATCAATGTTTTAGAAATGTTTAGCCCAAGAGACCATGTGCACATCATTCTTTTCTCATGATTCACTATGTTTGTATAAAGATGGTTGACAACGTCAGCGTAAAATAAGGGCTATATTCCTACCACACTTAAGTGAAATTCTGACTTGTGACCTGCACCCTGCAACCAGCAGTTCACATCCTCCTGTTAGTATGACAGTGATACAAGTATAATTAATGTGCGAAAATCTTTCCCAATTTTTGCAATAGACAAAAAATAATGTCAAAGTTTGTCCATTTTTAATAATACATTTTTCCAGTACATCTTCTCTTTTTAACAGCGAATCATAGCAAGCAAAACTAGGCGTTTTTTGACAACAATTATTTTACTGGCTGACTCTTTTTCAACCCTTGCTCTTTGAAAGGCAAAAGAAGGACCATGTACTACTTCCAGACCAGGTTTCTGGGATCTAGTAGGTAGAGCAAAGTGGTAAGTTAATTTTTACAGCTTTGGAGATGTTAAATCGGGATAATCTTTAGAAGCATTTAAGTTGACCAACTCTTTACATCCTGATAGTGACCACTGTGTAACTTTGCCTTACCATATCAATAATACAGGGCATGAGAATACAGGAAATGATCTCCATAATAATTGATAATAGTGCAATTAAGGTAAATGCATGCTGTAATTTTTGTTCCAAATTGCTTTTAGGGACTCATGGAAAAAGCTTGGAGATATGCCTCAGCAAGAAGCCCTGGAATGTTATATCCAGGAACTTTATCAAACTGACCCAGAATGGGAGGCAAAATATGTGGTTACTGATGACTTGGTATGTTGCAGGCTATCTTAGTGTAATACCCTTTTACGATACATATCTTTGGGAATTCATACCCATCTGGGGGTCTGTGTTATTATCCTTGTCATTTTGTAGGAAAAGACCCCTTCCTTGTCTCACCAATTAAACTAGGGCCACAAGGGTTGAGAATGCAACAGAAAGAAATGTACACTGTTTCAATTTTAGCAACACTTCCTTTAAATCAGACTATAAATTAAACAAAATGGTGCACGTTCTGCTGTTAACTTAATGGCTCAGAAAAATTGCAATATTATGCTGCTATGACACCTTGTACTCCCCCAAAAGTATTTTACTGGAGATTATAATGGCATAACCATTTGGATCAACTATTAGCAGAGGCCAAATCACTGAACAGTGAAACTTTCTTTTTCAGTGAAGTGACAAGTTATTTTTTTGTTTTTCTGGAACATTGTTAACAGACTGTAAAAGACAGTGAAAAACCAGTTCACAAGCAGACAATGGGACTTGCGGTCAGCACTTTACGAGGGCAAGAAAATTATGAAGATGACATTATAAGGTGAGAAGTCCACAGTCACTGTCAAATTCCAAGATGTATGTTTGTAAGTCCCTTCATGGCTGTGAGAACTGCATGAAATGAGCTGTTTTCCTTTTAATAATCATGCTCAATCCACATTTTGCACAATCTTTCCAGACCTTTCCCCTGTGAAACTATCTTTTTAAATCATGGTGCTCCACTTTTGAATGATTTCATTGAACATTTTCACAACTTAGCAACATTTATATCAATATTACTATAATTATAACTTAAAACAATGCAGTAGTCATTTGTCATTCACTCCCAGCATGCAGTTTTTGATTTTGTTTCAGTTGAAATGCAGATGTTTAAACAAATGATATGACAAGAAAAACTGTGAATGTCAGTTACATATTGTTTGGTTTGGTTTTGTAGTGATGCTAACAAGTCAGTGTTTGATTGGTGTAAGGATGGTAATGTCAAGAAAATGGATGTGTTGTTAACCAGAGGAGAAAGTGTTAATGCCAAAGATGACCAGGTGAGAAGTTTGATTACATCTTACAACAAACAACGACGACAAAAGCAAGTCCAAGAAGAGATGATTACACAGGTTACTACCAAGCAGGCCTACTTTCACAGCAAATACTTCAGTTTTGTTTCCCAGTTTTAAACCACTATGCAGGAATGTTTCTCCTCTCTTGACACCAGAGGACTGAAATCAATTCCCTGTTTGAGATCATTAGGGAAAACAGTTTTCTTGTTAGTATCCTCTCTAATCATCGTATTTCTAACCTTTTGGTTGGCACATATAAGAGAGCAAGACTTGACAAACTTGTCTTGATAGAAAGGGAAAGGAAGCATACAGATTTGCAACTTTGTTATGAATTATGATAATGTTCTTCAGTAAAATTAAGTCTAAAACATAACTGCCACAACAAAAGTGTAGTCATCAGGGAATTTGTACATGTACTAATCAAATTGTTGGCATGCACACAAAATTCACAGAAAAAGGTGGAAAAAGTACAGTACTTTGTGTGTATAGACCATTTTTTATTGTGTTATCTCCTAGGGAATGACTTTACTTCACTGGGCTTGCGACAGGGGTCACGAGGATGTAGTGAGATACCTAATAAAAAATAAAGCAGAAATAAATGCTCAGGTAAGGGTAGGTACTTCAAGCTCTATGCAGCCATACTTTAATTTGCTCAGCTACGAAGTGAATACTGAAGAACCTGTCGTACACTAAAGACATCCATTGCTAGTTTTTTCCAATTCAATGCTGCAAAGTTATTCAAACTATTCAGAAATGCATATTTTCATGGCTGGTCTGACACACATGTTTCGTCTCTGCCAAGAGACTCATCAGAGACCTTTTGGTGAAATCAAGCCAACTCTTCAAACATCACGTCTGGCCTTATATTACATAAGGATTCCCAATTGCATAACAAAACGTGCAAATTTCAATGCATATTTTCATGGCTGGTCTATAAAAATGTTCAAATGAACAGTGAAATGATATGGTAATTTCAACTAATTTGCATGCTACCTCTAAAATGCTGTCAGTAGTAATTCCATGAGGATAAATTCATGGTGAAGAGTTATCAGTAAGGGAAGCTTAACTCTTTTGTTTAGGAGAAAATGGCCATTAACTTCTCTTCCAAGCTTAGCCAAACACATAACTTCATTGTCAGAATTTTTTCAACAGAGAACTATTAATATCTTTTCTACACTAGGATGCTGATGGGCAGACACCTTTACATTACGGTAAATACATCTTGTTTGTTTGCTGACAACTTTCTAGTGAAATATGCAACTGACCCTATTTGAGGGGCTTGCTACCAGGCTGTGCTTGCGAGTGGTTTGGTCTCAGCTCAATACTGACACTAAGTGAACTTCAACTTTGCTGAATGAATGTAATGATATTTTTTTTCTCACACTCAGTTTGGAACGTGATAAGTCCCAAATACTGGAAGGCACTTCTGAGTTATTAAACAATTTGTTTCAAATTTCAGCTGCAACATGTGACTTTTTGACAGTAGTAAAAGAACTGTTACAATCTGGAGCAGACATTTCCATTGCAGATAGTGATGGCTGCCAACCAATAGACATTGCTGAGAGTTCAGCAGTAAAGGAATTAATAGGTAGTACAAATCAAGACTCATAAATTGTTTATATAAATCCTGGGAAACTGTCTGCTTGCAAAAATATTTATTTTTTATTATAAAGGGCTCACTCTGTGATGACTGTTGGAAAGAGTGGATTTATAAATCATTCAGGAGATTATTTTTACAAGATATAATTTGATTTGTAAATATAAGGACCAGGCAAAGACAGTCATGTAAGAGTAGAAAATTGTAGCCCATAGAGTAGAATTAATTTGGTTAAGTGAGGCATTTGTATTCTCTTCACGAATACCATCTTTGGTTACAAATGAGCAGATCACCAAGGAGATTACAGTCTTACCTGTAAAACCGTGAACACCAGAAACAATTTCTGGAATGTTTATTGTTTTGCAACCAATCAGAAGCATCATGAAACCACAACCAAATTACCGTTACTGTTTGCAGTTTAGTTTTCTCATGTGATTGCCTTTTTACTTGAAACACAATAACATTCCATAGATGTTTCTGGTGTTCACGGTTTTAAGGGAAAAACTGTAACAAAATGATTGAGGGGTGGTTGTTTGGTTCCATGGTGAGCTAATGCATGAAAAATAATTTTGTAACAATTCCATTGCTCACCAAAACATACAGACCTGCAGTGCAGGCTTTGTCTATGTAGCCACACAGTACACCCTGAGTAGAATCATCTAATAAACCTTTTCACAGTTTCTGGTGCCATCTTGGTTGGGGGGCAAACATGGCTAAAATTACAGTAAATGTATGGGATTTTGACCAACTTTGATCTGCTGTGACCCCTCCACAGAGGTAGGATTTTGACAGCAAAAATGTCTTTTAATAAAACAGGCATTTTTTACTGAGAGGAAAGAAAAAGAAAAGACAATGCCAGAGGCATGGAAGAATTCAACTGAATGAAAAATGCTTAGACTCTGATAAAATTTTTAAACATGAGAAAACAATGCCTTATTTTGATCAAAAGATAAAAATGGTGAGCCATATACAAGTGCTGAGATTTTGGCAGAATTTAAACAGACAGTTTGCCACCGTTCTTTAACTGCCTGCTTTTCTGTCAGATGAATAATATCAATACAAATGTTGGAAATCTACCTGTTTATAGCAATACTACAGCAGCTCATAGTTGGGCTGGCAAAATCCCATACAATTACTGTAATTTTAGCCATATTTGCCCTGAAAAAGTCTATCTGGTCATGCTGAGTTAAACTGAAGGAGTAAAGTACCTGTTGTCTGCTTTTGAATTTAAAGGTTAATTTGAATCCCAGTATTTGTGCATAATGCATCTACATCCAGGGAACAGAATAAGAGTTAGAGTAAAAACTGATGATGGTATAGATTTATACTAAGTTATATCATACCATTATCTTGTTTCTGTTTGTCTGCTTTGTAGATACACTGCTTGGATTATAACCTTTATCCTGTAAAGGGGATCTTGATTTTTTATCAGGTTGACAAGGTTTAATTTTCAAGTCATCCCAGTGGCATTCTTGCCCTAGGACGTTTACAATCAAGGCAGTGATAAGCATCAAAAGCACTGATTTGAAAAATAAATAAATTTATTGTATTTATTACCACGCTGTCAATACATTTTACAAATTAAAAAAATCCAGCTGTTAATTGAAATAGTTGCACTTGCTTTTCTTCAAGTTTAGATTGCAGGAGTGGTGCTTTGTGCTTCAAATTATGGTGCAAAACTGTAACTGTAACAGGTTCAAGTGGGAAACATTTTAAATGCAATCAAGACAAGGCATGAAAGTGCTATGTTGACAAAATTTACTCATAAGTTGTTCATTTAAGATAAATATGAAGACATATAAAAATAACAATCTAGGTTCTGCAGTGTCTTGGCATTAAATTCAGGAAAGAAAAGTTTAGGTTATTGGCCTGAAATGACAGGGGATATCAGATTTATTCAAATCTGGTTCTGCCTAGGGTTGCACCACATTGGTGAGATTTTCCAGAAAAGGCTTCTTTGTTTAAGATATTGGTAAAGAAACAAATTTCTGGAGGGGAATAATATTTTTACATTACATTTTTAAATATCCCTGCTTGAATGTTTGTCTTGCTGAAGAGGTCCCACTTTGTTCAAGATGTGTCTTGAGGTGTTTGTCCCGGTGCCTTTTATCCTGATTAAGGTACAGGACATTCAGTGCCATGCAATTGGCAGTAAATTTATGCTGTTCAAAGCTGCCACATGGGCCAGTGTTAAAGCCAGTCCAACAGTTGTGGAACAAAATAGGTGATAATAATGTCTGCACCTATAAAACAACAAGAATAAAGTATATTTACTTTAGTATGTATGTACAAGTAAACCAAAGATTACAGATGTGGCAAGGACTCAGAATAATTCTGAGTCCTTGCCACATCTGTTAATCATTAACTTCACAAATTCTGTTCAGGAATGGAATTTGATTGATCAAGAAAAGATGGTCACATACTCATGTTTCAATGGCTTGCAGTTTCATAAGCTTGGAACGTTTGCTTACAATTAAATTTACAAAAATCACACTATGAATAATCAGTGTTTTAGGCATACCTGCCCTCCTCATTGCTATTAGACATTCAAGCACTATTGCCTTTAAGTCAAAAGCTCCAGCTTTACTTCCATGGTACAGCATGGCAAACTCCCCTGAAACCTAACATCAATGGGGCAAATGAAGGGTGCATGGAATTAGACACAAAATGACTTTTGATGTAATTTCAAATTCTCCTTGTGATTCATAAGCAAATGCAAGGAGAAGTCGCTTTTTTTCCCATGCATCACTTCAAATGAAAATAAACTAATTACATTTCTAAAGCGCTCAAACTATGATAACTATATAACAAATATAATCTAATGAACATTAACATCATTATGTGAAATCATTTGTTACTGGAAGAACAAAGTATGAAGGGCCTATATACCCTATGCTGAATTTTCATTTTCGGCAAAGCTCTGACTAAACTTGGCGTGAAAAGAAAACTTTGAGAGCCACCAGCTGAAAATAAGAAAGAAACAATGAAATTATATCACTGTGCAGGTTTCTTAAATCTTTTGGATTGCCCACGCTTTGGCAACAGACAAAGCCATTTCATTTGGGGTTTAGTAGATAATTGGTAGGCGTTTGTGTGCCCCAGTTAAAGCCAGTTTTTGCTATGAACTAAGGACTGAAAAAGAGAATCAAGTGTCTTCAGTGCTTGTCAGAGAGACACGTTACAGAATCAGAAGAATAAAAAAGTATTTTGTTTGCAAACCTGATAAATTGCAAGTGGTACATCAGGAAACTAAACAAGAGGAGGAAAATCATTGGCAAGTTGTTAACTGACTGATAACATAAACAAAATAACATGGAGTTTGAGAAAGTATTTGGAAAGGGGATGGTAACCATAAGACTGCAAAACTGTCATCAGGTTTCTTGAAGTTAAGATTGCATGTAGGTTGGGTACCTTTTCCGGTGGTTTACTGGAGGCTGTGTGTATGCAAAAATTCAAGGTAACTAATGGTGTAAAAGTTCAAACTTTAACCTCCCTTTAATACATGGTTGCTTCCAGCAATGGGCTGAATCCTATTTTGTTAAAAGCATTTTGCCCAAATGTTAAAATGTGAGCTAATATTCCTACACAACTATCAGACTCTGTATCGAAAAAGGAGTTAATCAATAGCAGTTTTGATTTCACTTACAATAGGTCTGCATAAAACCCCTTAATAAATTTACAATTTTATCAAACCCACCTTATCCTTGGTCTGCCTAACAATATCAAGGTATGCCATTCCAGGTTTAACCATGACTATGTCTGCACCTTCCTTAACATCTCGCTGCTGAATTAATTGAAAATAGAGGTCACCTTCAGTTGCTGTTTTATAACCATGTCAGACAATTGTTGTGACTTACCACAGCTCTTGCTGCAAGACCCTTAGCACCTGATGGCAGCTGATAACATCTTCTGTCACCAAATGCTGGTGCACTCTTAGCTGCATCTCTGGAAATGAGGCATTTAGTTATCAACTTAAAAAGTAGATGTGATGTTTTTAAACAGCAACCAACAGCAAACTTCTTTCCCCTTGTGCCTTTAATTCCTAACTCAATGTTTCTTTATGTGACCAGTTCAATACAGTTAATTGTTGATTAAAACCTCTGATTTCTATTCAACAAGCAACATTTGCTTTTTTGTATTACATCATTTGCTATCGCTTGTGCGGTTCTTTGAGGTCAGTTCTATGGGTCTATGGCATAACATTAACATAATATGTTAATGTTATGCCGTAGACACAGGCATAAGTAATATATGTACAGTACTATATTATATTACTGTGCTGGAAACAACAATAATTGCTGTTTCCAACCAAATTTTTAAAATGTGCAGCAAATTTTACATTATGATCAGACATGAAGTCTGAAAATGATTTCCAAACAAATTTAAATACAGTTTTCAAATTTCCGTACTGAATTACGTTGTGCTAATAATTATTAATGTCCAGTCAAATCGGTAAAATGTCTGACCAAAAGAAAGATTTAAAAGGACAAATGTCCTGTTATGGAAGAAAAATTATTTCCAACACTGTATTATTATTCCAATTAACCTGTATTCAAATTACAACTGACCTGAAAGGACCATAAAAACTAGAGGCAAACTTTGCACTGTAGCTCATCACTGCAACCTGAAAAGATAAAAGTTTGCATCACATAAGTTAAATCTATCACTTCATTTATTTAGGTTTTTTGGATGGTTTGAAATGCTTCTTTGTACCAGACCCTACACAAACCAAATGCAAAATTATTAGAAATTACATATCAACAAATAGCCAGTGTTTACAATGGAAGGTTAGCCTAAAACACTTGACGTTTCCATATGACTTGTGGGCCAACTGTAAAACCACGCCATTCATTTCAAGCAGGAGATGGTGCTCAGGGCTTTCAACAGAAGCCAGCTTTAGATGGCTGGAGATTCATCAAATCACTGGCTACTCGGCCATGTTGGTCAACAAATACTTGGAAAATACAAAAATGACTACTTCAATTGCCACATCCGCCTACTATCACAGGGGCATCCACCTGCTACAAATCGTATTGCGAGACATTGTTGCTTGCATTTCACCTTTCCTCCAAAACCGTTCTTGTGTAGAAGGTCCTTAATGGCTGCCACCCTGTTATCCATCATGTCCGATGGAGCTATAACATGGCAACCTGCAGACAGAAAACTGGAGCTGTAAGACCAGGCTCTATTGGATGCAAGAAAGATGGCAGTTTTCTTGCCCTGTTTGCTACTGAAAAATATGGTGCTCAGCTTAAGGGATAACACAAAGAATCAGTCAAGAGAGTCAATTTTTCAGGCCTGACAGGAACTACAGGTTGTTCCTGCTGCCTATAACCCTTTAAACCCTGATATCAAAATTTATATTCTCACAGGCGCGGACCCAGGGGAGGTGAAATGGGTGAATTTTCACCCCCCCCCTTTTTTTTCTGACAATTTGTCAATCGTGCTGATGCACAGACCTCAAACATCTCAACCAGGTTTTGGTTCTATTACATTATTACAAAAATTCACCACCCATTTCAAAATCCTGGATCCATACCTGTCTCAATTGTTGTTCCTACACATTTCCTGTAGAAGTAGTGGGGAGAAGTTGTAAACATATCAAGCACACTCATGTTGTGTGATGCTGTGCTTAATTCTTGTGGCCACTCTGTTTTATAAAGCATTGAAATGACAAGGAGAAATTTGATGCTCATCACTCTCTGGGTTTAAAGTTTATATTTCAGGCTAATGTTACTGTAATGTAGTACAATTTTATCCCTCATGATAGAAATGCATGTAACATCAAATGGAAACTCGGAAAAAAATCCGAGTTCCAGTGGGATTTGAAACCACTGACCTACTGGGACTCTATGGTGAGCAAGGGTGAAATGTGGGCTTTTGACTGGAACTGCATCACTCACTTTCGAGGTTTGGTTGGTTGCAATTTTATCCTTGGTTTAAATTTTATTTTTCTTTGTTTCAAACTCGTTATCATCTATTACCAAACCACAAAACAAGGGAAAATAAAATTGAACCAAAACATTACCATGTTGACTGAATTTGCATACCTGCCTTAGCATAAGCCAGAGATACCTCAGCAAGTCTTTTTATACTTTCTGTATTATTAATGGATCCATCCTCGTTAAGAATGCCTGACAACAAAATGTGCATGATGACTTATTAGAATTGTATAAACAAACAAAATATTCACTGATTAACAATAAGTGCTGTTTAA
This sequence comes from Galaxea fascicularis, assembly GCA_948470475.1. Classification (NCBI taxonomy): domain Eukaryota; kingdom Metazoa; phylum Cnidaria; class Anthozoa; order Scleractinia; family Euphylliidae; genus Galaxea; species Galaxea fascicularis. Next base: position 28,786,013 of record OX419335.1, on the reverse strand, counting down.
TGAGATTTGTCTCCAAACATAACAAAATCTTAGCACACATACCACAGTGCCCGTGACTTGTGTATGGACAGAGGCAAACATCACAGCAGATCAGTAGGTCAGGGTACAAGGAACGGAGTTTCCTTGTGGCTTGGATTACAGGTGATACTTCACTTTCTGCATTGTGACCATTGTAACTCTAAGTATTGAGAAATTCCCCATTAAAATGACAACAAAGCAACCAATAGCACAGGCAGCTCAATCGTGGAGTGTGACATTTTCAGTTTATATAAAAAATATACCTGAGGACTGCCACATGAGCCAGCATGATCTTTCAAACTTACGACCCTGGTTGGACGTCTGGTCTGAGGTTTGAACCCACGCCCTACCACTAAGCACTCAGGTACTCTCACAAATTGAGCCAATCAATCAGTTTTTTTCCTCAGCAATCTCACAGAGCCCCCAAAATTCAAGAAACATAGCTATACCTTTTCAAGTGTTGTTATGACTCCAAACAACAACACTGATGTTAATCCTTTCTCCACCAAGGGTGAAACTATTTTCTCTATGTTGTTAACACCCATTCTTGAAATAAAAAGAACACAAATTTCAAACATATTGAAACTGTAACAAACTGCAGACTAGTGCAAACCTTTCATCACAAAACAGTACTGATCTGAAAGTTCGACAAGGCTTTCAGACTGACTTCTTGATACTCAGAACAAAATTCAAATCTTCGATTCAATTTCAGTCCACAGGCTTAAGTTGCTAGAGCAAAGAGGAAAAGCTGGTGAAGAGGAGGCAAAGGGATTTTCTTCTTGGCACATAACCTGGGACAGTTATAATACTTAAGTCCCATACTCCCCCTCCACCAAATACAATGCTTGACCCTGCCACTTATTTGCATGTGAATAGTGTGCATTGTTATCCGTCTCGTTCTTCAAACAGTGCCGCTACAAGAACACAATAGTGGCCAGAAGTGGTGGGGTATTCAGCAGTTACTCCTCGGGTATCTTTTCTGAATCGTTCAAATATTGATTGTGTAGGAAAAGGAGGGGAGTCGAAACCTGTCATAATTACGTGAACCAGCCCTGAAAAAGTTCAACAGCTGACATGAGATGGACCAAAGTGGCCCTGTATTCTGTAGTTGCTTCGTCATTATACCTGTATTGCCCGGGAAGGCTTGATATTTCTTCATGTGCATCATCGTCATCTCTACAAAGGCAGCAAGTTTCAGAACGTTAGCTGGGGGTTGAAACATAGTATTCATTCGTTTTTTATTTAGACCTCGTTACCATGCAACAACTGTTTGCTTTTGATAAACACGTCTTTATTCGGCTTCCTTAAAACCGCGCCCACAGCCCGCCCCCTTCTCCGCTACGCGCATAAGCTTATCTTTTTTTTATTTACCAGCTTGAGAGGCAACAATGTTCCCTTCAAAGTATCCACTGTGTTATCCTCTCTACTTACGAAATGAAAAGGGGATAGATCAAGTTCTTGTTGGTGATTTCTGTGTTCGTGCTTTGCCAACTCCTTGTGGTGGGATGATTGTAACTGCCATGCAAACTCCCTTCGAACGACGCCATTTTGGATTATGAGTTGTGCGTCTTTCACAGCGATCAACATGACTTCCAAAATAATACCGTTGGTTGATCCATGGCATTCTCCCATGGAGTATGTACCCCTGTCCGACCCCTGTCCCTGTGAACAAGTGCCAATCCAGCGGTCTGCGACTAGTAGTTGTATTTCATATAACGAAACACAAATGTCGCAAGAGGATTTACATTTCTGCCAAAAATTTTGCGTGTCACTTTTAGCCTCTTAAAAAGTCTTAGTCAAAGTGTTAAGGAGAATTCACACTTTGAAAATTATTACTTTTGGTATTCCTTCAATTTATTGTGCTTTCAAGTCTGTCGTGTAATTTGAGGACATTCTGTGAGAAGTCACACGACGCATCGTTTGATCAGATACTCAAGATTGAAGGAAAGTTGAAGCCTTAACCGAGTTGTAAGTTTATAGTCTGTTCCTTTAAGTGTTATATGATGTAGAGCAAAGGACAAGGTGTTTCATTAGACTTGACCTCGCTTGAGGAAGCAGGTGGCATCTTGCCAGATGAGCTCGAATTCCGCCGCTCATTCGTTTAATGTTTGAGACATTTTATGGGTCAGCCTCGGTGTAAAAACTTGACGAGGTTTCCTTTGTTTTATGAGGTATTGTTTTCCTGTACGCTATTGTTTATAATGTTTTGTTGCCTTTGTTTTACGTCACTTGTAAGCTTCACAGGTTTTTACACCGAGGATGAGCCCATTTTATGTAGACTATTGCTTCAGTTTGACTGAAGTCGTGTGGGTAATATTTTCCTAGGGTGTGTGGTTCAACTACTGTTGAGTTTCAAGTTGTGGCTGGTTTTACATGTATTGTCACCTCTGCGTGCTCTAAATTATGCACCTATCAATGTTTAGACGGAGAGGGGGGGGGGGTACGGGCAAAGGTGCGTCATTTGAATTTTCTTGCAATTTTTTGGTCAAATTCCCGACCCTTGGGACTGGAAATAGTTTAACAATCCTTTATAATATTTGAACTTTAATTAGTACAAGTGGTCAAATTCCCCAGAGAGGGGACAACAAAAGTGTTCAAATGCCACATCTTTGCCCGTACCCCCCCCCCTCTCCGTCTAAACATTGATAGGTGCATTATACTCAGTTCTTCCTTCTGTAACATGAAAAAATATGTGACAAGCAGGGGTTTCAAAAAGAAAAAAAGGAGCAGGAGGATATTCAGAAGTACCCAGAGGACTATTGCGCTGCAATAGCAGCACAGTGCGGTGGAGCCGAGGTTTACCGACACAAACACTTAAAGTAGCCGGTGACTTGTGTTGGGTGCCGGCTTAAATTGAAAACCCTGGACAAGGTAGTAATCTATGGGATATACAGCAGTAGGGTTACGATTTGCTGGCCTGTATACATGGGGTTGTAACTTGGACCTGTATACTGTGTACAAAATAGGAGGCGGTGTCCCCCATGTTACTTGATGTTATTTACCAAAACCATTCACCTTATTTACCACCCTTTTTGACCAAAACCATTCACAAGGGTCAATGTACATGTAGTTGCAGCTTGTGGCTTAGAGACAAATTGCAGCAAAGTTCCATGTTATTTGACCTTATTTTCAAAACCATTCACAGGGGGCAATTCAAGGATGATTGAGGTGACGTGTAATGATCGACTTGGGAAGAAAGTGAGGGTGAAATGCAAGTATCCTTTAAATGTATAAAGTGTAAATGTCTTTATTTACAGATGTATGTTTTTGATTAGCACAATATGAATTTCTCTGTTATTACCTAGTATAAGGGTTTTGTAATGAACACACACTTCAGAAACTGTGTGTATAATCAAAGATTAATGTACATAATTATAAATAAATAAATAAATAAATACTTAATTGACCACTCCCCTAGAGGGGCTTTTCAGGGACAGTGAAACAAATAATACAAATGAACACAACAGAGTTAAGAATCCCAACTGGCGGGAGGCAGAACAGTTGGCTATTTACAAGGATGACCTAGGAGTTGAACCAGGCACGAACCCATAAAAACACCAACTAGTGGCCAGAGCGGGATTTGAACCCGGGCCACCGCATTGAAAATCCAGCGCCCTAAACCACTCGGCCATCCTGCCTCCAGAAAAAAAAGATTGAGCAAATCAAATGGGAAAGTGATTCTCAGGGCTGAATTGAATCCTTCATAGTGAACAAGTCTTTGTTGTATTTATTATGTGGAAGTGCAGTAAGCAAGTCTAAAAAAAAGGTTTGGCAAACAGTCATAGAACTGTTGTCAGAGTGGAGATGAAAAAAAAAAAACAACTCTTGTGTTACATAGCTGGTAATCACAATCATGATGTTAGATAGTCAATACAATATGCCCAGGGGGAGGGGGAGAGGTGGGTACTTGACCCATGTTTGGGTTGGGTGCCACCAAGGGTTTGAAATCCTGATCCTGTTTAGGACAAGAGACAAAATACACACTCTCTGGCTTTACAGGAATTTAAACTGTTTAATAAGCCATTCAAATCAGAGAAATCATGCTTGCCGCATCTAAAACCCAGTTGTTGTGTCCGTCTCTACACTTGAACTAAACAAAAGCCATCAAGCATTAAGCTCTAAATTAGTTAGCAGAGCAAAATGCCGTCATTACATCAATAGAAAGGTGATTTTTGCAATAGCAAATCAAAGAGGAACAATTACTTCAATTACTGTACAATGCACCAAAAACAACTATTTACTTGTGATTAATCTAAAAGAAGGAATATTGTATAATCACAAAAGGGTAACTGTAACTTCAACAAAGTAACATCTTTCTTTCTTCATGTTATCCAAGACAAAGAAACTAGACCAACCGGTATGATCTGTTCTGTCAATGCGCGCAGTTATAGTATTGATAAGTGAAAAAAAGACAACAATAGCATTCTTGTCCAGAAAATGATCTGATGTTGATTGATGACATTGTAATGTCTGGTTAACAGGTTAACAGGAAAAGAAACGTGCTGTTCCTCATTTGCCGCTCGAATGCAAGCTCTTTCAACCTACCAGTAACTTCTCACAGGCTAGGAAAAGAAAGACACTGCTCACAGTCTGGGTTGAAGTCTCTTGGCTCATAATACCATACCCTGTTTAGGACACTAAGGGCAAAAAACCATACCCTGTCCAGCGGCACGTCCCTGTATAGCCCAAATAAGGGAATACCCCCCTCCCCCCCCGCGGGGACAATATGCAGCTGTTGATTTGTTAAACTTGAGAATCCTTGACTTCCTGCTCAGTCCTGATGATACAGTAGGAGACTTGAAAAAACTTATTGCGGCACAAACAGGGACCAAATGGGACAGAATAGTTTTAAAAAAGTGGTAGGTGTAAGCTGCTATTCAAGAATGTAGTGATTTAGTTTTTTGATCCATTTCTTATGCATTCATCTTCTAGCATCATACATTATTTCTTAAACCCTAAGGCTGTCCCCCAAGAAAACTAGTTGGGATCCCATAACCTCTAAACCCTTGAAATCCAGGATGCCCAGTTTATAAATTTAATGCAAAAACCAATATTCACTGGTCACCCAAAGGCAAAAGTAAGTCACCAGGGGTCACCGGGTTCTGCCCTGTGGACTCTGCTACAGGGCACCCACCAACAAGTTTTGGTAGATTTCTGTTCACTGGAGGGTAGTTTGCCTTAAGTTTTTGACGTCGATAAAAGAATGCGCTCAGATTTTCGAATTTGAAATGTTGCCTAAAAGATTTGCAATGGGGAAATCATAGCCCCTGATGTTTTTGGAATGCTCATATTTCCTGTTTTTGGCAGTCTAAAACGTCAGCTAGCAATTTTGGAAAGAAAATATTTCCCTAGAAAGTTCATGGACAGGTCACTTTATCTAGCAATTTCTCAAAGGAAGATTTTCTGGCCTAAAATTTTCACACAATTAAAATTTCAGCTAAGGAATCCAAACAGATTGAATTCTTTTAGCGACGAAAATTCACTTTAAACAGACTTCAAACACCATAAGGTACTTAAAAATGCCTTTCGACAGCTTTGAGTTGATTTGACTTGTTGGGTGCCCCTGCTCTGCTAGAGCACAGCCCTGTTTATGTATGGTACCATTTTGCTGGCTAAGGATTAGGAGTCAGTCTATACAGTTCTGATATCATTTCTTTTGCTACTCTGCCTTTCAGGTATACCATATTCAAAGATCACATAACACTTGAAGATTGTATCCTTCAATTAGATACAAATATCATTTTTTTTATAAGGGCATTTGTTCATATCTTCTTGTCTTCCCACTTTGAACACATCACATTATACGCATGCCACTTAAGAGGAATAATATATATAATAATACACTTGAAAAAATTACACGATTGTGATTGGCTGAGAGCAGTGCAGTTTAAGTGTAACACCAGTGCAAAAGTGTAACACCAGTGCAAATTACAACGAAGATCTCCGAAGTTAAAACGAAGACTCGAAGACTTCCGAAGACCAACCGATGTATTTCGAAGACCGCCGAATATCGTGCGAAACCTTCCGAAGATTTCCGAAGATCACCCGAATGCTTCCGACGATTTCCGACAATCACCCGAACACTTCCGAAGATTACCGAAGATTACCCGAACACTACCGAAGATTTCCGAAGATTACCGAACACTTCCGGTGATCTCCAGATATTTTCGAAGCTTCACTAAGTTTCCGAAGATCGTGGGCAATGCCTTCTGCGTACCTCAGTAGTCAATGTATGGGCTTGAAGCTTTATAAGTAGTCTATTTTTTCAAGTATATTATTAATAAGTAATCACATGATTTTTCTCGTGCAATTTGGAATAAATAAGCACTCGTAAATTTTTTCAAAGACCACAAATTGCACTCACCCTACGGGCTCGTGCAATTTTGTTGGTCTTTGAAAAAATTTGCGAGTGCTTATTTATTCCAAATTGCACGAGAAAAATCATGTGATTACCTATACTAATTCAGATTGGAGCAGTTTTTTGTTAGCTTATATTGTATCATTTTTCAATCATTGGGACGTTGCAAATCTCTGGCCAATTAAGCACAGTTCCCAGTTTTTTATAGTGTTTGTTTGTGTTTCTCCATCTTACTGCAATACAGCTGTTTTGTGAAAGGCTGGCTAAGGAAAGCCAAAAAGCAAATGCTCCAATCCAAAAGGTAGCCTGGGACATAGTGGATATTCTTTTTATAAATGTTCAGAACCAACAATGCTGGGACCATACAATGAAGACCTGCAGTGGCTGGCAATATGGATGAAAGAGTTTTTAGGGTATGGTGTAGACGAAATATCCAGCGCTGTGTTAAAACGCCTTAATACTGGGGAATTTAAGACAGAAAATTACATTAACTTAATCATGTGTAAAATTTAATGCAAGTGTCACACTTCTCACTCTGAGCTTTCAGTGTCAAAAGAATCAAAATTGTATACCCTCAAGTGGTTTTTAATTTATTTTTTCAAGATTAGTTGTTCCTAGCCACTTCAATTTCATTTGTTTATTCCTTGACTTGCTATTTCAGATGAAATTCATGATGGAATGAACTTGGAGCTTTACTATAATTAGACTGCCATACTTAAGTTACCTCAGTTACAGCTCTACTTTACAGGTGCTAGTAAATTGTACTAGTAAATTATTGAGAGCTTTCATTGTATCTTATAACAGCATTGGCGAAAAGCAAACAGAGAGGCTTACCATAGCTTTATGTCTGTAGTGTTCAAAACAATCAAAGAAAGAGGATTTACACCACTGCGAGAGAATGATCAAATTTTTGCTTGTTATTGTTGATGTTAGAACATACTGGAACTGTGTTATGTTTAGTGTGATTTTCCCAAGAAGTACTGTTGTTGATGACAAAAGAAATTGGTCCAGTGCAAGAGTTCTCTTGTCAGGTTATTCACACCATGTTGACCATTTAGACTCCAGATTCATTTTATTTACTTCCTTGTGTAGACACTTGTTTTAGGACTCAAATTGGTTTCACCAGCTGAGTCTAATTTGGTAGAACCATAATGAACCAGAATTAAATGTAAAAAAAAAGAATTTCAGCCATTATTTTGTTTGGTGTAATTGATATAATCACAGAATTACCTGGCTGTACTGAGGGAAGTGAGTGTGGGGTAAACAGGAAAGTAACTTGGAGCCAGTAGAGTGATGCAAATCCAACCTTGATGTGCCTTGAAACTGTGTCAAGCGTGTGATTGCAGAGGTGCCAACCTCCTCTGTGGGTTTTAAATCTGGAGAACTTTTTTCTGTGCGAACCCCCCCCCTCTACCCAACCCACCTAATCTGACTGACCCCCCACCCCCACCCCTGAAAATTCCTTCAGTGACATCAAAGTCAAATAACTTTATTCATTCATGGTAATATCATCAGTTACACCAGGTACTAGTTACAAAATTCGTAATAAAACTATCTAAAACTACAATAAATTAACTAAACTACTTTAGGCCTACTCTGGGTCCTTAGTCACCTTAAGTAGCCTTAAATCGCCTGAAGTCATCTTTACATTAAGTCACCTTAATTCCATAAACACACCTTAAAATTAGTCTGGGGGTAGTGGGATACCAATATACCACATAAGATAACAATCAGAATGTAATTTAATTCATGTCTATGTACCAAGTGCCTAAAATCTAGGAAAGTATAGATTGTAACAAAAAAATACCACATACCCAAATTCAAACGGCTCTGGATACAACATACCCAAAACCCCTGGCCAGGCCTGATGAGTTAGCAAAGTAGTGACAGATCAAGGGAGGCATTTGTCTCTTAGTTTATTTCCAAAACTAATGATGGGAAGAGGGGAAGTAGGGTGTTGCCTCCTCTCCCTTTTGGTAATATCCCTTTAAAAGGTGCTGATGAGCCTGGTGAACTTTTGCCAGAACATGCAGGGGCACCTGAACTTGAGATTATTGTTTGCAGGAATCATGTAAGGTACATGTGAGAGCAAACCTGAACACAAGTCCTGATTAAATACCTGTGACAAGTCGTTTTTGGTAATTGGCTCAACAAGATTCTAGTCTCCGAACAAATAAGTTTTCACAAGATTTTATGTCACCTGCAGTTTGCTACAAAAACAAGTACCCATAAAATACAATTCAACTCAAAATATTACTGACAACTTATTTTTAATAAGCTTAACAAATATAACAGATTAAATAACCAATGAAATTTAAGCCTAGTAACAACGATTGAAACTAACTTAAACTTAAATAAGTTCACTATTACAGTGCGAGGCGCCTTACCGTGGCCACCCAACAAATATCTTTGCAAGTTAGTCACTGATCAAGGTACGCGAATTTGATTGACAGATGTGCCTCTGTAGAAAGTTTCAACACGCAACAACCAAATGGAGGCGTGTCTGTCAATCAAATTTGTGTAACCTGATTGACTAACTTGTAAAAATGTTTGTTGGGTGGCCACGGGAAGGCGCGTCACGATTCCTATTTTTCACGTTGCCATGTTACCACCATAGCGTAGCTCCTACTCCACTATAAAAACTACACATGACCCATAATTCCTCGATGCGCTCTGACGAAAGGCTAACGCTGGAAACGTCAGCTTATAGAGTCCCAGTACGGCTGTCAATTTACATTATCAACTCCGTTGATAACCCAATTTTTTTGCGCATGGCAGAGGTCGTTATTCTGGGATCGGTGTTACGTTATTCTGGTGATACACTTTAATAACCCTACTTAAGGTACATACCGTCATTCTTGGTGCTGACCGAAAGAATCGCGGCCTACTAACCTCGTTCCCAGGACAGTGCCCACGTGGTTGCAAACGACTTGCTTTCCAAACAGCTGTTGGATGTGAGTAGATGCGTGGTGATCGGTACCCGGTCTGTGTGCACAAGCTGTCAGGTAGGCAGGTTAACTTGCTAATGTTAGCGTCATCCTATATGCTTTTAATCCCTGTTAGTAGCTGAATTATTGGCTGGGCATTCGTTTTAGTCTTGTACGCCTTGATATCTCAAAAAACACTCGGTTTATCCTCGATTTCGCAGTGCTTGTCTTGAAGTTAGCACGTTGCAGCATGAACTACCCAAGAATCTGGCTGGCACATGTTGACTTGTGTGCACAAGTTGTCAGGTAGGCAGGTTAACTTGCTAGTGTTAGCGTCATCCTATATGTTTTTAATCCCTGTTAGTAGCTGAATTATTGGCTGGGCATTCGTTTTAGTCTTGTACGCCTTGATATCTCAAAAAACCCTCGGTTTATCCTCGATTTCGCAGTGCTTGTCTTGAAGTTAGCACGTTGCAGCATGAACTACCCAAGAATCTGGCTAGCACATGTTGACTGTCGAAAGCACTGTGAGTTATCAGGAGTGCAGTTGATATAGTGTTAGCATATTGGTATAATAAGTTCATCCTTTTCTCTTTTTATGGCGCTGCTAGCTATGGTATCGCTTGAAGTCCTCCTTGATTCTGCCAACAACAACTGCCTACGACGCGACTCGACACTATGCCGAATATTGAACCTGTGAGTATTTCGGTTTTACCTGTGCTTCTATTTTAAATTTTTGTTTGAGAATTCTTCGTAATGTTTGTAAATTAGTGGAACAGTGTGCTCTTTTCCTCGTTTACTCTGGCTGTATACCGAATGCGAGAGTCACCGAAGTTTTTGGCAATCAAAATTTTGAGCAGCGCTTTTGTTGTGCATCAGTTTACTGTAGCTATTTGAGTCGTTCTTAGTTTTCTTAAGCGCAAAAATCATGGTTATATTTGCAAATCTAAATGCCCGTAGTATCCAATCGATGAAATCGATAATTGATATTTCCGCATATTAAAGCCGAAGACAAAGGGGAAAAAATCGTTCGACATCCGTTTTGAATCACGCGAAATCATGTCAAGCCCAAGTGAAGGTTATGTAATTTAGGGAAATCCTGAATGGGAACGAGTAACATAATCCTTTCACACAAGTTTGTTTACATTCCATGTAGTGTGTGAGGCTGAATAATTTGTTTTCAAACGCAGGCATGGTGCTTGCAACGTCATTTTCGACAAAACTTTGAATTAAAAGAAAAATGTTTTATAAAGATTTTAACGGTTCAAGCAGGTTTTCAGAGAAGGTGCAGTACAAGGCGGTTTACCATGGGCTAATGCCGTCAGAAATAAATGCCGCAAAGTGAAATTATGCAAATTTTGAAAAAATCGGCGACATATCAAATTTTCACCGCCAGTTGACGCGACGTCAATCTGTCGCGAAAAAAGACTGAATTACATTTCACAGCTACAAAAAAATCGAATTTTTTTCAAAGTTGGGTATTTTGCGCTATAAAGTAGCTTATAATTTGGTTTCCACAAGGAATGATAAAATTTCCAGGAGGTGTGCGACAAAAATGGAATTTCCAGAGGGGAGGGGGGTCCTTTTTGTGAGCCGATTTTGGAAAATCCAGTGGGGATGGGGGGTTATAGGAAAAATCCCTTCCGTTGAGGGGTATGGATATTTTCTGGAACTACACATTGCTTCCGGACTTAGCATGAATGGGCTCTGGAAGCGACGTACCCATAGTTCATATATTTAGGATTTACTGTGTTCAATGGCTAAAGAAGGCGATGTTTCAACTTCACAGCCTACCATGCAAGAAAGCTCATAGGAGATTAACATCGGATTTACTGTATTCAAGAACCAAAGGCGCCAATGTTTACCCCGAATCGCATTCATCGCACGGTTCACAAAACAAGCGGATAATTCGTCGCACAATCTTCACAAAATAGACCGTAAAATATTGTGTAACTGAAAAACCTCTGCATCTAGGCGTCATTTCGATTCAAAGTGATTTACCTTTGAAAAGACCCTCAAAACCTATTTTGGTCTCCATGATAAACATCTCTTGCACTTGCAAAGATCATGTTACTATGCAAATCTACATTCATCTTTTTAACAAGCTCTTGCACCATTATCGTTGACCATCGTTTTTGAATGCGAGTCTTGCTCAGTTATTTTAATTTTAGGCTGAAAATGTTTCCAGGAAAGGAGTTTCAAATGTCTCAACAAGCCGTTTCGCAAGTTCACTTCTTTGAGAATGACCATTGCATGACAGTACACAAGTCAGACTCAAGCCGGTGACACATATTCCAAGCCGTTCGACCTGAATGATATTTAAGAATCTTAAAGAAACTAAGTTAGGTCTGAAACTGTTGTCCTTCCGGCTTGCTTTTCGAAAACGTTTTTCCATCCGAAATGCCGTCTTTCAGCATTCCGTTCGGCCTCTTTGCCCTTGAAATAAAAATTGCAAGCACGATCAGATACTAACTGAGGGACAATTCTGATAACTTCTCTGATCAGAAAAGTGTGCCTTGTGTGACTCTCAGAACATGTAAAGAGTAAAGGCTGGTGATTTGCCTCTTCAACAACTGACCTATGTTTCGCATGTGTATGGGAAGATTCTAAAGCAGTAGCCACATGCAGTCATTGACTGTCTATTTTTTTACTAAGTCTACGTGTAGACTTAGAAAATTTGAACAATTTCGCGGCCAAAATACGGAAATGTGAACAAATTTTAGGAAATTTACACGGATTTCCAAGGGTTTAACAGTCTGATAATTCGAAAAAAAGGTCAAACTAAAGGCACGTTTTATGTTCAGAAATTTAACTACAGTGTATTTTTATGAGATTAATAAACAAAAAATTTGGACAAAGAGCGCTCACCTTCTTTCCCCGGTTTTTTTGTTGATCTCGTTTTCTTTCTGAGGCCAAGTCCGGTAAATGCTAAGAAGAGTATCCCTTCAGTTCCTTCCTCTTTAAACATTGGTGTTCAGGGATAAACGAACAGCGCATATAGAGGCCACAAATCTTAGTGTACATTGTACAGATCGGCGATATGCTCGATAATGTTTCCAAAAGGATCATTTTTGTAAAGATGACGCCACAACCACTCCTGTAGGTAGCTTTCAAACAGATCCTTGGATGTTCCTGTCCGAGGCATGTTTTGCTTTACACCCCACCATGTATTTTCAATGCCCTGTGTGTGGGCACCTGTGTCTGGGTCAACGAAGTTTAGGCTGTGGTTTACTGTCAGATGTTGAAAGCCCTCGTCGTTAAGGCAGTCGTAAGCTTTCCACATGTTGCTTATTACACGCGTCCCTGGCAATATTTGAGCACGGATTATGGGCAAGAGCATATCTTTATCCCTGCGCTCAACCGGAACAAGGAAGCAGGCCTTGGTTTCACAGCAAATGCCACAAAAGCGACCTTTGTGATACTTCATCCTGCCAAACTTGGACTCGTCTATCTCGACAGTTGTACCAGATCTGCCTATTGGCCCCGTATGGAGCTTCATGATTCTGTCTGCACAAACAGTAGTTATACCAATCTATCACCGTTTCAGTAGATGTTGTTTCATTGTCTAACAAAGTTTTGTGCACTGCCTAAGTTGCAGTAAATTTGTGTGCCCGAGCGTAAGTTAGGGCTAATATTTTTTCAATGGAAAGCTTACTGCCAGAAAACCACGAGTTCAGTTTGCAGTTTCCCTTCGAGCATCACCATACAAATCCATCTCCCGATGCACTTCGTCTTTGCCATCTGAGTGTATTTCCACACTTAGGTTTGGGGCATTTTATCGACGACGAGAGCAGATTGTGATCTTTACACCACTGTATGCACTGTTCGTGATCCGCCAAGAGACGGGAAAGTTTCCATAAATTTATATTTTCTAAGGCCATCATACGCGTCGTCCTGATCAACTAAAGATTTTTAGTAGAGGAAAATAAACTTTTATACTGTGACGTAAAACTTGGTGACGAGAATTCATGCATATGGTTCAAGCATATGGTTATCCATGAAATGAGGTCAGCGCTATCCTCAGGCTGTAATGTTTGTATATGAAAGTTATAAATAAAATACAGTACATTACCTGTTGTAATGTAATTTAAAACTTTTATACACAGAAAACCATCAGTTAAACTAAAAGGTTTAAAACAGACTCAATTACAACTTTTAATTACATGATTGGTGTGTGGGAATCCAATATGTCAGATACCTTTTTAGTATTTTAAAAGGACAATTAAAGATAAAAATGTTACATGACACTGCAAAGACCTCATGTCATCATTGTCGAATGTGGGGCAATGAAACAAATGACAGATACAGTGCAGATCGGAGATAAGTGAACAATGCAGCTCGGAGGTAAGCGAGCAATGCAGACACAGATTTCACGCACATAATGTGTATACCCATTTTTTGGACATGTATAGAATTGCATATCATAGACACATCTGTTTTTTGTCCTTCATAAAAACAAGAGCACTTTGTGTTTAGTTCTCAGAAACAAAAAAATTCTTAGCAACCTTTGACAAGTTGAAAATTTGCATAATTACAAAAATGTCTATGACAACTGTTGCATGTGTGTTTCAATGTTGATCTTTACACATGATTTAAAATGAAGACAATTTGCAACTGTTTAACTAAACGCTTTTAATAGTCAGTATGCATTGAAAAAGAAACAAAATATTTGCTCCAGATAAATATCATAGACTGATTCACGATTCACACCATCTAAACATGTTTAGTTAAGCTGAAAATACCAGTCGAAGAAAAAACGGTGGTACTGGCTATAACAGACGTTTTAAGTGGTATGCATTGATCAGTACTAAATCTGAGTTGCCAAAACTCACTACACATGATTTAAAATGAAGACAATTTGAAACCATGTTTAACAAAACAGCTTTTAAACATGTTTAAGCTTTGGAGCGAACATTGCATAAGATGTTAAATATACACTGTCACTTCTGCTCTGAAACTGAACTTAAATAATCTATTGTTTACACATGTGTTTTCTTACTTAAAGATTGCAATGCATCTCCTCAGCATTCTTAATGATAGTGAAGACAATGATAGTAATAATAATAGTAATAATAATAATTAGAGGAAGAACAAGAAGAAGAATAATAACATCAAAAGAAATAGACATGAAAATTTGTTGAACTCGCCACAAAGAGAAAATCTGTTTGGAAGTCACCTGACTAGATAGCTGCTGTCTAAATTCTCTGCGATACATGTTGAACAGGCAGCACAATGGGGAAGAGAATGTGACTGTTGATGCCTCTTACGTTGAATTGCACCTGCTGGGGGCCACCGAACCTACAAGTTTTGTAGAACTGAATGTGTATTGAGATCCAGTCATCTGGCTCGATCAAGGTGATTTTTCTGTCCTGAAAGTCACTGGCAGAAAAGGGAGTTTGCAGTTGATCTGCATACTTGACCTCGGGTGTTCGCATTTCCAATCCTCGACTGGGCCGGATGTGGGTGTAGAAGGAGAGCTATAAGAGATCTGCTGCCTATCAAGCTCTCTCCGTTTGCCCTGTGGCAATAATAATTATAATGCAAATAACATTGAAAGAAATAGAGACATATTTTGAAGTCGCCACAGAGAAAATCTGTTTGGAAGTCAGTACTGCACATCTGCTGTCTAAATTCTGAGATACATGTTGAACAGGCAGCACAATTTGGTGTCAACCTGCAGGGAGAAGGCTCACACAACAACATAAGTGATCGTGCATGTTTTATTTTATATCTCAGCAGGTATTTACAGCAATGTGGACTATATCTCATTTGAAAGTGTATAAAATGGGCTTTCTTGAAAAAAATAAATCTTATCATGAAAGCCCAGAACATTGTGAAAGAGCAGAACTTAGCATAATTTATGCATCATTCTTGAGAAAAACTGAATATTCCTCCCCAGGGTTATAATATCTTCCAAAGGTGTTGAAAAATGAAATGATACTTGTTCTCCCAGTAAAATGACCTGAAAATTTGGCTGAAAAAGATTAAATCTGAAATTTCTTATGAATTTTTTTCCACACCCAGATATTGCTTTTCAAGTCCCCATCGCAACACAACCTAACCCCAGCCCACATGTCATCACTTCCATTGAATTACCGAGTCTTTGGGTCTAAAATCACTCAGAAAGAACCTTTGGGCTCTCATATGTGACTTTACGGATATGTTTCATGAAATTGGGAAGAATCGAACTGGATAAAAGCAACTAGAAGAGTATTTCCTCGCATATTTTGCAATTGCGTGGCACTTGCGAAACCACACGTTTGAAAGTAAACACATCGCTTACCTTCAAATACATCGCTTGCAGTCAAGTTCTCGGTCGATTTGGCTTTCTTTTTCCCTCGACATCTTCAACATCTTCAAATATCATTGCAGAACCTCCTTCCGCAGTCAAATTCGACATCCAGGGCCTCTTCGAAGCAGCGGCCATTTCTCTTGGGGTTCTCACAGTCTTTCCAAACAAAAACTTCATTATGTAGGCCTCATTGAGGTATCCTATGCAAATTCAGACAGGAGGTGGCAAAATTTCTCAACTTCCTGTGTACCGAATTTGGAGAAAATCGGAAAGAACACAATTTTTTATGGAATTTTTTACCGTATGGGTCACTGGTGACCCATAGTGATAAGTGAGTACAGAAAAGTGTTTAAAATAAAGTGACCCAGTTTGGAAGAAGTAAAAAGACCTTTGTTATGTTATTAAAAGGAAATATTTTATAATTGCCATTTTTTGTTCCAATAATCTTTGTTTGAAAGGTTGTACCTAGCTACGTGTAATCTTGGGCAATTAATATTCACTGTCACCATAGAGAATGAAGCACGGTTTCTTTGTGTTTATTTATGGTATTGAAAAGAGGAGTTTGATTGTTTCAAAAATTGCAAGTTCTATAGAGCAGTGTTTTGTTTTGTTGTGGTTGTCGTCATTGTTGAATGGGAAGGAGAATGTGACTATTGATGCCTGTCTTACATTGAATTGCACCTGCTGGTGGCCACTGAACCTGCAAGTTTTGTAGAACTTAATGTGTATTGTGATGCAGTCATCTGGCTCAATCAAGGTGATGTTTCTGTTCCAATCATACCAATTTTTAATTAACATACCTGTTTAGCAAATCACAATACAATGGCATAACTAGGAACGACATCGCTCATTGTTCCCATGAGAATAGGGGCAACAGTGGCGTTGTACTCATCAGTGACTTCTTTCACCCCAGTTGTTGTAAAGTGAGCCCCCAATGTGATTAAAGACCCAATGGATGCCGAGAGCTCTCGGGAATTGAGTTTCCTCTTGTAGTCCATATGCGCCCTGACTTCGTCCATGTCAATCCCCTTATAGATTCACCAGTGAATGGGATGTACACAATTCATCTTATCTCCCTGGAAGATATCAAGTGTATGTCCTTTTAGCTATCATATGTGGTTTTTGATGAATTTCATTACATGTAGCTCAGGGCCTGTGCTGTGTTAATTGCCCAGGAGTGTCTACTATTTAAAGGGCAAACATAATTTACCTGTGGAAACATTAACTTTGAGTGTATTTATGGTATTGAAAAGAGGAGTTTGATTGTTTCAAAAATTGCAAGTTCTATAGAGCCAGTGCTTTGTTTTGTTGTGGTTGTCATCATTGTTGAATGGGAAGGAGAATGTGACTGTTGACGCCTCTTACGTTGAATTGCACCTGCTGGTGGCTACTGAACCTGCAAGTTTTGTAGAACTTAATGTGTATTGTGATGCAGTCATCTGGCTCAATCAAGTTGATGTTTCTGTTCTGAAAGTGATCAGCAGAAAAGGGAGTTTGCATTTGATCCGCATACTTGACCTTGAGTGTTCGCATTTCCAATCCTCGACTGGGCGGGATGTGGGTGCACAGGGAGAGCAATAACAGATCTCCTATCTATCAAGCTCTCTCCGTTTGCCCTCTGGCCACCCCTAAGTAACTGGCAGAAAAGGGAGTCTTCAGTTGATCCGCATAGTTGACCTCAAGTGTTTGCATTTCTAATCCTTGACTGGACGGGATGTGGGTGTGCAAGGAGAGCAATAAGAGATCTGCCTGTCAAGTTCTCTCCCTTTGCATTCTGGTTACCCCTAAGCGAGACCTCTATAGCCTTCAGGCTCTCAAAACCTCATCCCTGACAAATATGCAAAGCAGGCAGTCAGTCAGCGTCTGCGGCATAAAAAATATTCAGTGTGCATTGAAAAAGAAACAAAATATTTGCTTCAGATATATATCATACACTAATACACCATTAACATCAACTAAACATGTTGAATTGAGCTGTGTTTGACAGAAAATACCAGTCCAAGGAAAAAGGTGGTGCTGGATGTAACAGAAATTTTAAGTGGTATGCATTGATCAGTACTAAATCTGAGTTGCCAAAACTCACTCACATGATTTAAAATGAATACAATTTGAAACCATGTTTAGGTAAACAGCTTTTAAACATGTTGAAGCTATGGAGTGAACAGGGCATAAGTTGTTAATATACACACTTCTGCTCCGAAAACTGAACTTAACGATCACAGCTGCCTCTCTTAAGAAAGAATTAAAAAATAATAATCTATTGTTTACACATGTTTTCTTACTTAAAGATTTCAAGGCATCTCCTTCTGAGCCTTCTTAATAATAATGAAAATAACAATAATAATAATAATAATAATAAGAGGAAGAACAAGAAGAAGAATAATAACATCAAAAGAAAGACATGAAAATTTGTTGAACTCGCCACAAAGAGAATCTGTTTGGAAGTCAGGACTACATAGCTGCTGTCTAAATTCTCTGCGATACATGTTGAACAGGCAGCACAATAGGGAGGTAATGTGACTGTTGATGCCTCTTACGTTGAATTGCACCTGCTGGGGGCCACCGAACCAACAAGTTTTGTAGAACTGAATGTGTATTGTGATGCAGTCATCTGGCTCGATCAAGGTGATTTTTCTGTCCTGAAAGTCACTGGCAGAAAAGGGAGTTTGCAGTTGATCCGCATACTTGACCTCGGGTGTTCGCATTTCCAATCCTCGACTGGGCCGGATGTGGGTGTAGAAGGAGAGCTGTAAGAGATTTGCTGCCTGTCAAGCTCTCTCCGTTTGCCCTGTGGCTACCCCTAAGTCACTGGCAGAAAAGGGAGTTTACAGTTGATCCGTATAATTGACCTGGAGTGTTTGCATTTCCAATCCTCGACTGGACGGGATGTGGGTGTACAGGGATAATGATAATGTTCCTTTGACGCGTTATGATGAACAAGAAAATCTATGTGATACTTTCCGCCCCATTCACAACCAGTGTACAGAGAACTTTGGAGATTTGCAGAGGTGGGACAACATATGGAACAATACATCACATCTTGGTTTGCATCATGTTAGCCTATTCCAGACGTTCAGGTAGTAAATGGGGCACGATAGTAGCAGCAGAGCAAGATGAAATGTGAGGGGTGAAAAATGGAGGGCGGATTAGGACGGGTGGTAAATGTGACTTGTAAGACTAATGACTCCCTTAAACTGCCTTTTATGCATCACAGCACACCTACTTGAAGGTATGGGTAGGTTCTTTGCTTCTTTCTCTTTTTGCCCACTCTGCACAGCTGTGTTTCATCAAAACCTCCAGCTTCATAGGGTTACACGCATGTCTTTCCTCTACTTAGCTTGTCTTCATGCAAGTCTGTATTGTTTGTTTTTCACTGTCTCTTCGTCTTGCTTTCTTCCAACTGTGCTTGCCAGGTGAGATTTCAGCTTTCCTCATGACTTCAAATTTTTTTGTAGCACCACAAGTGAAGTGCAAAGCAGCAGAGGATGGTTACTTGCTTTTCAGTAATAACATTCTTGTTATATGTAATTGAAATGTTCTTTAGGAACAATAGTTGTTCTGCAATATGTTCAGTGTTGACAGCATTTTGCCTGTTTCCGTTTTTTGGCGGTCAATCCATTAGGGCTGCATGGTGCGCGCGAAAAAGTGAGGTGTAGACAGAAACCCTAAAATTAAGACAAATTTTTCAGTTTGTTGGGGCAAATCTGATGCCGAGTGGTTGGCAGAAAGCATTGGACCCAAAGGTCGGTGAGACTTGGCCAACAAATGGTGGTTTGTCTGTTTGGGAATATTTCTTCACATGGTCTTGGAACTGTATCAATATGTGTGCGTATATTTTGGGAGTTTTGAGAGACTGGAAGAATATGGTGTTTGCGAAAGTGAGGAGAAAATGAACACATGATGGAAAGTATATTAGATAACGATTTTTGTTGTTTCAGAAAATGTGTAGAGAATGACTGTTAGATGGAAATCAAACTATGAAATCAATCTTTACAAATAAGAAAATAAAACAAGAATAAACTCAAGAAACATTTAACTCATACTCCTCCAACACCATAACAGTCACCAAAAACATCACATAAATGACTCACCATTCAACCATCTTCTCACTTCTCCCTCTGTCTTCTAAACATTTTACCACTCTTCACAAAATAGCTCAAGTATGCATTGCGTGCCTTTGATGTTCCATGTTGACATTCCATTGTTGCCTAGACTACAGGAACTGTGG
>OX419335.1:28738690-28746190 GCA_948470475.1 Galaxea fascicularis | reverse complement strand
GTTTCGCTTACGAATCCCCAACTTACAGAGCTTATCGCGACAATTTTGTTGGAAGTGTCGAAAACATCTTAAGCCTGTAGCATGCCGCATGACGTCACCAAGAGCACTGTACAGAGACTCTTCGCCGTCTGTAATGAAGCCCTTTCCTTTATCGGCGAGATGCGGGGTGGAGTCAGCCACTGCTTGTACGATCTTCTTATATATACATTTTTGTTTGCTGTAGTGCATTGCCGTTGGGCCGAGAAAGGAAGGAGCCGTTCCAGTCCGTTTACACTTCAGAAACAAATGCTTGTACGTGAAAGGCGTGACCTCATAGTGGCCAAAATTAAATGTAGGGTCAACACTCAGTGGGTGACTCAGTTGATCTGAGGTACAGAACTTCGACAGGTCTGTCGTCATGTGAGGTTTAGCCAGCACCCACAGGTCCTCTGGCACATCTAAATGGGTAATTACCATGGTTTCTTCGCTGTTCTTCACGTAATGTAGCAGCTCATCGACCTCATCCACCATTTTCAGTTGCCTTTTGAGGTCATAGACCTGTTTTCTGGATCTTGGTAGATCTCCGGGTTCTCTGGCATTAAGGGCACCTCCTGCAGATCTGGACACATTTTTAAACGCAACGGCTGATGAATTAGACCTCAGTTCATCTTTAATGGCTTGTAAGGTACTTTTCTTGGTGGGGTAGAACGGCTTTCCCTTTCCCTTGCTATTTCCGTGAGATGGCACTTCGTAGATAACTTCGCTACAATCTTCTTTTGGAATGGTGTATTGCAGCAGACAAACTGAATTTATAATCTCCCCGTCTCGACCTCGTAGCAAAAATATGGAGCGACACAGTCCTGCTTTGTTGCGCATTGAATTGATGTAAACGTGGTACATTTTCTCGCTCACCAAGTCGATCTTTTTCTTCGCCAGGATGTCCACGCCATTTTCCTCGTCAACCTCTACCGTCCACATGCAAATGCGCAACGTGCTACAAAAAACACCATTCATATCACTTTTCACATCTTGCCAACACTTCAATTTTGCAACATTGATGAGGAAAGACAAATTCTGCCTCGTTTTTAGTGGTGTTTTACTACATTTTATCCCCTGCTCATGTTCACTGAGGAGAATGCGGACTGCTTCCCTGACCGTGTACCGTTCCTTTCGGCCACATTCAAATATTGGTACATCTTTGTCGTTCTTATAAAGCAAAGGGGTGGACGCATCTGTGGCCATTGTCGAGCTCTCCTCCTTATGAAGAAAAAAAAATCAGCATAGTCAGCATAGATTATGTTAATCGCCGTTGTTATTTTTTTTTAATAGAAAGAATATGTGATAAAACGTATTCAATACATGCTTTATCAATGCAGCAACGTATAAAGTAATACGCCTTACCTGTAGTGTATCTCTTTCAGGGTAATTATCAGCAACATTTTTCGACGAATGTGGTTGCTTTTGTGCAGCTATACCCTAGAAGTAATTAAAATATATAACCTACTTCAGTGGATGGCGGAACCAGACATTTTTTATGATCGAGGCCGTAATTGAAGGGGGAAGACCGTTAACTACATAATTGCTACTATCGATGACTTTTAACCGTCATATTTTGGTCTCCCTCCTTGTCCTGGGTTTAGGTTTTGGCCATGTTTGTTCCTTCACTTTCGCTTAGACTTTTATTTGTTGAAACCAACGCCAACCGATAGAGTGCATTAAGAAGAAAAATTGGTTGACATTCGCGTAACTGAAAACCCGTATGACGTCATAGCTATTACAATAACGTAAATATTTGTGCATCTGAATGCTTAAACTTCTGAAATACCTCGTTTTCTTCAACATTCTGGTCTGATCGAGAAACATTCTCTTGTTCAACGGAGTCTGTGGCTGGCAGGTGAATTTTTCGGAGGTTTTCCTAAAACGAGAAAAAAAACTAAAATAGTTAACGAAAGTCTGACATACAATTTTGTTTCTTTTTGCCCTTTATTAAGATTATATCAGTTTCATATATCCAACTTATAAAATACCTCGTTTTCTTCTCCATCCTGATCTGATAGAAGAGTTTCAGCTTGATCAGCGGAGTGTGCGGCTTGAACGTGACTTTTTATGGGATTTTCCTTAAACGAGAGAAAAGGAGATAAATACAGATTACCGAAATTCTTCCTTCCATATATCAAACATACAGTAAAAACCCGCGAGTAAGAACCACTAATTAAGAACCAGTTGGGCTAAAATTTGCCTGTTATACCCCCTTAAAAAGTACCACCTGAGCCTAAAAATTTTGAAACTATTTCCTGTTTCTTTTAAAAATGTCTTCGTGTAGTTTTACACAAGTGTGTTCAAATTTCGTAAAGAAAAAGGCTGAATACCAGTGTATATATCCTTTTTAATTTAAGAACCAGTTTAGGCTAACCTGGAAAATTAGGGGTTCTTACTCGCGGGTTTTTACTGTATATAACATAACATATCCAATTTATGCAATACCCCGCTATCTTGTTCCTTTTCTTCTGATGAAGAAACATACACTTGTTCAACAAAGTTTGTGTCTTGCAGGTGACCGCTGCTAAAACTTTCCTAAGCGATAAAAATAAGTTGACATACATGTTTTGGTTCCATCTGCCCTTCCATGAGAGTATACATACCAGTTTCATAACATATATCAAACTTATGAAATACCTCTCTTTCGTACACATGCTGAGAAACGAAAAAATTTTTTTTTTCATTGGAAAGGTTGCCATATGCATACACACACACAACGGGATATTATCAAGTTGATTTTCTGCAAAAAGAATTAAACAAGAATCTTACTTCCGTAGGGTTCCGTTCTTGGATCACACTTTTAAAGAAACTGTTGGATGGACTCCCTCCAACTGGCTTCATTTCAAGGTCTGCAAAAAATTGAGTTGCCGAGAATATTTTCTATTAGCATTGAATACATATTGCTTACTTTTAACTTTGTTAAATTCAAGTCATGTTTATCCGCCTTATTTCAACACGATTTGGAGTCGGTATAATGCGAGTCTCTGCGCCACAAAATATCAATAAGTGCTAAATAAAGCAATAAATTCCTCTGTGCACGTGGTCGCTTGCTACCGTCAAGCATCAAGTACTTCTTTATATCGGGAATATCATACCGTAAATTTATTACAGCGTTGTCCAACAATTCATATAATCCCGGTATAATGTACCTGATCCGCCAGTGTCTTTGTTTGCTGATTTATCTGCGTTAGGCTCGGAAACTTGTGGCAACACACCAGTCCCACTAGAACATCTGGCTTTCTTGGAGCCTGGATCATCTTTAATTTCGCCACCACCCGTCGAACGTTTATTGGAAATGACTGATCTAACAAACAATACATGAACAAATACACGCATCAGTACATGCTAATGCACTGCTGACTTTTTATGTAACTAAACTATTAGCAATAGTGCTTTAAACTAACCTGTCCTTGTCTGAATCCAAAAGGATGACTGTCGGCTTCTGTTGTGCATTAACAACGCTCGGTAATTCAGGTGCACTTGGCTCAGAAACATGTGACAAAACAGGCGTCTGATTGTTGGTTTTGCGTCTCTTCTCAGCAGCATAATCCTTGAATTCGTCGTTACTACCAATCGAACGTTTGTTGCCGATGACTTGCCTTTCAAGGAAGCCATGAAAAAGAAAACAATCAGTACAATCTAATGCGCTGCTGAGTATATGTTAGTCTCGGTATTAGCAATGAGGCAATGCACAAACCTCTCCTCGTAGGAATCTGAAACTACAATCTTCTGACTTGCTTTCACAGTGCTGTCTTGAAACTGTAACGAAAATTTGATGTTCAAAAAAATCATTTATATAAATCATAAGGCATGTAGACTGACATTTCACGGAACATTGGGAGCAACAGTTACCTCATTTCTGTCTTTACTCCGCGCAGGATTTTTGTCGTAACTCGGATCTCCTTCCACAGTAGTCGGATCATCGTTGGCGTTACCTGTAATACAAAATTTGGCAGTCTGTTTTTAGTATCAGGTTCGAAAATTATTAGGTATGCATAAGTTAAGCAACCAACTGTTAACTGTTAACGCAATAAAACGAGCAGTTCAAGAATACATATTATGCGGTATTTCTTCTCTGTACCTCAGAAATGAAAAAGAGCCTTACCACGGTGACGAACACTCGAGTTAGTTACATTTCTTGCTTGGCAACCGTTGTGGGAACCTCTTTCTTGTTCTTTATCCGTGTTCTGTGTTAATAAATTAGTGTGCGTTATTATTAAACTGGTCATTGCTTCCTAAGCAAAGTACTTGAAGTCGAAACCTTAGTACAGTCAACTCTCGTTATAGCGTACACCCTCAGGACCTCGTTTAGTGTTTGTAATAGCGAGAGTCATTTCCAGTCAAACCTCTTTTGACGGGGATCTGACTATTGTCCGTAAAAGCAAGTGTCCGTAATAGCAGGTGTACGCTATAACGACAGTTGACAGTAAGCGTTTATCTCTAGAGATGAAAAAGAACACTGACATGTCCAGAAAGTATGGAATAAAGTTAACATGCCCCATGAAAATGCTGTTTACTGAGGTAATTAAAAATGCCAATAATAAATGGTGAAGAATAAAACACTTACGTTCATTTCCACGGTTTTCATGCGTTCAAGACTTGCTCTAGGGGGGGCATCCTCGCGCGACTCTGTTCTGAGACTGAAAAACGGATTGGTCCATAAGTAAAACAGGTTATAGTAAGGAAAGGTGATAGAATGCAATATAAATATTATTATTATTATATTATTATTATTATTATTATTATTATTGTTATTATTGATAAAGAAAGATTGTTTGTTTGAAAACGTGTTTTTGTCTTAACTCCCTTACTTCTCGTTTAGGGTAAGGGCAGCGTGCTTTGTTATTTTCTTACAATCAATGCTGGAGAGGAGAGGTTATTTAATAAATCACGTTGTTCAAAATGTAACTACACAAAGCAATATCAACATACTGCTAAAATATACCTTTTTTGTAGTCTGTTATAGACACACCCTCTTTTTGCTATATTATATTTAAAATACAGAAGATGTAGAATTAGAGAAGTAAATGTTTACCTTGTTTCAGGAGACATAAATAGAAAGGAGTGCCCGGCCTTCTTCGTCAACCCACCGCCTGTTTTTAACCGTTTCCATATCCATGCGCAAAGGGCTTCACATGCTTTCGGAGAGCAGTTACGATACACCTTCACCAGACCACCATGTCCATTGCCGCCAAGATCCTGGTTCACAGGATGGGTATCAATCAAAAACAGCTTTCCGCCCACAACTCCAACAAGGAAAACGTACGGCTCACAGCAAAAGAGTGCGGTACACAACTGTTCTTTACTCATATCAATGACGACCTTCCGTAGACATTCCCTTGATTCTGGAGAAAAAATGTGATTACGGTGTAGAATCTTTTCAATGAACTCGTAATCGCAAGAGACTGAGCCAATTTGACGGAGGATTCTGTATGCTTCGTCCAGATGACAGAGATCCCTTGTGCGCACTTCGTTGATTTCCATTGGAAGCGTATTGATTATGTTCTCCACCAGAGAAGGAAGTTTAGTGATTATAGGCTGGATGCTTCCACTTTTCTTTCCTTCCGACATATGGATATCGTGGGCGATCTTTTCACAAAGGAACGCACAGGCATTTGTACCATCATTTGCAGGAGCACTGTGTTGATTGTGCTGCTGGATTTTTGAGGCATCCGCTGCAATTTTCGCGGCTAAATCTTGATCAAATTCTTCAAGAGAGGATGCTTGGCTGACTCTCAGTGGAATGTCATCACATAGTGATTCTTTTTCCAATTCCTCCAGTTTGGAGACAACTGCGCCAGCGGTAGGCCTCCTCTGTGGCTCCCACGCTGTGCATTCATGGTACACACCTTCTAAGTAGAGCCAATCTGTTGCTTGCAGGTGTTTGTATTTTCCCGAAAAACGCGGTTTCTTCTTTTGAGTAAGGTGTCGTTTAAGTTTCTCCAATGGGGTTCGGGGAGCTGACGATTCAAGTTCCGTCTGGAATGGGTGCCTCAAATCGGGATTAATGAGATTAAATAACACCATTCCGTAAGCCCAAATATCTACCTTCTTCATGTCGCTTATAGAAAATGTTACACCAGATTCTGGTTGCGAGAGAAATGATTCCGGTGCTTGAAAGACCGGTGTGCCTCGGTTCAATCGTCCAGTGCGGGAATGAACCACGAGTGCTGTCTGCACTAGTCGTGACCTGCTTTCGCCAAAGTCGGCGACTTTGCACACAATTGGATTTTCCTGTAATGCTTTGGAAAAATCATCTTCGCTTACCAGGCTGGAGTAATGTTGATTACTCACCAAAACATTAGCAGTTTTTAGGTCCCTATGTACAACGTCTTTACTGTGGAGGTAACACAAGCCACTGGCAACATCTTTGGCAATCTTGGTGAAGAAACCGCTGTCATTAAACCCTTCTAATGCATCTTGATTGTCCACGAACGCCACAAATTCTCGAAGGCTATGAACCTTCTTATCAATGTCATCGCCGAACGGCGAAAAATCAAAACAGACGTATTCCAACATAATGGCACAAGGCTTTTGGCAAAATGCTTTGAAAGCCACAACATTTTCATGGCGAAGATTATAAAGCATTCGAGCTTCTTTGATGAACTCCTTCTCCTCTTCCATACTTTCCTCCAATAACTTCTTCACGACCACTGTATTCGAGACGTAACCTTGCTCGAAATGCGTAGCTTTCACAACAACTCCGAAGGAACCGCGTCCAATGGTACCATTCTCCTCCAGATCTTCATACCGAAACTGAGGTAAATCAGTTACCTTAGTTACAACTGCCCTCTTGGTAATAAAAGGCAACTTAAAAGCCATCTTTAAACCGGACTAAGCACGATTCTGAATTACTTGCTTCAAGCATTCGACCGGCGTACTTGACCGCATGAAAAATGAAAATTTGGCGCGAAAAGACGTCACCAAAAATTTAATGATTAACAAATAGAAAGTCGAAGTGTTTTTTTCCATTGGGCACACTTTCCTTGCAAAAAACCTTACGTCTCCTTCACTGTTATGCAGGTATTTTCTGATCTGCGTATATTTCAGTTCAGGAAATATTTAGCACAACAAATTTTCAGTAATATGCTCGGTTGCAAAATAAGGCAATGTAAGGTCATATCCGGTTGCGATTATCTGCTTCTGTAGCGTCACGCTTTATTTTTATCACGCAACGCACCTCGCAATTAATTGGATGAAATGGCATAAACTTATAAAGCAACCAGGAATAAATACGAAGGTTAAGTATCAGTATCTACCATTGGAGTTATTTTTTTCCTCGGCAGATTGTATCGACGAACAGCAAACAAGTCGGCTTATAGCAATCTGCCGGAATCACGCACATCAGCTTGTTTTGCGGTTTCCGAAAAAAATAGTCTAGAACTGACAATGCACTCTGCTTATTACATTTATCGCGCTTCATGTATTTGCAGCAATGGTTGTTCTTGTTTTCTTTTGTGTAGTATTATTTCTCCCGGCGAC
>OX419335.1:28731190-28736190 GCA_948470475.1 Galaxea fascicularis | reverse complement strand
GATTCTTTAAACACATTTTTGGAGTATTATTTTGCGTTTTGTGAGTTTGTACTTTAGTACAAAAACAGATTATGCACGCAAGAGTGGTTCCACAAAAGGACGGGGCCTGTCCGGAAAACATAGACATGAGAGGAAATGAGTGACAGGCCTACACGGACTCCTCATGCGGTTTTTGTGGTCGCCTCGCATTAGAGCCTTAGATTATATTTTTGCCCTTACAAGCATGTCTTTAAGAGATTTACCTCTTTTGTATGATATTATCGGAGGTTTCAAATAAATTGCCTTAATCGATACGGACATTCTTTCTTCGGCTTTGGACTCTCTCTCAGAGTCGCTAGAGAAACGAACTCGGTGCTCGAGGAATCAGGGTCTTGTCCAGTAGCATTGGCTCCGCCCACTCTGACACTCTACCTATAACTCATGGAGTCCTTCAAGGCGCAATCCTATCACCATTGTTGTTCTGCATTGATCTCAACGATTTACCCACGGCACCGACATTTTGCAACCTAGAATCGTATGTGGATGACTCAAAGCTACTCATGTCATTTCCTCTGGTTGAGCTTGATGCTGCCATTGAAAAGCTCGAACAAGACCTTCACAGTGTAGCTCATTGGTACTGTGAGAACCATCTACTTATGAATCCCGATAAAACTAAATTCGTTTTCCTCGGCACCAGACAGATGTTAAGCAGGTTACCAGAAGACCCTAGAGTGGTATTCTTAGGTAAAACACTGAAGCCAACAGACTGTCGGGAACGGGTATCCGACAAATAAGTCACAGGCTCATGTCTCAATTTGTTTACCATTTCCTTTCTGATTACAGATTCCTTTGGTTCTCTATAAATTGTTTTTTTTTTTCTCTCCTCTCAAAACGATTTGATTGCGAAACAGTGTAATGTTCAATGGAGATTGTCTTTCACTTAGTAATAATAGTAATGCTTTCTTGTCACGTTATGTCATGCTATATCACGCTCCCGACAACCAAAAGTTGTCTATTTTCATTCTCTCTTTACTATTAGAAAAACAAGTTAGTGGCCTGAGAAAGGAAGAGATCTAAATGAAGAATTTTAAATCACTGTCAAAGTTCAGAAATGTAAAGAGCTGCATGAACTACACCATACTGCAACACTAACACTATGGTACTCACCAAGTCAATACTGCAGATGTTCTTTTCATTTCCATCACCAAAATGAACTTGCCCAATCACACCACAAATACCACATACAACATTGTCAAGGGACTCGGACAGAAGTTCAAATGCATAGAATCCATTGTACAGTAAGCTGTTGATGTATTTCAGGTCATTATCAGTGAGCTGAACCTGACAATAAAAACACATGACATTTGAGAAAATGCAAAAGATTCATGTGTTGTCTTACCCAAATTTAAATTTACAATAATTAATTAACAAAATGATCATGGTATTTACACAATGGATGAAAGTTCAGCCTCTCGTTGTGAAACTTCAGTTTTCTGTCATTCACTGAATAACTGCATTTTTATCATTTATGTTTAACATATACAGTACTGGAGAAATTTATTAAGATTTAATATTCACACACTACTGAGTAATGACAACTGAACAGAAGTGAAAACCCATCTTATTTGTGTATTTACAATAAGGAACATGTAACTACAACAGATCAAGAAATCAACTTGCTGTACATGCATGCACTTAAATGTCATACCTGTCCACACCTCACCCAGACAGTGACACTGCTTTCAATTGCAATACTCAGAGGAACTCCCCTTTGAAACAGCTGCCTCCAGTTTTCAAGGATCTCAATTGCCACGAGAATCTTATCACAAATGTTAAAAAGTTCTCGAAAAAAAAATTATCTTATTGACCCTTCTAGACCAAACAAGTACAAAATGTAATATTATTAAAAAATTGTAAAGTCTTATTAAAATAAAGTGTGTGTGGATGTGACGTGGGTCCCAATAGCCCGAGACGAAAGAAACAAAATAAAACAAAATAGAACTAACATAAGGCACAATTAGCCACCACAGACTTCTTAAAAAGACAACTAATGATTTTAATTAAGATATTGACATGCAATAAACACAAATAGAACTAATCTTACTTAACTAAGTACTGAGTATTTACAATTATTTACAGTTCACTGTTCAGTTCCTTTTGAGATCCTTGACTCTCCAACTCCACAAACCCAAAACCGACTCGACAAACCAAAACCAATTCTACAAACAAACCTACACCCGGTTCAAACCAAGCTCCGCGTGCTCTCCGCTTGTATCTTCTTGGGAGTAAACTTTCAATTCCCACACAGCACGTAGACTTTCAGCACTTAGCATCTCCGCTCAACCGCCGCCACTGACAAATGAGTTCCATCAACTGAGAATACTTGGTCGGCGCCTGCCAATGACTCTTGGCAGTGATCTCTCAATCCATCTATCGTTTTTTCTCTACTTGCTCTCTCCTTGTTTCCTTCTCGTTTTCCTTCTCCAAAGAACTGCTTTCTAACAAACGTTTTTTACGCCTTGCTTCTATTTATATATAGATAGATAGATAGATATAGATATATAGATATATATTTACCAGTTTGAGCACTCTGGCATGACTAAATGGTACCACAAGTGTGGTATCATTTGGGATGGCTATATAGCCTTACCTTCATCCTAGCATCAGCACTGTACTGGTTCTACATTCACAACACTCTATACTAAATCAACACTTTATGAACAAATAAACTTACAAGCTATTCTTTTTGTACGAATTACAGTGTTTACTACTGGGATACATTGACGCCAAACAATCAACACCAACAAACAAACCATACAACTGGGAAAACAAGGGACAACAGAAGGAAAGAATTTTTATGACATTGGAATAACGTCCTGGTGACTTTTGATGCAACGTCGATTCTCCTTGTCATTCACAATTGAATACAAGGAAATTTGGAAGGAGAAATCTGGTAATTTATCAGGAGTCAGTTAAGGATTTTTTCCAGGCACCCTTTCATTTGGAAAATAACGTGAGGAACAAAAGACTATTAAGAAGTAAATTTTTATGGAGTATGCTCTCACAAACATGTTTTTTTTTTCTTAATAAATTAAAGCTCATGTAAAAGTTCACATTGGCTTGGAAAAAGCGTCTCAAGTTATAACATGGTATAAAGGAAAATGAACAAAATTGGAGAGTAACAGTCTACAGTGTACTTGTAAAATGAAGTTGACATCATTAATAATGAAGGGCTGCAATTATCAAATCTTTGCAATACTTTGCAAAATCATAACATACAAGTCATGTAGTGATGCTTACCTTTGTCAATGGGCCATACTTGGTGCATGGCTTTGCAGTCTTTATTTGTACATATTTTAACTTGGATGTCCACTGGACGGAAAATCCAAGGGGTGATGAGGTAAGACAAATCTTCACGTCCTTGACCAGGATGTTTTCTGCCACCCGAAAGAGGACTTCCACAAAGAACACAGTTACTTTGGCATGGCACAAAACTGCTGGGTATATCATCTGTGAGACCTCGACCAGCAGACAGGATTTCTCGAGGTAACGGGTAGGGTATCACTCTTTTCATATTCAATGCTATCGTTGAGCTCCTGCCAACACTCGGGGTTTCTTGCTCCTTAATGACAGTAGATGTGGATGTCGCAACAGAAGGTGTGGATGAAGATGTGGAAGACAGTGTAGTGTCAGGTGGAATTGGACTTGTGGATGACAGTCTTAGCACACAAAAAAGAAGATGAAGGCGTGGGCAAATATGACGCACCTTCAGCTGTTTGCTGTTAACGCTTTTCTTGATACAACTCCTGTTTGAACAGCGCCACTCCCCACTGGTCTTTTGCACATGACAATAACCAGTGGGGTTTGATGGGCCCTGAGAAGCCCCATGATATACAGCATAACAGTCATCTGATATTTGTACCACATGCCTGAAATCTTGTGGTGGGTGAATAGCATCCATGAGCATGGTTTGCGTTGCATGGTCACATTTGTAGAGCTTAATATTCTCTTCCTTTAGATTTTTTGCAAAGTTTGGATCAGAGCAAGACTGAACATGATTGGTGTGGTCACAGGAAAATGGAATGTCACTTGCAACATGAACTGCTCTTTTTACTTTGCACTCCTCTGAATGGCAAACAAAAGCGGGACCTGATTGCACAACAAACACCCTGTTCTGCTGGGAACTCAATGCAACAGAATATTTTCAGTTCCGATGACTCAACTACGACAATGCACTTTGGTGACTCTGCATGTAATTTCTGCCTCTTTACTTTGGGTACATATGTACCCCCAATTTCAAATGAACACTTCGGACAATGCTTTGGTTTCCATGCATTGGAATACCCATGGCCACAATTCCCACATTGACCAGTTCCCCTTGAAGTCCACTTCATTCCATTTTCCTGAAAAATACAAAGTCATGTAGAGGAAAGGAAATCATCACAAGGATATAGGAAAAGGATATAATATTTACCATTGTATAAACAAGGAATATGCCAAACTATTTGTTAACCATTCTTCATAACATTATTCAAATTCAGTACTAAGCCGCTTATGGAGCATGTGAAGATTGAATACTATGTTTTCACACACATTTCACATGGCAAATTTCACATGCACGTAATCATCGTGTGAACAACGTGTGAATACCATGCGAAAAAGACCACGTTTTCATACAATATTGGGGACTCGTTCCGGTAGTGTAATCGACAACATTGACCTTACATTGGGAATAACGTTCAATTTTTTTCCACCGAATGTAAGCCAGGTACACGTGACACAAATACGAGCTTGTGTGTCCGAATGCAAGACTAGGAAAGTGTGTCAAACACAACTTTTCTTACTCAAAAGGGACATTACTATCTACCCCAGGTAGGATAAACCTAGAATGACGTTTCTTTATTGTTTGTAATGCATGCTCGAGCGCTTTAAACGTTGTTACACATAACGTTCGGAGAGTACCACGTGAACTGCGAACGCGGGGGATACACTTCGTAAATACGCACATACAATTAACAATA